>WOVY01005469.1:82500-342610 GCA_013436015.1 Rhipicephalus annulatus
GAGGGAGAAAATGAGAGATAGAGGTGGAGGAGATACACATTGCACATAACATACACATCGCACACACAGTTCAGGTTTCACAGGTTGTGGCACAGTGATGTTGCCCTCAAGAATTGCAGGAGGGCACAAGTTGTGTGTCTTTCTGGTCTGAAGTACGTGAAGGCCACGCTCACAGGATCTTCTCCTGAGTAAAGGGTTCATCATCCAGCCTCCTTAAGGCACACTGGAAAGTCCGGAGATCTTTTTTAAAGTCTGGACAATGGCAAAATACGTGGTCGAGAGTTTCTATACAATGGCAGTTATCACAGTTGGGTGAGTCAGTCATATTAATGTGATAACTTAATGAATTGGTGAAGGCAACGCCGACCAACAACCAATACAGAATCGTAGCGTCCCGTCGCGAAGTCTTTCATGACAGCTGTGATTGGAGTAATGATGTAAAGTTCTGTGGGCGTCGAGTAGAGTTCGGTTGAAGATTCTAATGCATAAGTGTGGCATTATGTGCGATGTGGGGAAGTACGTTTGCGGCATCGACCCTTGACAGGGGTATGAGCAGTGTGGGTGCTCCGTCGTGGGCACAACGGGCAGCGTTGTCGGCGAGGTGGTTACCACCAATTCCACAGTGACCAGGCAGCCATTGAAAGATTATCATGTCCTTTGTTAAAAAGGTTCAAAGTATGCGTTTCAAAAATTAGCGTCGTAACGAACGACTGTACCAGTCATATTCTTCTGAGCTTTAGAGCACAAACAGGCGTTTTCTGTAAACCTAGAACTAAGAGTGACATTGTGTGAAACTTTGGCAGCTTTCGACTCAGAAATCGTTTATTCAGTGTGGGTGTGCTTCATTTATTCTGTCGCAGCATGCCAGCTGAAGCAGTTTACTTTAAACGTCAGTACTTAAAGTTCTTCTCATTATTCAATCACGCATTTTAGTTTACAGTCTAAGAAAGAACCTCCTCGTCATCTGCTCTCTGTGTTATAGCCAATGAATCAACGCATCCCAGCTTAAAATTTAAAAAAGAAGCGTGGCTGTATATATAACTGCTGCTTTTACGACCCCAAAACCATAATATGACATGAGACACGCCAATGGAGCACTCCGAAAATTTTGACCATCTGGAGTTCTTTAACGTACACTGCATGGCATATATAGACTTGGCTCTACGGGCTACACGGGCCTTCCTTTCTCCTTTGAAAAACGACCACTAAACAGCCGGCATCGAACAAGTGACGTTCGGTTTAGCTGCCGAGCACCGCAGCCACTGTACTATAAATTACCGAGGTGGACCTATGACTGCTGCTATGCGTCCCGAAAGATTTACTGCTGGGGCTTCCATCGTAGAGCTTTCTATCCTTATTCTGGCTGCACGTTTCGTTTGCGATTTCGAATACGACGGAAGTAGTCTTTTCTGTTGTAATCAGATTTGATTTTGAAATTCGGCAACCAAAATCGTAGTGAAATATCTGCGTCTTTCGACAGTGCACGAGCTAGCAAAAGTAGCTTCAGCCCCGAGGGAGATAGATATATTGTCACGTCACTCCAGGGGGTGTCGACAAGATTTACTGACGTCTGAGCAACAGGGCTCTAACCAAGCGCGTCGGTTGGGCTTGTTTGCCAGAGCGAGGGCCCACGTGCACTTCTTTCTTCTCTGTGGTGTGGGCCTTCACCTTGGCATACGACCCACTACTAGAAAGAGGTGGCAATATTCCCCCTCAACAACAAAAAAGTGGCAATATGTAGACGCCCGCGTGCACTGCACATCATTCTTCGGAAGAGCTGAGCCATCACTCGTCAAATGTGACGAAATGAGTGCAAACCAGCGCAACTTAACGGAGTGTTGCTTTGCTCACGGCATCCACTCCTGGAGCAAACTCATGGGTCAATGTCATTCAGGAGGCAAGTATTTCATGCAGGTGATATGTGATTTGGTGGCCGGAATTTAATGGCATTCATTGTTAGTCTACAAAAATGTTCGATGACATGGTATACAGTACTACTTCCTCTCAGCAAACACAATCAACTCAGTTCTGTCAATCTTGTGCCACACAAGAAAGCATAACTAGTCGATGGTACTGATTTCTATCCTGAACCAATCGTACGTTTCCTAGCGACACATGGTGCTTCGGTCGTGGAAGAGCTCTGGGGCCTCAAATATCGTATATATATATATATATATATATATATATATATATATATATATATATATATATATATATATATATATATATATATATATATATATATATATATATATATAATTTACCAAACGCACTGCATGGTATAATTTTGACTTGGCCTTATGTCATCGTATGGTTCCTGGCGATGGGATACGTATGATGCGTGACATGTGCCACGTATGAACCACAGCATTAGTTTGTGAAATCTGATATAATGTATTCAGTGTTCATGACTTGTCATGACCATAGGTTTGAACACGAGGGGGGGGAGAGAAAGGGGGGCAGGTTGGTGACCAGCCCTCCATTTTGGTAAGAGGGACGTGGCCTAAGAAAGGAGCAAAGCCGTCCCCATGAACTGACTTAGTAGGGAAGGAGGCGCAGTGACTCGGGGAGTTGGGGGGGGGGGGGGGGCGTTGCATCTAACTATCGCCTGGAATCCCTGTTACTTCGCCCACCTGAAGCAAAACTCTGTTCCCGGCTATGTTCGTGGCACTATAGAGCAAAAACCCGGTTTGATGTAGCCGATAGAAAAGTTCTGTTCGCAAGCCGAGACACGTGCATGGTATACCCAGGCGGTATGCATCTGCCGTCATCAAAGGAAGGGAGCAGTACTGCCCGTAGCACTCACTGGTAAGTGTGACCAGTTCTAAGCAGCAGTGACAGGTGGTGGCAGCCGGTTGGTACGGGCCACCTTGACCTGAAGTACCCTACTCCCTCATAAAGAACTAAAAAAAAAGAGTCCCTGACTTGCCACTTGAATGACTCTCTTTAAAGTGACATGTTCAATCGTTTTTGGGTCCCCTGACTCTCGTATGAGAGTATTTTGACCTCCGAATAGTGCTCACGCGCCTCCTTAATTTGTGTTATGGATGTGGTAAGTCAGCGCTTCAAACAAAAAAAAGGCTGCTTAGATGGAACAGTGGCTACGGTGCTCGACTGCCGACCAAAAGGTCGCGGGTTCGATCCCAGCCGTGATGATCACATTTCGATGGAGGCAGAAGGCTAGAGGTCTTTGCATTGTGCAATGTCAGCACACGTTAAAGGGTCCCTGCAACACTTCTTCAGCATGGTCAGAAAACGCTGCCGATCGGAAGTAGAGGCTCCCGACTACATGCGAGCCAAATATTGCAGCACAGCACGCGGCCCGGAATTCACAATAAATGATCAAAGTCGGCTGAAAATTGGTTTCTCTTCTCTCGACAAATCATGTTATATGTCCAAAAATCACTCGTCAACGACCCATCTTTCAGCCATTGCCTTATTTGAACATTGCGCGCTCGCTCATTATAAAGATCGCCGCGGGATGCCGCTGCTTGTTCACACGTGCGCGCGCGATCACACTGAGAAAGCCGCGCATTCGGAGAAAAAAGAAAAAGTGCTCAAGGTCGCCAGGCACAAGTGACGTTTTTCTGTGGCCCTGCCATCTCTCCCTGCTCAGCTTCCAGCGTTTTCGTCAGGACGACAGAAGAGAGACTGCAATTGCAGCACGTGACAAACCGTTGTAACTCCACTCGCATTGGACGGATTTTTAAAATTTTCGCGGCGTAGAATTCGCGAGGAAATAAACTCTTCCAGTGAATTCATTCCATGGTTACTTGAAGTAGTGTTTGATTGATTGATATGTTGGGTTTAACGTTCCAAAACTAATATATGATTATGAGAGACGCCGTAGTGGAGGGCTTCGAAAATTTCGACCACCTGGGGTTGTATAATGTGCACCCAAATCTGAGCACACGGGCCTACAACATATCCGCCTCCATCGGAAATGCAGCCGCCGCAGCCGGGATTTGAACCCGCGACCGGCGGGTCAGCAGCCGAGTACCTTAGCCACTAGACCACCGCGGCGGGGCACTTGAAGTAGTGTTTAAAGGACCCTTCAAGAAACACCAGGTCGTCCAAAATTTCCGATATCCTCCACTATAGTTGTCTCTCATAATCATATGTGGTGGTCTTGGTATGTAAAACCTCTGGTATTATTATTATTATTATTATTATTATTATTAAAACAAATTCAGACGATAAATGTTTGTTTTTTTTCTTTCTATTCCCTGCCTATACAATACACTACCGTGTGTGCATAGGCTTCCTCCCCCGGTATTCAATTCGACCGGTAAACATCTGTTTGAAAGACCTTCCTGTTTGCGCCACTACACGACATACAAAAGCGTTGCTGTACAATGTCTCGCTCATTTCTTTTATCACGTATTTTCTTTTGAACGGCACGTTAACGAACACCATATTTCCGGAGCCCTCCACTACGGTGATATTGATATGGTAAGTTGGGAAAGTAAAACTCCCCATATTATCTCTTTTGAACGTTGTGGTTTACTTTTGTGTTTCTTGCATTGAGTGCCAGTGTTGATCCCCGTTGGTGGGCAGCCGGTCCCCCCTGTGGGTAATGGCCATGCTTACAAGCGGCCCTAGCAACAGAGAAGCACGAGGTGGTGTTGTGGCCGTTAGGGTGTACCGTTGTATTCTGCCGGCAAAATGCTCAATTCCTCGCAGCTGGGTCTCGCCACCGAAGAACTGGATGAAGAACACCTGGAACCACCGCCCCTGTACCCGGTGTGTACTGAACACCCTTCTTCATATTATTTCTATGTATAGCAGTCCTGCACTCTTCACTCTGGAATTTTTTATCATGTGTATTTAAATGCCGTTGTTTTTCGTGACAAGACCACGATATGATATTGAGGCATGCCCAGAGGTGGTGGTAGGTTTTTTTCACTGGTAGGGCATCTACAAGTGAATTCATTCAGGTGGCAGGAAGGCGGGTAACTCATGCATTATCTTTCCATTGTGTTTGACCATGGGGGGGGGGCATAGGGGGGCAGGCGAGAATACCGGGGGGGGTGAACTACAGTCTCCTCCCCTCTCTACCCTCCCGCTAGCACCACCCTGGGCATGCCTTGATTGGGCACTCCTGATTGGTTATCACCAGCAAGAGTTTTTCAAAGCCATCACTTGCTCTCTCTTTCCTTCTCTCTCTATGTTTCCTCCCCTCTTTCCGCTGCCTCGTGCACAGGGTAAGAAACCGGGTAAAACCTGGTTAGCCTTCCGCCTTTCCTTTGCTTCTCTTTTTTCTCACCTAAAATGTATGGTGGCCAGTACAGGTCATGGAAATCACATAGTTACTTCTCATTTTCGTTTGCCCCCCCCCCGTCCATTAAATATAAGCCATTGTTGTTTAGATAACGAAGCAGCCCGGGTGTAACAGTAGCTCGATGCGTGTATACGTTTCCTCGAAACCACAAGGCCAACAAGGAGTGACTGTCTTCGCGTAACTATTGCGACTGGGGCACACGTCAATGGCAGGCACACAGTGTGTGTGTGTGTGTGTGTGTGTGCGCGTGTGCGTGTGTGTGTGCGCGCGTGTGTGTGTGTGTGTGTGTGTGTGTGTGTGTGTGTGTGTGTGTGTGTGTGTGTGTGTGTCACCTCGCGACATGAGAACGCAGGAAAGCAACAATGACCTAGACTTCTTCTTTGGGGTGGGGAGGGATTGATATTGATTGATATGTGGGGTTTAACGTCCCAAAACCACCATATGATTATGAGAGACGCCGTAGTGGAGGGCTCCGGAAATTTCGACCACCTGGGGTTCTTTAACGTGCGCCCAAATCTGAGCACACGGGCCTACGAAATTTCCGCCTCCATCGGAAATGCAGCCGCCGCAGCCAGGATTTGATCCCACGACCTGCAGGTCAGCAGCCGAGTACCTTAGCCACTAGACCACCGCGGCGGGGCGGAGGGGGGGGGGAGATTGTTTATAACAAGCAAGGACACGGTGTGCATCGCGGATACTCGAATGAGATGTGCTTTCGAAAGCTTGTCAAGGCGCCACCAGTGGGGAAGTCCATACTTTACCATAGCATATTACACCGCACGGCTCATCCCTTTCGCAGCCTTGGCAGTGTCCAGTGCCACCTTTGGAGATCTCGCAAGAGGATACACATCTGACCTCTGCCCTTGTTGAGCAGCCCAGAAAGTTCTACGAGTCCGGTTTCAACGTTCCTCCACCCAAAAAGCCACGGATCGATCGGTACTGTTTCAAAGTCGTCCCTATGCCGCCTCCTCGCGTCCACTATGGTAAGATAATTCAACTTCTTCTACAGGTCACTGTCTGAATTATAGTTTCCACCCATACGGCCAGTAACAACGAAATATTAGTTTATATAAGTAGCGCTGTTCAATTCTACTAAACTTGCGCCAACATATGTAAATGCCGATTTAAACGTGATGATAGCATTTATGTTTCACACGAAGGGGAACTTGAATTCAGAAGATATACGAATTGATTACCAGGGTTGTTACTAGGCTTGCTAGTAACGTATGTTTGTAAATGACAAAGCAGAAGATTTACCAGGTGAACAGAACTAGGAGAAAAGGGCTGTGTCCACGTGCGTTTCATCTATTATTGATCCGGTGTGCTGTTTTTTTTAACTGTTGCTGTTCTGTCTCTTTAGCTGTTTATACACAGCTAAAGCTTCACTATAATGTAAGCAAGGCCCAATGCGAGAGCCTAAACGTATTTTAAATTAGAGCACTTTATATTTAGTAAATATTTCACTGCAAAAAAAAGGTGGTGAAAAACAGGAACATAGACGCACACTCAAAGCGCGTGCTTCCAGCTGACTTTATTAGGTGATGATCTTCAATATAGCAAAAGAGCAGAACATGGAACAGTCGCGATGACATTGATGAAAACAGAGAAGTCACGTTGATGAAAACAGCGAGATCACATACACAATTGGTGCGCAGGAGTTTCCGGATATTCTAAGTTTGTTTATTTCATTCATAGACCAAGAAGTTATCTTCTTTTTTTTTGCGATATGAAATGAATCTCTCTCTCTCTCTTTTTTTTCACTGTTACACTTATTACGATATTGACCTACGTTAGACTGCATATCATTAAACCTTCGATTTCAGTCTATACCGTGCTGATAGGATACTTCTCTTTCAGGCAATATTTTCATATATTCACATATTTATAACAGATGGTCCGAGTCATTTCTGAGCGGACCGGGAAAGTGGACGTGCCCTGTGCTGCATCTGGTGAAAAGCATGTGAGAATACCGCATATTCCCTCCATAAGCGAAGCCCTCGGCCGTATTCGGCGTCTCTACGGTGTCCATGTGGCACATGTTCCGGACCAAAAGCTACGACAATCGCTTGTAAATGTGAAAGACAGATTAGCCAAAGTGAAGTTCCCTGGTGTGGTGTACGCTGTCCCTTGGGCATATTGTGATAATGTGTATATCGGTGAAAGTGGTGTCTTTGAAAGGCACCTCAAACAGCACAGTGCCTTGGCCGAGAATGCGTCAGGTGGTCACACTATCGATTGGGGGAAGGCACGTGTTGTCGCTAGAGAAAAAAAAACAGCAGCATATCCACAGAGTGAATGATGGAGAGTGGGGCGAAGCATTCGTCCGTCCATTCGCTCTTGCTTCCGTCCATCCATGCGTCCATCTGTGTGACCGTCCATGCGTCCATCTGCCCGTCCGTGCGTGCGTCTGTTCGTGCGCCCGTCCCTGCGTTCGTCCATGCATCCGCCCATGCGTCCGTTCATGCGTCCATCCATGCATCTGTCTGTGTGTCCATTCGTCCATCTATTCAACACTCCAAGTACCACCATCTCGCATCTTTTCATCATATATTTCCCATATAGAAGCACCACCATCCAGCGGACATTCCAAGGACTAAACGAGAGGTGGCACACGCACACTTTCTTACGGCTTGCGCTTCGGGTCTACTTCCCACCTTTAACCACCTCGAGTTCATGGCATACACTAGTTCACTGTATTCATGGCACTGCGGCCCAACGTTCGCCAAACCTTTCTAAAACCAAGGAGGTTAAGCCCCGCGAGTATAACGTAGCAACCTCTTCCTGTCAGATAGTGCTCAATGTACATGCAAATGGCTGCTAATGGAAAATGAGAGACAGGAGAATTCGGCTTTTACTTTCTTATGGCTTGCGCTTCGTATCTACTTCCCACCTTTAACCACTTCGAGTTCATTCATGGTATATACTAGTTCATTGTATTCATGGAACTGTGGCTCAACGCTCGCTAAACCTTTCTAAAACTAAGGAGGTTACACCCAGCGAGCATAACGTAGCAACCCTTTCGTGTCAGATAATGCTCAATGTACATGCCAATGGCTGCTAATGGGGATCGCAGCGTGCGCTTTAACTAAAAGCCGAATGCTCCTGTCTCTCATTCTCCATTAGCAGTCATTGGCATGGACATTGAGCACTATTTTTTATTGTTCAACAACGCATAGAAGAAATCTCTCGCTGGCACCACCTTGGAGGTCGAGATGTTATACTTGTTACATACTACAACGGCTACGAGGGAAGAACAGGTGTAAAAAGCTTTGTCTCTAAAAGGACTGTCATGGTGTCTTTATCTTGAGTCATTCGTGATACAAACCACTCCGCGCACTTTAAGCAGGAGCGATAGTAATCGGCCGTCTGTATATGCGAGCTGCCTGCGTGATATATTGAAACATACATATGAGGAACTGATTTACACATGTTTTCGTTGCACTGTGAACAAGGCTTCCGTGTGGGAGCCGAAACGTGTTTTTTCTCTGTATTTTTTTCTTTTTGAACTTTTACTTTGGTCGGCGCAGCGCCTCCAGGTTTTTTTTACCTTCCACAATTATTATTATTATTATTATTATTATTATTATTATTATTATTATTATTATTATTATTATTATTATTATTCAGAAAAGGGTGTTTCAGCCCCACTAACGTCATCGGTTATATTATTTGTTGGGTGATTGTCACCTTCATCTTAAGTGGGCTGCAGCCGAGTAGTCGGAAATGAACCCATTGTGACGAATACCCGTATTTCTTACAAACCGCGACTACATGACACGCCGTGACGACCGGTGATGGCAACAAGCTTTTATATATAGCCCCAAATGTGCTTCATGCTTAAAATAAATTTTGTTTTAGATGCGGAGCATCTAATACTAGAGGCTTGTAGTGCGGCGCCGTCCGCAAGCTTCCTCCTCCTTCTTCCACCATCTGTGCATCCCTTCCTCCTCTACACACCGCGCGCGCTTCACTCCTCCACCATCTGTGCACCCTTCCTCCTCTACACACCGCGTGCGCTTCTCCTCTTCACTAACATTCGCTAGCTGTATAATGTAGCGCGCATGCGCCGTCACGCTTCGAGAACATCGGCAGCTGACGCGCGCGCATGCGCCGTCGCGCCTCGAGAACATCGGCAGCTGACGCGCGCGCATGCGCCGTTGCGCTTCTCCCCCTTCTCGAACCTTCGACAGCTGACGCGCGCATGCACCATCACCCACCATCTGTGCCGCGCGCGCTTCTCCCCTTCGAGAACATTCTACAATTCTCCTGATTCTCCAGTGGACGCGCATGCGCCGTCGCGCTTCGAGAACATTCAACAGCTGACAGTGCATGCGCCGTCGCGCTGTATATATACTCAAGGTCGGCGCTCGCTCGCTCAGTTGCTGCTCGTCGGTTGGTTTGTACGGCGCGTCGACGTCCAAGGTCGCGGTGAAATGAATTCCAACGAATCCACAAACACAATGATCGACGTCCCTTCGACCAGCGCCGCCCTTTCGCATACGTGTGTACGTGTTCACTCATTTAACACCCCCTCCTACAACCACGTTAACCAATTTAGCCATCGACCCAAGTAAGTCGCAATTTAACACCCCATTTCACAACCACGTTAACCAATTTAGCCATCGACCCAAGTAAGTCGCACTTTCACACCCCGTTAACCAATTATATGCTCCGCATCCTCCTCAGTGTTCCCCCGAGGGAAGCTGCGGGCAATTTTTTTTTCTTTCTTGTACGACCCGGAAACGCATCGAAACTTCGAGGAGAAATTAATCGACAACACAAAGAACAGGAGAAATCAATGAGGAAAAATGAGTTCCGCGAGACCACAGAAAGTGGAGTAAAGATCACGAAACTCCTTTGCATAATGCGGCAATACCAGCCAGCTTAACTTCCGGCTATAGATATATATAGTCAAGTTGAGCTGTGAACTGTCGCTTATGTGGCTGTGATTTCTCTCCCGCAGATTCCTCGTACTTTCCGGATGAACTGAAGGTTTCGAAAATGGCGAAAAAGACCAAGAGGTCGTCTCAAACATCTGTCGCTCAAGCAAACATTGAGCAAGAGCTGCTGACGCTGCAGGTGTGTGTTCTGTTCTTTCATTTTTTAGATTTGATTGATTATTATGTGGGGTTTAACGTCCCAAAACCACCATATGATTATGAGAGACGCCGTAGTGGAGGGCTCCAGAGATTTAGACTACCTGGGGTTCTTTAACGTGCACCCATATCTGAGCACACGGGCCTACAACATTTCTGCCTCCATCGGAAATGCAGCCGCTGCAGCCGGGATTCAAACCCGTGACCTGGGGGTCAGCAGCCGAGTACCTTAGCCACTAGACCACCGCGGTGGGGCGATTTCATTAATTAGAGTACATTTCAGAGTACACCGGGAGCGTGGTCCGTAGATCATTCGGTACGACTGCGTACGCTTAACTGCTGTAACGCTTAACATTTTCCAAAGGAGGGCGTCAACGCGGTGCGGACGGAGTGTTTTCATACAGAGTCAAATCAGTGTTCGTCGAAGGATTTATTAGGTTGTGATTTTTGGCGGGAGTTCAAGAATTATGAAATAATGATTGTAAAGCGTGGACAGAAACGGGACGTGTTATCGTAAGATCCATAAATTTCAAGTTCTGCACCCAACCTGGGGCATCGGAAGATTGTCCTTTTTTTTTGAAGGCGAGGGGAGGCTTCAGTTTTATCTGAAGTTGGGGCCGGGAACGATGATGTGGTCCAGTGCCATGCTGTGCTTTGTATTAAAAGGCTAAACAAAAACAAAATAGGGGACCCTAAAGTGTCGCTTTTACACTATTAGCCGAAATTCGGCAAAGTTGGACTAACTGCGGTCGTTAAACCAACGGACGAATGGTTCGTCCAACAGGGACTAAATGCGTGTCGTGCGCAAACGCCCGGCATTGGAGGAACCAACAGAGAGGGCAACTGCGCCGTGATCGCCTCCTGTCGATGCTGCACTGCAATGCTCGGCGTGGTCGGCGATCATGAAAACAAGTTATATAGGCTGTACGCCAGTGTGAAAGCAAAGCACTATGAAACGAATAGAAGATGTTCTGAGAGACAAGTAGTACAACACGCAGTCAGTTCATGAGGTGTTGAACATGATATCGATCTTCTGTTCTAGTTCGTACTTCAAACACTTAGCGCATGAAACCTTTTCGAACTTGCTATGCACGGGCCCCCTACGTGACCTTAAGGAAACAGGCGCAGTATAACGTGCGTGCCTTTTGTAGTGACGTTGACGCCCAATTGCAATGGGCGCTTGTACTGCGCATTACTACTGCAATAATTCATGATGTATTTTGAAGCATGTTATACAGGACACGTTTTTTTGCAAAGCATGTGTCACTTTCATTGCATTTCCAAGCAGATTAAGTTGTTTTCACTGTATTCAGAAGGAGACGCATGGCCGTGTTCAATGTATTCGCAAACAGTCGCATGCTATGGTGGATCTGGCTGTCTAATCTGTAGCAAACCGGAAAGAATTGACCAAGTTTTTCTACACTGTTGGGAAGGAAGTAAGGAGTATTTTTGGAGCGTTTGTACAGAGGACAATTAAAAAATAATTTCCGTTAGACCATCTTGTAGTTAGGTACTTCGCAATAGAGAATGATTATGAACTACTTTTTGATGCAATCGTGATCACTGCCTTGCTCAGTAAAGGGAGCTCTCTAATGGCTAGATTTCACGTGACCTTCACAAGAGACCCGCAAGACAGTATTTTAAAGAAATTATATCAACGTTTCTCGAAATAGTAGGACCAAATTAATGTGTTCTTGCAGGATTAGGAAGGGTAGAAATCCTGCTGACCATGAAGAAATTTTAGGGCGCGATGTGCTTTAGCAGTGTTGACTGACGGCCGTATAGTACTTATTCTCTCATGTTTGTTATAACTGTATTATATTTTTCTTGACTCCCCGCGTGCGAAGTTAAATCGGAAATATAAAAAAAGACGCATGGTGGTGTGGTAAAACATTCGCTTGCCACGCAAACGACCCGGGTTCGATCCCCACTCTGACCCAGGATGCTTTTTATTATTCACTTTATTTGCAACGTTCTCAATGTTGCGGTCACGCATAAGATGATGGCCCCACCGTGGTGGTCTAGTAGCTAAGGTACTCGGCTGCTGACCCACAGGTCGCGGGATCAAATCCCGGCTGCGGCGGCTGCGTTTCCGATGGAGGCGGAAACGTTGCAGGCCCGTGTGCTCAGATTTGGGCGCACGTTAAAGGACCCCAGGTGGTCAAAATTTCCGGAGCCCTCCACTACGGCGTCTCTCATAATCATATGGTGGTTTTGGGACGTTAAACCCCACATATCTATCTAGCTATCTATCATAAGATGATGATTTTTCACTTACAACAAATGACGCTGACAACGACACCGGAATTTCTGCGAAACGAGCTCTTTGATCCCATTGCGTTGAAATGAGAGGGGTGGGGGCGTAGGGCTACCCTCACTGCTAGCGCAATAGCGGTGCCGTTATTGCAGAAGTATAATGGCGATTCTCTCTGTGTTATGCGAAAAAAAAAAGGCATAACAAGAATTTTTCAAGATAGGGGTTGCGACATTATTTCATGCACATATACAACTAATATCTAGGATTTGAAGCCCTAGATTTACGATATGATCACGAGACATGTTGTAGGGTGTGGGGGGAAGGGGGGGTACGTAGCTCCAAAAATTTCGACTGACTGACATCGCACCCTAAACACGTGCCTCTGGGATTTCGGCTCCATCGAAGTGCGACGGCCGTGGCCTCCATGGCTCAAACCAGTGACCTTCGAGGTGGCAGCCAAACACACTGTGCCACTGTGGTGCGCCCTGTATGCATGTTAGGGCGTGTGTTTGTATCTACGCACGCGTTAAAGTCCCATCAAAATCTAAAAACATATCAGAGGGGAGAGCCCGCCAGACCACCCTCACATGCAGAGACGACTGCAGTATATCACCGCCACAGTTACGCAATAACGGTTGCCTGTTACCCATTTCCCTAAACGCATGCGGGGGCCTGACGACGCCTTGGCAACAGTGATGCTGTAAGCGGCGTTGGCAGGCCGGTACCAAGGTTCTACAAACGTTGGTGCCAAGCCACCCCCCCCCCCACCCTCCTTAATCTGTGCCGGCATCTGCCTTGAAGTCCCAGCAAAGCTCCCCCCTCCCCCTTCCTGTTTGCCCCCTTCAAGACCAAATGCTGCCGATGTTCATGTATACAACAAAAAGTATACAACTTTTTCTGTGTTATCTTAAAAATCAAGCTTTGTACGTTGCGTTGTAATCAAGATGTGCCGCCTCGTTTTACGCGTGATTTATTATTGCAGGCTCGTAGAGAGAACGAGAGAGTATGTGACAGTCATGATGAAGGGGAAGAAGAGTCCACCGAAAAGAGCAGCGAAAGTGGAATTGAAGATGAGGAGAAAGGCGAGACAGATGATGAAGAGATGGAAGAGGTAGAGAGTTCATATTACGCAGATCGTGCCATATATGTAAAAGCTGTTTGTGTTTTTCACCGTGACTTCCTCTCATATTTTTAAACCGGTTAGCGAGGAGTACTCTTTTGAATCTATGTATATCCGCAGTTTTTTGTGGGGCGATTAAAACTTTTCCCGACAAAACGTAGTTCATAGCGCTATATGCTGCATATTTCTTTTTCTTCCAGGCCACCGACTATGTGCATAATTATTACGACGATTTTGAAGACGATGGGGCCTTCAGTGAGGATAACTTCGATGATGCCACCTTCTTCTGAGGCCTACAGCTGTCCTGTCTGAGCAGGATTAACCCGAACGGAAGCACTGCTAAATTTCTTCCTTCACTTTGTATACTTTCGTGCACACGTCGTGCAACCTTTGTTTTTGACCAGATCTGCCCGCTGTGATGGATGCACTCGAGCATTGAACGGATGCCAGTAGAGCGTGTTAGCAACTGACACCTGCACATAACGAGCGCGACCAGCGCGAAATATTGGTTATAATAACGATATTATAACTTCCGTTCGACAGCATCACGGTACGCATAACGTATGCGCCTATTATGAATACTCGATATAGCGACGATTTTGTGTAGATGGCGTCGTGGTTTAGCGACCGCGCATAGGTACCTTCTTTGACTTTCGCGATAACACGGACCTGCAGAGTGCAGGTCAGCATCCGAACTGTGCAGCACGGCACACAGCTTAGTATCATTTTATTTATTTCCTGATTTCCGCAAATCCTGTCCCACAACGAATACACCCTACTATGTGGTATGAGAGTGTGTACGCAACCTGTCAATCACTGGCGTGCGCGTGAGGGGGGGAAGTCCCCCCCCCCCCTAGTGACTTAAGATGGGGCGCTAAATCTATTTCAAATATTGACTATGGAACGGGCGCCCTCTTAGTCACTTGTGAGAGGAGGCGCGAAATCTGCCCTATAGATCGACTTAATAGGGTGGGGCGAAAATTCACCCCCCCTCCCTTAACGGGAACCCTGCGCACGCATACGCCTGCAATGTCACTGATCGCTCGACCAAACGTCCAGTTGTGGAAGGCCCAACTGGCACGATCAGGCCTTGAGGATCAGTGACGTCTGGTGAACAGGGCCATGACTGTGGGATCGGCAAAAAAAAGAAAAGCAAAAAAAAGGGTGCACCCTGGCCTTCGTTTTGTTCTGTGTGTAAAGAGGGTCGTTAATCATGCGAGTCCCCCTTTTATGCGGGAAATCTTACGTGGGCCAGATTGGCTGCTGTTTGAACGTCTGCAGCGCAGCTTCTTGAAATGTGCTCCGTCGTCCGATTTGGCATTGCATCGCCGTCTATGTGCGTGCAAATTGCAATCCACTGTTTGAACTAACCTCTTTTAGGGGCAAAGCTCCTTGCGGTGTGGGTCGTGCCCTCCTCCTTTTGTTTGTAGTATGTATGCAGCCACCTCTACTTTCTGAATTGCTCACTAGATGTCATTGTCGGTATATATCCTGGGCAGCCAGAGTGCACAGATACCTGTACCTGAAAAGTGTGGACACCAAATGGCGGAAGAGGACGCGAAAGCTGGCGACTAAATATAACTTGACCGCGCCAAATAAGCAAAGGGGGCCAGTTAAAAAGCAAGTGAGAGAAACAGAGGCGCTCATGTGGAAAGAGAGGATGGAAAAGAAGGGATCGCTGGGAATATACAAGGCAAGCAAACAAGAGATCCGGAAAGAGAACTTTTATGACAACAATAAAGGTAGTGCGTTGCTCTTTGAGGCGCGGGCTGGCTGCTTGAGAACTCTAACTTACAGGAGCAAATATTCGTCACAGGATGAGACATGTGTTGGATGTGGCATAAATAAAGAAACAATCGACCACATAGTCATGGAATGTCAAAAGATTCAGCCGGATAGAAATGGGGGGAAGGTCACACTTCCTGAGGCGCTGGGCTTCGCGGTTGATGGAAGCATTAACTGGTCAGCAGTAGGTATTACTAAGCAGCGGCTGGAGTATTGTTGGAGGAAAAGCAGAGAAGTCGATAAAATAACATCCCAGCCAAGAGTAGCGGCTGGGCAAAATTAAAAAGACATCCGAGTTGAGGGACAGAATTTAAACTTGAACTATTAAGGTAGGCTAGATGGCGCATGCCGTCACCCCGATTCAAAGGGGAGGCCTTTAACCATCATCATCATCATCTAGAAAATATCACTAGATGACATTTGTGGTTTTCGTATAGTTGGCAATTAAAAAGGATAGATGGTGCTTTTATAATATGGGGTGAAGCGTCCGTCCGTCTTTCCAATGCGTGCTTCAGTGTGATGGGAGTGGACGGATGAACAGACGTACGTACGCTACGTGACTACGTCCCACTCATCATTCAGTTCGTGGATATGCTGGGATTTTTTTTTTATTCCGTCACTGCTAGGGAGCAAATAACTCGTGAGATATAGCCGAGGCATGCGTCATCCAGAGGCAAGGCGTTATGTGCGTGAGCCAACCGTCCGCACACCTTCACGATAAGACATTATCATTCCTTAACATAGCTCTCTAATATCACACTTCTCATTAGCGTGTGCTTAATTACTACTTGTCGCACTTTAGAACAGAAAGGTGTGTGCGATGTATGATTTGTATTTTGTATTTTTCTAAACGATAGACTGATTGTACTGTGGTTTTCTTTTATCTATTTATTTATTCGTTATTTTTCGCTTCTATCGCCGCATGCGTCATTCTGCTCTGCTCAGCGGGTTTTACTAGATAGTCTAAATGATTTTTTACTCTCATGATATGAGGATTATGCGTAGGATCATTGTGATTTGCCATAGTAAATATTCTTGCGGGTTATGAAGTTAGCGCCATTTCTACGTCTCTATCGTTTGTATCCGTGTCTTATGCGCTATCTGCACTCGAAGTTACATACGCATGTTCACCATCCTGCGATACTTGCTGCATTTACCAGGATGTTAGCTTAGGCTCATGGCATCCTGGACTAGGTAATCCAACCGCTTTGAACGACTCGCTCATTGACTCACCCTGTGAATAAAGTTTATTACTTTCGCTTTCTCCAACCCCATTCCCTAGCCCCGCTAACGTACGCTAAGGTCCCTAGAGAAAACAAGTTGTTTTATTTATGTACCTTACTTTACGCCACCTCTACTTTAACCTCTATACCCCACCGACACGTGTAAAGCATGCGAGCACAGAGCAACGCTGAACCAAATGCTCCTGGAATGTACCTTCAACAGCTGTCGTGAAAACGGCGTCTTAATGCCAGACCACGGGAAGGCCCGAGCTTACTCGTTCTTGCCGCCCCCCTGGATGCGGGATCCGCGGAGGACCTTCTTCGTCGGTGCCACCGCCGCTGGGAGGCGGCCTTCCAAAGCTCGGAGCTAAACGACCAGCTCTGGGCCGTCACGCAGGCTGAGGATGCCGCCCGAGTCCAGGGACTTCGAGCCGCTGTCTGAAGCCACCGAGACCAGAGTGCCGGTCCAATATCTGCAATAGTCTTTTCTCTCTCTCTCTCATTTTCTTCTATCAGTAAGCAGCACGAACACCATCCATCGGTGCGTCACTGGGCGAAAGCTTTATCCATTATGCGAATGCGACGTTAAGCGAAACGCAGGCGCGTATACTGTATGAAATGTCGCATGACCGTGCCTTGTGACTCGAGTAGCTCGAGCAGCACGTTCACTTGCATAGTCTTTGAGGCGTTCGAGTTACAAAAGAAATCTGAAAAGCGGTGTTCTCATGATAAAAGGTACATGGCAGAATAGCCACACAGTATGGATTTCACCTGAAAATCATCCTGGGAAGGTTATTGACCCTGCGGGGATTCTGGGAGCGTGCCCCTGCACGTTACTTTGTGGTACATAACGTAGTTTTCGACTCGCTTGTGCATATTAAAATAACGAGTCAGGTTTGCCGGTGCTTTGCAATGTTTCCGTATATTCGTGTTTTTGATCGGGATCGATATGGCCGGCATATAGGGTGGGGAGGGAAATGGACATTGTTTTGCAGGTGGCAGCAAGCGTGTCTGAAGCGAAATGTTACACAAGTATACCGTTCACTCCACTTGTAGTCTTCGAAGGCTTTGGGGTCGACTATTTTAAATAGAGCAGTGTTACGTTCACTTGCTGCGGTCGCTAACTAGAAAAACACGCCGGAAAGTATGCAACTGTAAGATGTCACGAGATCTACGACCAGCAGCTTCTAGAAGTGTGCTCATATAGGCACCCAGTTGAAAATGTGTTATTGGGAATCCAACTAGTTTTAACTGGTATTAACTGGTATATGCGCGTGGGGAGCATGGTGCGGAGTGGTAGGGATCATTCTCATCAGTCAAGACAAGCATGCTGGCATGTGAGCTTTCTAGCACTCGGACGCAGACAAAAGGGATAGATAAGTGAACATTTTGAATCCTTTCGGGGTTGAGGGCTGTCGCCCTAATTGCTAACGATAACATAATAATCACCAGTTCTTCTGATTTCAGTTATGTTGCATCACTGTTTGAAAGTGCATCCCAAGTCTTTCCTGCGCCAGTTTTAAATTAGCGGACGCAATTGTTATAAGCTACCCACTGTACAACAGACGGCAACACCATCAATTGGTAGCCTGTCAACATCTGTGGCGTATAATCGGCATTTTTAACGACGACTTATACGTTCCATGCACCTGTAATCCGAGCCCAGCGCAGCTGTGAGAGTATTATTTATTGACTTAATCCATGCTTGATCGCACGCAGAGCGTGGAGAACAAGGGTAGGGTAGACCCTGGTTATCGTTCTCTGCACTGTATACATGTACCGGCCGTGCCTCAAACATTAGGTCCGTTCGATTCGCTCACACCACATGAACCAGTTCACAAGGTACTGCCCTTGCTATTCGCCCCACCGTGGTGGTCTTGTGGCAAGGCACTCGGTGGCTGATCCGCAGGTTGCGGGATCGAACCCCGGCTGCGGCGGCTGCATTTTCGATGGAGGCGAAAATGCTGTAGGCCTGTGTGCTCAGATTTGTGTGCACGTTAAAGAACTCCAGGTAGTCTAAGTTTCCGGAGCCGTCCACTACGGCGTCTCTCATGTAATCATATGGTGGTTTTGGGATGTTAAACTCCACATATCAATCAATCTTGCCATTCGATGCAGTGGTGCAGCAGTGACGACCCCTGAACTCTGCCATTCGTTTCGAAAGGCGCAGAAGAGGTGCAGCACTGGCTCACAATTCTTCTGCACCTCCTACGCTGACGGTACCGGCTTGGTGCATCCGCGCGTGCAGCTGAGCAGACGACGTCGCGCTCAGGGGTCGTAGGCGCCGTACCCGCCTCTACGAACGCCGCTAACGCTGTGCGTTTCGTCAACGTCGGATATAGGCACCCGACAGGGAATCAGAGGGCGCGACGAACCTTTCTGGGCCGCCTCAGCATGTTGGTACCGACCGCCAGGGATACGAAGAAAGTGAAACTCTCACTGAACACATTGAGACGCTGAAGTGTCAATGCCCTTTTTGGCGCGTTTTCAAAGAACGCTTCCTTGGCGCTTACATACTCAGCCGTGACCTGCCTGCTCACAACTAAAAAAGAAAATAATATGCACGGGCAAGTCTGGATTTGCTGAGTCTACTCGCCAGGCTACTCATTGGAAGGCTGAGTCTTGCTGCGCCAACTCACTAGGCTGTGTGTTCTGGCGCTACCATCAGATCAGATCTCGTAAACTGCATTGCCGGGTACCCATAGAGTTTCATACGGGTACCTATAATTTCGCCAAGATGTTTGAGTTTTATAATGACCTTCAATATGGCAAACGCACGGCGGGTGCCTTGCTATCTCGGAGGCTGTGACCTCATAAACTGTCTGCATGTGCGGTTTTTTTTTTTGTCAGTTATTAGGCAAACGAAAGTAAAAGAACGGTCAGTTAAGAATAAAAAAAAACTGAAATAAAGCCTGCATATTTTTAGCTTGAATTTAGCAGTTTTGCTGCGTAGTAGCAGCTTTCGCAGAGTCGGCAAGCCACGATCCAGGCCAAGTCAATACTTTTCGCACTTCTTTTCTTCGCGTGCCTTTCGCGGCCGTTGAAGGCACTAGTTGTAACCAGTTGTAACAGTATCGCTGAACTTGTTTGTGTCTGCCGTGGAAAAAAACTTGTAAAGCCAGTGCAGTGCTGCGATGGAGGCCGACGAAGATAAAGACATCATAGAGGTTATGCGACGAAAGCCTGAGCAAGAAGCCGATGACATCGTTGTGTACGAAGTGCACGATAGCGACTCCGAATGCTCCGTTGTTGATGGATCTTCAATGCTTATCGCCGACTCCTCTGCAGTAGCGGATGATGTCTCTATCCTGGAGATTGTGGACTCAGTAAGTTTAGAAGGCTTCGATTCTTTCCTTTAAATACAAAAATCAATGAAGTGCTGCTCATTGCGGATGTGACAAGATGGAAGCGCGCCTTTCTTGCAGACTCGTAGCAAGGTGCCGCTGCGTCGTATTGTGTGTGGGAACCCTTGCCAATGGAGAGAGCCGTTATGTTTGTTTGGAAACAGGCGTGATGGCTGTGCTGCTTTCTTACGACAACCATTTCTGCAGCTGAATTGAAACACCAGTGGATGGCAGAAAGGGTTGCAGATATCCTATTAAACATCAGGCGAAAGAACTGGACCTGGGCTGGCCGCGTATTACATATAACAGAGAGCCGGTGGATAGTAATGGCAACAGAACGGTTGTTACGAGGAGACCCCACGGTCTCTTGGGTAGCGTGTCGCGAGTGCCGACGCTGGGCAGAGAGCATCCAAGCAGTGGCAAGGCAAAAGGCAGGCCGAAGGAAACAAGACTTGCATATTTACAATGTACGTACAGAAGGTGCACGATGAATTCGCCCGACGCTACATGCGCCGGCCTCTTATAAGCGCCGAGACGCTGAAGTAGGAGGGGACAGCCCCGCTGTTGGACGCGCGCAGTGTCTCTGACCGACGCCTCCGTTGTCCGTGAAGGACGCGTCGAGTGTCTGTAGGTGGATTGTGTGGAACTTTTCGGGCAGTCCTACTCCGGATATAGCCTGTGGGAGCCTCTAAAGTCATGCGTCGCAGCACGCTTGTAACAGCGTCTCCACCGGGGTTAATGTTGACCCGGAGGACAAGGGTTCACAGCCACTGTCCAGAGGGTCACTGTGGGAATCCGCAGTGTCCGTTCCCAGAGACGCCCCGGAACAGCTGTTGGCGCGTAGCGTTGGTCCCGGCTCATCTGTTCTCCTGGACTCGGCTATGGCCTCTGGGCTCGCCATCTGCAGAAGTGCCATCGCAGTGATGCCCACAAGTGCCATACAATTGCTCCTAAGACCTACTGAGCTTATGCTAAATCAACCAATAGAGCTGGCTGGTGAGATGGCAAAGAATCCACTGCCCGCTCAAGTGATAGAGAGCCAAACCATGCGGGGAAACCAGTTATATGCTCAATGGACCCAAAGCAAAAAGACCCTTCCAAATGAACTCCTTTAGACGCATGTCTGAAATTCCGCAGGAGGAGACCCGGATGTTTCTCGAGACCTCTATCCAGTGTGCAGCTGAGGTGTTCAGACCAAGAGATCTGTTTCAGGTCGCATGAATACCAGAGCTTCCACAAGACACCTACCTCACCGCAAACACCTTCTTCCACCTCAAAATCTAACAGCCAAAATTTCTTCGAGGAAGTACCCTCTGCGATCACGGACACCTTTTCCAAGCCCTCTTTACGGCACTCACCATCCCTCTTCAAGACAACTTCTTGCGCACTGTCAATTGAGCTATCCTGGGGTAACTGTACCTCTTCTGTGTAGTTGCAAAGTTCACATTCTGGCTTTCGCTCAAGTCAGTTGCTGTGTGGCAGTCCACCAAAGGGGCAAACGCGTGATTTCTCCGAGTGGCATCGGACGACTAACTCATAAGCCGCCTCTGCTGCGTGTTCAGTGTTTCCAGCAGCCGCTTCATCACGAGTCCCTGCTCTCTCTGCACATTGAACACTTGCACGTTCCGCCAGCACAGTCTGAAGCTCAAGCCGCTTTAATTCGGCTGAATCAATACTCTTTTTATTTCAGTGGCCTGCCGCTTTTCGTTATCGGCACGCCTATTTTATTCATTTGCCTTGTGCTCTTTTTCTTCAGCCCTGCTCCTTATCTCTTTTGCATGGTGCTCCTTAACAATTTTCCTAGATTCTAGAAGCTTGCTATCATCTACTCCCTAGGGCAAGTAATATCTGAATGATATGCGGCTTCCGTACGGCATTCCCCACGTCCACTCCTGATTCCACGCAAAGCAATAAGAAATCAGGCTTGCATAGTGAATTGAAATCCATGACCACAAGCCAATGTTGGGCAGCGAGCATCCAGGCAATGGTAAGGCAAAAGGCAGCCAGAAGGAAACAAGGCGTTTACATTTACAAAATATATACAGAACGTGGACAATGAAGCCGCCTGACGCTAGATACGCCGGCCTTCTATAGGTGCCGAGGCGCTGAAGGAGGAGGAGGCACCAGCTGTTGCACGGGCGCAGCGTCTCTCGCGGATGCAGCGTCTCTCGCGGATGCAGCGTCTCTTCTGGACGCCTGTGTTGTCTGCCAAGGACGCGTGGAGTGTCTGCAGGCGGGTTGTGCGACACTTTTCAGGCAGTTCGGCTGCGGGTATAGCCTGTGGGAGCCTTTAAAGTCATGGGCCGCAGCACACTCGTAACATTCTCAGGAATGAAAAACACAGTCGAGAAAGACAGAGTCGCATGCAGTGAAGAAATTAAAAACTTTTCTAGAATGAAATAGAAGCAGCCTGCGCAGTTTAGGGTAAACACGAGATTGGTGGGAGATGCCTTCGTTTTGTAGACGACTAAAATCAGCTGAGCATGATGATGACGACACTGCCGCCCAACAACATTAAACCTAGACGGCTTCCTGCTATAAACTGAAAGATCCAAAGCGTACAAGGCTGCTACAGTAGAAAAAGAAACTGCCTATGGGGACTTCAAGTATTTCATTAACATAATGAAAGTGCACTTCATGGACTCTCTATAGCGCTATGGGAATTCAGAGTGGTAGCAGATTGAACTATTTCTCTGTGTCTGTAGTGGCAGATTGGTTCACCCATATCATGGCATTTCAATTTTTCTTCGTGTATGAAAACAACCTGTCTATTCCTTACAGGATGAAGAACCAGGGAATGCACAGCTGTCGGGCATTGTGACGTCCATGTGAGTCGAGTTCGTGCGCCTTTTGATGTGTCTGATTAAGGTACTCGGCTGCTGACCCGCAGGTCACGGGATCAAATTCCGGCTGTGGCGGCTGCATTTCCGATAGAGGCGGAAATGTTGTATGCCCGTGTACTCAGATTTGGGTGCACGTTAAAGAACACCAGGTGGTCGAAATTTCCGGAGCCCTCAACTACGGCGTCTCTCATAATCATATGGTGGTTTTGGGATGTTAAGCCCCACAAATCAATCAATAGATGTGTCTGATTGGTCTGTTTACTGTAAAACGCACTATGAAATGCAAAGAGTTGGGAACTGTTTCACAGCACTCTAACAGAGTTTGGATGTGTGAAATCTGATAAAGTTAGAGTGAAATTGTTTGGTATATTCGTTTGATTTTGCAGATTATGTCATGTCACTGTTAATGGTTACCCGAAAATTTTTGTGATACACATAACAGGTGTCTCAAATTTACAGTCTACAATATAATCAGGAAATAAGAAACCATGCCTAGTGGCGCATACAAACTACTGTATTATGACAGGCATACATTAATTCGTATTTCCTTTGAGTATGCCAACGGGACTCCGAAGGACCCGCTATCGAGCCCTGCTGCAGATTTTTTTTGTTTGAATAAATGTTTATTTCATAATCTATTAACAGATAAGAAACATTTGTCGAACCTATAGCCAAAGGCTAGTTAAAGGTCCGAAAAAAGAATACCTATTGGGATATCCTAGCACAGCAGGGGAAAAAAAAAATGGTGATATTTCAAATATGCAAAAATTCAAGATTATTTGATCAAATTAATAGTAAATAATCACATCAACCAACAAGCATCATACAATGGAGCACCTAAGAACAAAGTATATGGCGTACATGCAGATACAATGAAAAGATACAGTGCCATTGATCAAGGAGCAATGAAATACAAAAATCTATTAGGTATATTTGAGCTAGTAGGCAAAAAAATGACTGTAGGTGACCTGAAAAATACATACTTTATGGAAACAACAACAAAAATATGATATGTTATCTAATTACACAATACTATTGCATGTAAGTAACTGCACTGAAAGAGAAAATTACGGGGCAAGTTCCAAGACAACAATGCTTATGGCCACCTTGTTTGCAGCATGAAGGGCACTGTTTCTGCCCAAAGTGTTGTGTGGTACCTGAAGTTTCGGTTAATATTATTCCAGTGCTTGGGTACCGTGTAGGCAGCAGGAATGTATGAGAAATTGAATAAGTTTGAAAGATCAATCAGTATGTTGCATTTGACATATTTCTTATCAGGATATGTACGTGAAAGCACCTTAACGTGAAAATCTTGCATTGCTCTAATGGACGCAGATATGAGTGCCACATTTTCACTTTTGATGTAGCACAGAAATATTTTTGAAATGAAGAAAGTCAAACCATATTTAACACTTCTTTCTTTACGTCTGATAACATGGTGGCGCATGTATAATATGCTCATACACAAAGTGTGAACATGGTGCTTTAAAATTAAGAGTTTTAGTTGAGAATTTGTTGGAAATAGTCTTTGCTTCCATTAGTGAATTTCTTGTCTTCCTTTCAAGGCAGTCAACGTAAGGACAATACTTCAGACGTGTTCTTGCAAATGCTTACCCACACATAAAAAAAAACTAAAAAGAAATTATTTATGGTGGTTGGGTTCTTTGAAATTTCTGAGGCACTTTTGTAAAAGTTTCTGCATGTATTCAAGTTGTTTCTGTCAAGCAAACGCGAACCATGGAACCTGGACACAAATAGGAGGCATGTAAATATATTTGCTCAATGTTGCAATTTATTTCTGGCAAGAGTATTCTGCTTGTGGGTCTTGTTTTCGTGCTTTACCCTTATAGTAAACTGTGTAGCATTACAAAACTCCCAATTCATTATGAACAAAATGTGTAGTATATCACAGTTCCAACATATATTGCCGCTGCACTGTATGAAGGAAAGAAGTGGAAATTTGAAACGTCCCCAAACCACCTCTGATATTTTTTCAAACATTTCAAGTAAACATGCGCATCGTGCGCGGAATGGTGTCGCAATCAACGATTCTGCACGCAACAGCACTACCAGCCACTGGCGTGCCACAAATTTCAAGAAACAATCCCTCGTCTTCTCCTGGCTTTTCGGGCCTCTAGGCAATGATGTAAGCAACGAGAGATGTAGGGGGTTGGTCGGCGAGAGGGCAAAGTGCTTTGAGAGAGGTTACCGACGGATGGTAGAAAAGGAAAGAGCAAAGAAGTGATTGTAGCGTCGTGCCAGTCTTGGCCAGCTTCCGCGCTAAGAAGAAGAGTGCCGCGTGGTTTGTGATGCGAGAGCCTTGAGGAATTCAGAACGGCTGAGCTCCTGGCCTGGCGGGACGCTGCAGCTGGGACCTCGTCTATGCTCGCGTCCCGAATAAAAGCTGCGACCACGGCACTGCCTCATTGCCGCCGTCTCGTCTCTTGTTTCTCAGCATAATCATTGCGTTTCGCTTATCAAACGCGTCAGACTCTGCTATTACGGCACCGTTTTGAAAAATTCTCATGACTTCGTGGTCATTGCACACTCTTTCACTATTCCCACCACAACTGAATTTCGACCTCTGCGCGGCTTAGAGGCCCTTTAAGAGCTCGTTTTATTTTTGTTAGGCACAGTAATTATGGGACCCAATTGACATTGATGCCAAGGAAAGTATAAGGAATATTATTAGTAATAATTGTAATGTAGATGCGAAAAAAAAAAGAAAACGGATGAAAATAAGGCTTGCCATTGAGGGGGTCCCAGTTTTCTTTCAAAGGCCCAATCATACTTACACATTATTTTATAATTTTAAAAAGACATTTTCTGAAGCAAAGACAGGCAAGGTTAGTGTGCTTTTCATGGTGCCGTGCACAAGCAATGCGAATAAGGCTCCTTTAACCATTCGCACTCCGAAATCTTTTCTCGCCTTTTGTCCATTCTTGTGTGAATGTAAAACACTCAGAGCTCAAGTAAAATGAGCCACTTGCTTTTTTACCTATGGAGAATCGTGTAGTGAGAAAACTTGCATTTGAACCAAACGAAAGAACTTATCCAGCAGTGCCCCGCCATGAACTGCTGTGGCAGTGTCGCATTCATAGGCAGGGGTGAACTGCAGACTGCGAAGGGTTAAATAATTTTTTAGTTGTTTTAAGATGTGTAGAATCTAAAAAGTGAATGAAAAGAAGCATTTTTTTTTATCGTTTCTTGCAAAAAAATACTGTAGGCCAAGGGTTAGAGTGACTCTGCAACACCTTTAGGACACGCTCAGACAATGCTGCTGATCGGCTTTGGAACACCTTTAACACGTGAACTAAATATTGCGAACTGCACGTAGTCGGGAATTTACGGTCATGTTCCAAAGGCAGCAAGAAATTTCGTCCTTTTCTATCAGCAAATTATGCCATAGAAGGGCCAGACTATGTCATATTAGAAGAAGGACACTACTGGTTTGAGCGTTTTTATGCTGCATAGTTAACACTTACCGCAGGGTGCCACCATGTGGCAGAGCAGTGCTCTGTAGTGTGCAGCAATTACTCTGTAACTACAGTAGGGTGCTCATAGTCGCACTGAAAAGCGTGCTGAGGGGATCATTGCCACCTGTGTACCTTTCAGTGTGCGCATTGCGACAAAAAGAGGAAAAAAGTTGTTTTAAGTAGGCAGCAAATAACTCTAACTGTGCTCGTATGGACGGATTCAAAAATGTCTTGCGGCATTTGATTCATGAGGCCGTATTAATCTTGGATAGCTAGGTCATTGGATTATACTTGGAAAAGTGTATAAAATTACTGGACATTTTTTTTACTCTATTTGTAGACTTTTTTTCTGAAAATGCACCATCCTATCATTTATTTCTCTAACTGCATGTGAAAGATAGCTCAAAGATGGCTTTGCTGCATGGTGATACAATTAAAGGTGGTAATACGATAAAAGCCAAGGCACCTATGGCCTTCATTTGTCACTCCCTATTTAAACCCCCCCCCCCCCACCCCAAGTAATACGTTAAAAGGCACTTCAAAAGAAAAATAAATGATGAGGATGAACATAGAATAATGTGGCCCTCCAGTGTTAATAGAAACGATTGAGAAAAGTATAGGTGCCATTGTCATTCGGTATGAAATCTCAGGATGACTATACTTGTCAGTGGGAGGGAAAAGGTTATTAACACTCTCGTAACAATCATGCCTGCTACAATATCTCATTGGCGTAAGCACTGTGAAGGAGATTACATATCTGTGTCGCAGTCTCGTGAATCTGCAAAAAGAATTTCATTTTCATACGCTGCCCGTCGTGGACAGCTGTGTGGACAGTCAGTCACGGAACTGGTACCCGGCAATGGGTACGGCAGTTAATCTTTCTTGCACACAGTGCCATGCAGCAACTGTTGTTGCAGCCAACACGTACAGTTCAAGAAACCCTTTGTAAGGGACAAGCAATAGAAGAAATTCTTGTATTTTATATGAGGAACAGCATGGATGGCGTTTTCTGAATGACATTTATTTCACTAGTGTCTCTTATACCCATATGTCTGTGACATGAGTGCCTCCTATAAAGGGGTTTGTTTGTATAACACAAGTCATTCACAGAACATGATGCTGTACAGAAGCTCAGATGTACATTACTGACGATTAACTTATAAAAAAGAAAATAAACTGGCTGGATAACTTTATGCACAAATCTTTGTGTTGCTGAATTGTACATTTGTCTGTGGCACAGTGCAGCATGCACAACTTGCTATGGTTCGGATAGCTCTTGTAGGCGGAAATTGATCATGAAAACTGCTTGTTTTCTTGTGTATTACAGGAGACGAGTGAGTATGCCCTCGTCGGTTTCTCCAGATATACCGGCAGCTCAAACATCTCCCGGAAGGCGTGATGTAATGACCCTGGTTAGCTGGAATGTTGATGGACTGAACCAGAAATACCTGCATCAGCGAATTATGGCTGTTTGCAATGAAATATTGAGGTAACCTTTTGCCGTTTCATTTGTTTGACATGGTAACATGCCACTGCATTTTGTATGTTGCTGCAGAATAGGTGGTATTGTTAGTTGACAAGTATATCTTTAAAAGCATAGTGCAATTGTTAACCAGTTATGATTGTGTTAGGAGCATGTTTTATTCCTTTTCGTTATTTTTTCTTCAGCTGACATTGATAACATGAATGTTATATTTGGACTTGGTCTATGATGCATTTTTCAACATATAGTGCTCGTCCCTGTGAACAAAGTGGCTCTCTTGAACACTCACTGTCTGCTGTATAGGGGCTGGTAAAGGGCTATGTTGGTAAAAAAATGCAAATTTTCTTGAAAATTACCAATTTTTTGTTTTCACCTGTTTGAAGAAATTAGTACTTCTACTGTCCTGATGTTGAGACTCAACTGGAAATGTTTTAAAATTGCATCTGAAGAGCACGAGGAGGCTGTTAAAAGACCAAAAGTGTGCAGTCTTCGAGCACCTTGCCGCTGATAATGCGCCGCCGCTCGGCATTGTCATTCGCATGAGACGAAGAGCCGAGCCTCACTTTTCAAACAATGACGATCTCCCACACTGCTGCAGCACAAAAAAAAATAATAAAAAGAAGCACACTTTTCTAAAACTGCTGCATGGGCGAGTTGGTTCGTGATTATTTAGACAGATATATCAGTGCAAAAAGAAGGAACTTTTAGAAACACAGCGCTGTGTGTGTGTTTCTTCTCTAAATGTTCCATCATTTTGCGCTGATAAATCTGTCTAAAAAAGAAGCACACTTTTGCCAGGTTTTTCGAGCACCGCGGCTGGATTTTAAATCATGTTGTGTGGATCGGGGACCATCGATCGCCGCTGTGCTCCAGTATGTGCTGTGAAAGCTACTAGCAGAGTCCGTGTCTCGTCGAACAGTGCAGCTGTAGAATGCTTTTCTCCTGTGTTTATATTCATTATGGATGAAGAAAGCCGTAGTTTGCACGGTAGCTAAGCTGTAAATAGGAAAACTGTTGTGGTGACATGCTCTGTGGGAATGGGCTACGAGCAGCAGGCCCGATTTGCGGCAATTCTTGGCTTGCAAAAGCCAATGCATCATAACTCATTCACAGCCATCAGCTGAAAAGTCCGTGATGTGGCAATGGAGGCCATCTGTGCCAATTTTGCGAGATCGAGGAACCGTTATGTATGACGGTACGTGGCGCAAACATGGCCACAAGAGCCACAATGGCATCGGCACTGTTGTATTCCTCAACAGTGTACTATGTTTAGATTTTGAAGTTCTGCTGAACTTCTCTCTAGCTTGCAGCCAGCACAAGGCTTTGCCAGATGGAGCGGAAGAAGTTTGGCAGGCGTTTCATGGCCCTGCCTGTGAGGAGTCAGCTCGAAAGAGCCGTGAGGGACAAACTTATGGTGCTGGCGCATTTTAGTGGCAGTGGCCACTACAAGAAGAGTTGTTCTTTTTTGTGGGCAAATTTCATCGCATTTAATGACATCTTTCATAAATAAACGTTCAATTTTAACTCTAATAGTGATTTTTCTTAGAACACAGATTTTGCCATTTTTTCCAAGTGCCCCTCCTTTTTTGGGCTGCTAGCGGTGTTCAGATCTGCATGACATTTTGTACAATGTTTTTTCAAAGTGTGAGAAATGAAAATATCTTTTTAAAATTTAATAATTGTATTATATAATAAAAAGTTAGGGTAAACCCTTACTAGGATGGGAGAAATGTGGACTTTTTCATGTCTATTATATTTAATGACTATGGCATATTTTCTATGCACTTTCCAATTAGTTTTCTGCATTCTGCAGTTTATTTGAAATAATATGAACTATAAATTGTAAAAAAAAATATGGAAGTTTTGGGATAGAAATAGGGGGGGGGGAGGCAACAGGCTCGAGGTTTTCACTTTGTCATGCTGCTGAATTAAAAGTATACTTGCAAACAAGCTAATTGTATATTTGAAATTAGCCTAAAAAGTTTTATAAACAGTTCAAGTTTCATTACTCCAAAGTGAATATTATAAAAAAAAAATTTTTTCTGCGAGTAGCATGTACCGTTAAGGTTTCAATGCGAGGCTGTGGTTCTAACTTCTTAGCTGCACGTTTGATTCCCAGTTGCATTCAGATTGTCACCATTGGTCGAAATGATGACATTATAAGCCAAGAACTATGTATTATGAGGCAACGTTTAGGACATTCAGGACTCGTTTTTATTGTTTTGGTTATGAGGTCCACAGCCCAAACAAAAGGTGATGAATATGTTAATTGGGGTTGCAGCGCAAGCACGTAAGTGCTTAAAGAAAAGTGTAATGGAAGGCGAGGAGCGGAAGGCAACGAAGCCTCTTCGCTTTTTGTTTTTCGCCTTACTTAACGCTTTTCTTTCAGCACTTTTTGTGAGTGCTGCAAGTTCAATTACCATGCGATTCAACCAACTAGCCCAAATAGCCATTCTTCTCTGATGAGTATGTAAAGATGGGAAGGTGAAGCGCGTAAATAAGTCCTCACACTAATTTTTCCCATGTTCATAAGTGACCAGCCCGGCAGAGACTTCGACGGGAAGGGTACGAAAAATGAGCAGTTTAAAACGTGGTCGAACTCCGTCAGAGGCGTGGACACGACGATACGAAGAAACCCCGACTGGAGTGACCGTCGCGATAGTTGACTGGGGGTGTGTCTGTTCACAAACAATGTAAGGTGTCAGGAAGCGCGATGAAAAAGTTTTCACAATATCTGGCAGTACCAACAGGTGTCCAAAATAGGATACTTCATCTCTAGGACTGAAAGTGACGTCACGATGAAAGCTGTCATAATGCTGCTTGCGGCTTGTTGACAAGGCTCAGTGTTGAGGCGAGCGCTTTGCCAACATTTATTGAGATGGGAGATGAAATGTTCTGGCATAGTTGCAGGGGTTTTCATTGTCGAATTGAACAAAGAGGTGTCGATGGAGAATGTCAGCGCGTGACTATAGATGAAATAGGTGAATATTCTGTGGTTCATTGCACAGCTGTGCAATGTCACATTTGGTAATGTTGTGTCCCAGTTATTGTGGCTTGGCTCGATGTAGATTGATATCATGTCGGTCAGTGTTTGATGGAATTGCTCCATTAAGCAGTTTGTTTGAGGGTGGCAGGCTGATCTTGTCTGATGCACTGTGCACAGTAAAGTGGAACTTGGAATATACGTCCCTGGGTTTCGCAACGACCTGCACTTTACGACGAATCAGTTTGATCCCGGCAAAATCCCCATAGAAATAAGGTATTAAAAACCTTGGTTATGGGACGCACTGTTTTGCTGACTCCACATCTTACGATGCCATTCAGATTTCGTTCGAAAGAAAAAAAAACACTTTTACTCGAATGAAACGTCGCGGAAATATTCACGAGTGCAAAATATGAACTAAGCTGACGATTGGGAAAGCAGTGTGTGAGACAGGATGTCTTCTTCGATTGGAAAGTTTATTCTCTTGGATGTTCATGTGCTTCTACATATGCTTCGATTGCGTGCGTACATATCCGGGGTTGTTACCTAGTCAAGCTATGTCCACACAAAGTAGCTTCAGCCGGCCGAGAAGCTGGTATTTTCAAGTTTCCCGACCATGAAAACTTCCTGGTGGACATACAGCTGATTTCCCACCTTTGTTGCACTTGCAGTCAAAAGCTTGCGCACGCATAAGGGTGTAAGGCAGCTGTTTGCACTGTCACAACATTAATTTTACTATAGTTAACATACATAATAAGAGCAGGACATCACTAGCTGCACTTCACAATGCAAGTTATTGCATTGCCCACAGTTCAGTAGCACACGAAGGCATTCTACGCAAACTCGTGATTTGTTGCCATTATGTGATAGTGATGAGTCATGACATTGTGTCTGACTCTCCTGACGAGAGGCTGTTGCAGCACGGTTTCGGTTTTTTTTTCACGTGCTGGCATTTTTCGGACTCTGTTTATTGGTAGAAAGATGTGCGTTAGACTTGATTTTTTTAAATGTTGAGAATGAAGATTTGCTCACGTCTACTTTAACTATGTAATGCTGCCATTAGCTGCCACTGGCATTTTAATCTACCTTCCTTGCGTTGCACGTGACCTCTGTCTGCCTTTCATCCCAATTGTGTCATTTTGCATTCCTTGTGGAAGCCTCTATAATGGGCAAAACTGTTAGGTATATTTCTTTTGCCACCAAGCGATTTACTTGAGGGTGTCGTTTGCCTGCGGGTTGAGTATTACTACAGGGTGAATAGTTCTCGCACTGTAATACTCTGTAACCACACGTGTTGGGAGGGCGCTGCCTTGATCCATGATAATCTTTTTGGGCAAAGTTCGCTTCAATATGTGCTCTCTAAAGTGCGTAGAAGACGTTCTTGGTCGATTTGTTGTTCATCTTCACGAGTCTCAATTCTAAGCTAACATTGGTTGTGTCTTTCGCTCTGCTTGAATGGTCCGTAATGGTCAATGTGGATCATCCCGAAAGGGTCGCCTGGCCAGAGGTCTGTGGTTTAGAAAGCCTTCTTGCTTTCAAGTGAGCATTTTCCGATAAGCATACTCCAAACTTTGGAAATCGTGTCTTTGTGAATAATCATGCATCCTTGAGAAACGAAATTTTCAGTTACTTCGTGAACTCTTTTTTCCAACACAAAATGGCCCATGAAGTCAAATGCACTAGGACTAAAATTTTATTGTGGCAGAAATCGAACCTCGAGTCTCTCGCTAGAGTGACAGCGATGACCATATTCTCTTTTTGGAAAGATTTAAGTGCGAAACGTACACTGACAAAGCCAAGATACAGTGGTTATAGCCAGTTATAGCGCTTGTCCTGTAGATCTCCCCTTTGTGAGTGTCTGTTTTTCACCTAATCTTTCCGAAAAGCTATGCAACATATTGCCGACTAGCACATTTTGCTGAACCATGCTTTTGCTTGCATTGGCTTTATTATGCAAGGGTGACTTGCATTGCTGTTCTTCTTAGGTCTTTCCGTGCCCATTCTTTCTTAGTGGCATGTAGGCGAATGCTTTATGCCTGCAAACATCAATGCCTTTAAAAGTTGAGCTTTCTCACTTTTATGTGCTGCTGTCATCTGGGTACTGACTCCATTGTCACATAGCGCAGTGTACATCGGGGAACTTATTGAAAGCAGTGACAGCTCAGTGGTGCAGGGTAGTACATTAGAGGCTTTTGCGAGTTCAGTCGCTTTGTATGCACACTCGTAGTTATAACTTCCGACGGACAACAAGGGTGCCATCACATCTCTGAGAATCGTGGCTGATTGTCGCATTACAGGTTGGATCCAGATGTGGTTTTCTTGCAAGAGGTCATACCTGAAATAGAGCCTAGTATCAGGCTCAGGTTCGCACGCTATCTGTGCATACCGAACGAATCTCAAGGCTACTATGTTATGACGCTGTTGAAGGGGGATTCGGTGAAGTACGTCAGTCACGATGTCACACAGTTCTCGTCCACCAAAATGGAAAGACACATTGTACGGACTGAGGTAAGTGACAGTCTCATACCCACAATCACTTGCAGCTGTGATTCGAAAGGACACTAAATATAAACAGTTACGTACCCACTTTCTTATGAGATGGCCATGTTTATATTTTTGTTGAATGTAGTGGCACTAAAGCAAGGGCATTGACTCGCACTGATCTGTGATGATGTGCTTGATACCAATAAGAATATCATTGTAAATAGAAACTCATGCATAACCAGCCCACTGCTCCCTAGGCAGGCTTCATTGCAGATTCACATCCGCACTGTTGCAACAGCTGTTGTCTCATTACATCTCGAAGTGCATAGATTATGATGGTCATATCTGGAAGTAACCTGCAAAGACAAACATGCATTTTAACTCATTTTTGTCCAAACAATTAACCAATGGAACAGGATGTCTGGAAAGCAAGCATGTAGTTGGAATGAACGTGTATTTTATCTAGGAGTGTGTGAACAGCCGAGTTTTGAATTGAGATCAAATAATACCTGACTGGATAATTAAATTAGATTTTTGGATAGCCAGTATTCGATATTTTGATTAATACGAAAGGACAAATATCTGTGAGACAGAGACCCATTGGTGCAGCTTGGTTAGGGCGGGGTGGCTAAAGCTAAGGCTAACATTGTTACAGTAGGCCTTTCTTTAAACTTTCACCAATGTCCTGGTTCAATAACTATTACCAGTACAAGATCTATTACCAATATTAAAATAACTATTACCAGTACAAGATCATAGTTGGCACTAAATGGGTGTTATTCCCACGTCATTCACGAAAGCTCCAATTTCTCCTAGGCATGCGTTGGTGGACTTCCCTTTTTGTTAGCTTTGATTTGCAGGGCTTTCTTGAAGAAATTTCTTGCTAGTCGAACAGTTCTTTGGAAGGAAGCAAAAAAAAAAAAGCTAATTATGGGCAGTCCAACGGGCCCGCAAAGCGGCGAAAGGCTAGGTCTTTTAGTCCCAATGTGGGAGTTTCTTGAAGAAATTTCGTGCTAGTCGAACAGTTTTTTGGAAGGAAGCAAAAGAAAAAAAAAAGGCAATTATGGGCAGTCCAACGGGCCTGTGAAGTGACTGAAAGGCTTGGTCTTTTGGTCCCAATGTGGGAGCGGCCCGCTTCAGGCTAGGGCACCAGCACGACCTATTGTACCCTAATTAAGTTCATTCATCATCATCATTATGTTATCATTCCACACATACGCAGTGCGGTGGCATGTACATGGGGTGTTCTCTAGCTCTCTGGAAGATTCTGAGTGTTTGTGCTTTACTGCCATTCGTAAGAAGATTGTTTGCAAGGGCACTAAATGTGTTCTAAATTAATGTTCAGTTGGTGATGCGTTAAAATGTTATGAAACTGTGGCAAGATATACATCCGTCGAATTGGGCATTCTGTAAATGATTGCCTATGAGTTGTGCAATCATAAATGGGAAGTGGAACAGGCTTGCATTTTCTGTATTATTAGTTTCATTACAGCATTTACACGTCTGGACCTCTGTTGGATAAGAGGTGCGTCTTAATTTTTAAAGGAAAGTAGAGATCTGTTTCCTCAGGTACTACACAGGCTGTGTACATAAAGAATTTCACAAATCAGCACATCAGCCTTTTGTAATTCTTTCATGACTAGAACGCGTTTAGTTTTAGTTTTTGATAACATATGGTTAAGGTTGACTACCTCCTATGAAAGCTCATTTGTTTATCTTCAGGTACGCATGTCTAAAGACGTACAAAGAGAAGCATTCGAAGAATGAAACCAAACAGTGAGCTTGTACCTGTCCATGTTTATTGCACTGTTTCCAGCTTGCTTTGCGTCTATAAAACCTATGTGTGCACCAGTGAGCCTCACAGCAGACAATAAATATTAACAAGCCACTCTTGATGTCGATAGAATCAAGGATGCTCACCATGCAGCTTCAAAGAAAAGTGGCCGATGTATGTGGTGTCAGGTGCGATACTAAGCGCAGCAATAAAGGTCGTGAAGCATGTGCGAAATATTGCCGCATTTCTGTCGTTCTTGTGTGGTTCACACAGACACCTGCAGCTGCCTGTGGCGATAGACACTTCATCTTGTTGCTCTGATTGGACGCTCACTATGGCTCATCTTCAAAGGGTATTTGTTGAGCTTTTGGCTCGGCTGGCTCAGCGAATAATTCGAACCGTTAGAATCGTTTGATTTGCTTCACGAGAGTTTGGTGTCTTTAAAAAAATGTGCATGCTTTCAGAGACTGTAACACAACTCTGAATCATTCAAGTTACCAAGGTTTCACTTGAAGTGCATGTTAAATGAAGCTATGAGGCTGTTTTATTGAGATAGCAATTATATGGGTACTCACGGCTGCATTTGGCCGTCGGCTTCGATGTCTTGCACCATATATATATGCATATATACGTATCTATATATATTAAAAATGCAAGAAAGAAAAAAATTTCAGAAAAAAGACTCCGGAGTGCAGAATCGAACGTGGGACCTCCGCGTCATGAATGCGAGGCGTTAGCCACTGACCCACCGAGGGGTACCTCCTTCAACCTTCAAATGGCAAGCTGCTCATATCTATCACATATTGCTGATAGCGGGCATCTCAGGGGGGAACTATCATGTTTTCAGCATTATCAGCTGAATGGGGCAGTGGCCCACATAGGGCACCCTTATCTTTCAGTGGGAAGAATTGTAGGTCTTGGCTAGCCTTTGGGTTTCGTCGGAACGATTCTGTAGTAGTTACTAGGCGCACTGAGGTCACTGCAGTCAATGCACAGCCTCCGTTCACGAAAAAAGCGCGCTTTTCGGACATAGCGAAATAACAACAGAGATACTTATTCACGCTAACCTGTACCTCTGAGTACGTTTCGTGCGTCCTTTTTGCGTGAGAAACGTGCGGCATGTTTTGATCTGCTTGCCATTTTGCACGTGACCTTCTAATTTGTTGCTATCGCATTCATTGCTTTGACTTTGCGGCAAAGCTGTGACTTTTTTTTCTTTTCTTGCCTCTGTCCGCTCCCCCTTAACCTTTGTTGCATTATCTTTGATCCTAGGAAGGGCATTTGTTTGGGATATGGTGGGGGGCTTATAATAGTAAGTATAATCTGCTTTCATGTCAAACAGCACCGGTCTTGGGGACTTCAGAAATAAAGAGGAAAGCTCTGTAAATAATGTATTTGTGACTCTTTTCACAAGTTTCCCATGTATGTAGTGGGTGCAGCGTCTCATCTTCGCTTTAAAGACATTTAAAACAACATACTGACCACGATTAAAAGTGAATAAAAACACAGTGTTTCGGTTCCCATACGGGAGCCTTGTTTTCAAGTAAAATTTTTCAGATTTTTTTTTTCACTTGTGAACGGCGCTTTTGTATGGGGGCCGTGTTTTTATTTCCTTTTACTAGTAGTCAATGTGCTGTTTTGTCTTCATGTTCGTTCCTGACCAGAGTGGTTTCTGTCCAACTATCGATTTCATCACCTTTGCTTTAAAGAACTGGAACATCTTTGTATTCTGTCATACGTTTACTCGATCACTGTTGTTGCTCATTAGCTCTTCATCGTGCTTGTCTTTTGCCGTTCTCACACAGGCAACCTTCAACAACAAGGATCTCGTCCTGCTGAACACTCACCTCGAGAGCATGGCCTACTCCAGCGATGTCAGACAAACGCAACTTCGTCGATGCTTTCGCCAGTGCAGGAAAGAACCCCCCGTGAAGACAGTAATCTTGGGAGGTGACATGAATTTGAGAGACCACGAAGTGAGTGTGCACCAGTTTTGCGAAAGTATAAATGTTTAGTCAAAACAGGAAGCTTTAAAGGCAGAGCTGTGAATTGTGCTGCTATTGAATTCGGGTTCGCATAGCACATAGTTGCAGGTTCACTAAGCGCCTGTGGTGACTGCGTTTTTTAGGCTGTGGTTAGAAATAATTTTCCAGCTTTGCCCATATTGTGAAGGGCTTGTCTTGCAACGAAGTACAGTGTAGCCCACTTATAATGATACCGGTTTTAACAATGCATCGTTTGTAACAGTGAGAACCTGCTGCACCGTCAACTTTTATATGTTTTGTATGCTCACAGCAATGCCTGCATGCTGCAGTGCACCATCAGTTATGACATTGAATTCGGACTGTTCGGTGTCCTTTCCGAAAGCCAATGCAATGCAAGATTCCAGGAAAAAAAGAAGGAAGTGAGCAATTCCAGCTGAACCCCCTCTCCCACAAACCCAGTTTAGCCCAGCGCCCTATAGGAGTTGTGTTATGCTTTATCGCATAGCGCAGTGGCATTGCGGCAAAACTTGCGTTTGAAATCAGCCACAGCGGTGGCTTCTGTTAAAGCATGTGTGAAGAGGTTTATTAGTTGTTAACGACAACGGCAAGACAGCGTGAAGAACCGTCCAGCAGAGACCGGCACAGCAGCGAATCGAAGCCCGAGCTGAGAGAACCGGGCGTTGGCGATGCTGCTCGCTGCAGGCATATCTTCTTCACAATCGCCCCCGCTGAAAAAGGAGCCATCCTGGCGACTTAAGAAGTTTCAGGCAGAGGCTCATGTACAGTTTCAGTTGGGAAACATGGACGATATCACGTGCACGCCGGCGCGTGTCATCCATTCGGGAAACTGGCTCAATTAGGAAATTAACCGGAGAGGTTTTCTCCAAAACGGTGTAAGGGCCCTTCTACCGGGGGACAAGTTTCGAGGAGAGTCCCAAAGTTTGGTATGGGATGGCAAGCCACACAAGAGATTCTGGGGCACAGGTGGGATCTGAAAGGGCGGTGCTACAGTGTTCTTTCTGGCGTTGCTGCTCTTCCGAGGTGAACGTACGGGCGAGCTGGCGGCACTCTTCGGCTTGTCAAGCAGCATCGGAAATAGGTGGACACTCGGAAGCATCAGGACGGTACGGAAGTATGGGAAGGCTCGCGTTTGTAAAGAAGAAAGAAAGGTGAGAATCCCGTGGTGGTTTCTATTGCGGTGTAATATGTGACGGTGACGTATGGGAGAACACGACCCCAGTTGTTGCTAGGATCAGATGCCACGTACATTGAGAGCATATCACCCAGCGTGCGGTTAAACCATTCCGTTAGCCTGTTAGTCTGCGGGTGGTATGCTGTCGTTTTCTGATGAGAGACGTGGCATTCCGAAAGCAGAGTTTCGACGACCTCAAAGAGGAAAGCGCGGCTTCTGTCACTAAGGAGCTTTCGAGGTGCACCATGTCGAAGGACAAAGCGTTGTAAAATGAAAGAGGCGACATCCTGAGTTGTAGCGCTCGGCAAAGCGGCTGTTTTGGCGTGGCGTGTCAGGTGGTCAACCACCACTATAATCCATCGATTACCACCTGGTGTCAATGGAAGGGGGCCATAGAGGTCAACGCTGACGCGATCAAATGGCTTGGCAGGGCATGGAACTGGCTGCAATGCGCCAGTTGCACGTGGCTGTATTGATTTGTGTCGCTGGCAGTAGGAACAGCCCTGCACGAATTTGCGTACAAAATGGTACATGCCGCGCCAGTAATAGCGATGGTCAAGGCGTTTATATGTTTTGAACACCCTTGCGTGGCCACATTACGGATCGTCGTGAAGAGAGGCACATACTTGCAATCGTAAAGTGCGTGGAATGACCAGTAGCCAGCGGCGGCCATTGGGAGCGTAGTTGCGTCGATGAAGAAGTTGATCGCTGATGGTGAAATGGAAAGCTTGACGTCGGAGGGATCGAGATGCTAGAAGGTTGGGCGTGCCAGATAGATACTCAATAAGAGATGCGATCCACGGGTCACTACGTTGTTCGGTGGCAATTGAGTCGAGATTTAGCGATGACAAGGTCTGGAGGAAAGTGTTTCCGCACGTCGGATCTGGTGGTAAAGGTGAGCGGGATAGGGCATCAGCGTCAGAGTGTTTGCATCCACAGCGGTATACGACGCGAATGTCGTACTCCTGGATACGGAGTGCCCATCGCGCAAGGCAGCCAGAAGGGTCTTTCAACGTGGAGAGCAAGCAAAGCGCGTGGTGATCAGTTACTAGATCGAACGGGCGGCCGTATAAGTACGGCCGGAACTTCCCAAGCGCCCACGCCAGAGCCAAACACTCTTTTTCTGTCACGCTGTAATTAGTTTCGGCTTTCATCAGAGTGCGGCTAGCATAGGCTACAACGTATTCTGAACAGCCGGGCTTTCGTTGAGCGAGGACAGCGTTTAGCCTGACGCCGCTGGCGTCAGGGTAGACGCTGTCCACTTCGGTAGGAGCCGTCGGGTCGAAGTGGCGAAGAACTGGTGGGGAGGGGAGCAGACGGCGCAGAGTAGTAAAGGCAACGTCACACGCAGAGGACCAGGAGGAGAGGTTCACGTCACTGCGAAGAAGCTGGGTTAATAGTGACATGATAGATGCAAAATTGCGAACATAGCGGCGGAAATAGGAGCATAGGCCTACAAAACTGCGAAGTTCTTTCATGGACATCGGCTTAGAAAATTTTGTGACTGCTCGAATTTTTGCTGGGTCAGGTAATACACCGTGCTTGGACACGATGTGGCCTAGGATGACGAGCTCACGTGCAGCGAAGCGGCATTTTTTCAGGTTAAGCTGCAGGCCAGCGTCGGTCAGACAAGTCCAAACGTGCCTGAGGCGAAGGAGGTGCGTAGGAAAGTCATGGGAGAAAACCACGATATCGTCGAGGTAACAGAGGCACATATTTCACTTGAGGCCACGTAGCGTATTATCCATAAGACGTTCAAACGTGGCAGGCACGTTACAAAGCCCAAAGGGCATGACGTTAAACTCGTATAGTTTGTCTGGTGTTATAAATGCCGTTTTTTGGCGATCGGCTTCAGCCATTGGGACTTGCCAGTAGCCAGACCGCAAATCTAGCGACGTGAAGAATTCCGCGAAGGGTGTCAATGGCGTCTTCAATGCGCGGCAAAGGATAGACGTCCTTGCGGGTTATCTTATTCAAACGACGATAGTCCACGCGAAATCGGATAGATCCGTCTTTCTTATGCACCATGACGACGGGAGAGGCCCAGGGACTGTGAGATGGTCGAATGACGCGGCGCTCTTCAGCGGAGACACGGTATGGTCTTTGACGCAGTGGCTGGTGTAGGCCGGTGTCAATATGATGTTTGACTTGTGACGTGCGGCCCAGGTGAGGTTGCAACACATCGAAAGAACTCCTGAACTCATGCTGAAGATCCAGCAGGTTGGCATGTTCGGTGGGAGTGAGAGTGTCGGCGCTGGCGCTGGAAAACGCATCATTGGACGACTCCCCGAGTGCCGACAGTGCTTTTGGGTGGTCGCAGTGGTCATGCGGGACATTAACCAAAGACGAAGGGTCGAGATCCTGCACGCGGCCGAAACATTCCTCCGCAAGCAAAGTGACAGGTGTGGAAAGCAGATTGCTTACGAAGATGTTGCTTCTTCCAGCGGCAAGGTCAATTGTTGCGAAAGGCAGCAGCATTAAACGGGAACAAGTGCGAAATTTCCAGGTGGAATATCGGTATCTTCATGAACGAGCAACTTCGGTGGCTGATGAAGAGCGTCATGTAATGGGACATCACACAAGGGTGAAAACTCGACTTCGCCATGTGCGCAGTCGATGACGGCATTATGACGGCATTATGGCGCAGTCGATGACGACATTATGGCGGGAAGTCCCACCCGAGTATGACGTCATGCGAACAGACAGCGAGAACAATAAACTCCACGATGTAAAGAATGCCTTCGATGGACACTCTTCCGTGCAGGCAGCGAGAGGCATTACTTGCCGTGCGCTTGCGGTGTGAAGCGACAGTCCCGAAAGCGGCGTTGTGACTTTGTGTAATAAACGGCAAATATTAGCGGCAATAACAGAAACAGAGGCGCCGGTGTCCACAAGGGCGAAAGTACAATAACTTTCAACAGTTACTGTGACCACGTTAGCAGGAAAGGAGCGAGGGCTTAGACAGTTCGAAAACGGCGCAGTTCTTGCCTCTTGAACTGCGGTGCTTAGTTTTCCTGGTCGGAGGGTCCGGGCCAGCGAGGCATGGGGGAGGGCAATCGCCGGCGAGGAGAGCGTGCGCGCTGCGGCTGGAAGTTAAGATGGTCAGTAGGGGCATAGCGAGGTGACGAGACCGGCCCGTATTGGGCGAAGGGTCGGCTGCTGGTTTGCGACGACCGGGCATAGTTGCCGACCGTCTGAGGTCGACTGCGGCAGTAGCGGGTAACATGTCTGGGAGTGAAGCAGGCGTAGCAAATTGGTCGGTTATCGGGCGTCCTCCAAGGATTTGCGACTGGTGCTGCCACCCAAGGTGCAGTATAAGCAGCCGGGTGTGCGGGCTGTGAGCGCGTGGTGTAGGGCGGTTGCGGAAGCCTACGTACAGCGTCTGCATATGTGAGCAACGCGGCTACGGGCTGCATCTCTTGCGAACAAGCGACAGGAGGAGCCACAGGCTGCGCTGCATACGTTAGGGGCACGGCCACAGGCTGAACGGCTGGCGGATAGGCGACAGGAGCGCCAACCGGCTGTGCGACACGCGGGCAGTGAACACGGCTAGATAGAGGTGGCTCGTAGTACGCAAGGGGAACAGCTTGTGCAACCTCTTTCGATATAGGCCTGCGGACAGCCGGCCGCCCAAACACTTCAGCAGTGCGAAGCGGGGCAGGTAGACGGGTGGTGGTCTCGTGAGTAAAGGGCACTAGAGAAAGTTGGCGGGGGACTTCCTCACGGACGAAGGCTCGGGCTTGCTGAAGCAACGGTGAATTGTCAGGCATGGTGTCGAAACTGGACAGCGACTCACCACCAGGCTGAAGCTGCCGAGTCAGAGTGCGTTGCTTCTTCAACTCGTCGTAGCTCTGACACAAGCTGACGACTTTAGAAACTGTGCTCGGATTCCTAGCCAAGGGCATTTGAAATGCGCCATCGTCGACGCCCTTCATTCAGGATGTGTTTGATCTTGTCCGACTCGGGCAGGGTGTCATTCACGCGTCGACAAAGGTCGACGACATCCTCAATATAGCTGGTAAAATTTTCACCAGTCTGCTGGGAGCGGACGCGCAAGCGCTGTTCTGCCCACTGCTTGCGGACAGCCGGCCGCCCAAACACTTCAGCACATGACGTCTTGAAGACGCTCCATGTGGGGATGTTGTGTTTGTGGTTGTTAAACCACAATTCTGCAACGCCAGTGAGATAAAATATGACGTGGCCCAGCTTGTCGGCTTCATCCCACTTATTATTGGCGCTCACCAGCTCGTAGTGCTCGAGCCAATCTTCCACGTCGGTCCCATCCGCACCGCTGAAGACCTTTAGGTCCCGTATCTTAGGATGGCCAGGGAAGTTGAACTGGGGCGGCGACGCCGATGCGTTGGCGTTGTCAGTCATGACGGGTGGTAGCGTGCGGCTTCGCAGCTGCAGGGCGTAGCGACGGGATAAACAGCACCCTCCACCAAATGTGAAGAGGTTTATTAGTCGTTAACGACAACGGCAAGACAGCATGAAGAACCGTCCAGCAGAGACCGGCACAGCAGCGAACCGAAGCACGAGCCGAGAGAGCTGGGCGTTGGCGATGCTGCTCACTGCAGGCACATCTTCTTCACGCATGCAATTTCAGTGAAAAGTTAAGGCTTTGGAAAGTTTCATTGTTCGAATCCTCAGACATCATAACTTGGCTCTGTTGAGCTTGTGGTGGGCCTGAGAAAGCATCCTAATTTTCAAACATGTCTGAAAACTCTGTGGCTTTGTCATCCTTGTCACAGTTGTCTGTTGGCATATCCCATTCGATGTTGCAGTTTTCTCTCAACAGTTCGTTTATAAAAATTATCAGATTTAGCAATGAAGTTTGCAAGGCACTTTAGTATTGTTATAAGTGTGATTGGAAAACATGTAAAGTGAGGCTTATAGTTACATAGCAGGGGTGTGAAACGAGTGGCCGAGGCCTCTCACGGATTAGTTTTGTGGCTTCACTAAATAACACCACTGGTGCTATTTACATGATTATCACAGTTAATGATGCTTTCTTTGGGTAGGCTTCAGAGATGGGCCTGGTCTCAAGGATTCTTTTGCCTTAGGCACCGCATGCAGTCGCGATGAGTTGAAACATCAGCGTGACACCAAAGCTCCATGTTTCAGAACTGGCGTCCAGATTTTAGTTATTCTAGAAATCAGCATCGTGTCTCGTCTCCTTCATCAACGACAACCGAACACTCAAGCCTCATTATTATAAAGTTGCATGTAACAAGAAAAAAGTTTGTTATATCCAAGAATTCCTCATAAAGGTTATGCCTAACACCGTATCTATTGCAAGACTATTTTTTGTTTAATTTGCTATAACTGATATTTCCTTATACCCATGTTCATTACATTGAGGTCTGAGGGTATATGGGAGATAAGTCCGAGTGACAACGCTGTGTGACATCCCCCCACTCTATTCTCGCCACCTTCCCTGTCCCGGCCGTTGTAGGACTAAATTTTATTACTGCCTGTTTTATAGGCTGTATAAACTATGGGCAACATATGTGTTGTGTGGTGACTAGCATGCTGTAACGCATGCGCCACAAATGAATAGGAAAGATGTGATAATGAAATGTTCATGTCTGCACACGGTAACCTTTTTCACGATGATCCCAACGATAGTAGCTCATCCGCTGTGGTGGAGAAGGGGTTATGGGTGTTCGCTACTGACCCTAAGGTCGCAGGTTCGATCCTGGCTGTTACGATTGCATTTCCATAAAGGTAAAACACTAAAGGCCTACGTGTGGTGGGATGCCACTGCACGTTAAATAACACCAAATGGCCAAAATTTTCACAGGCCCCACTATCAACGTTTCTAGAACGGTAAGTTGCAAAACTCCCCGCGTCAGACGATCCCTCACACAGCTCGTAGACAACCTCCGGTTTGGTGGCGCTGGCGGTGCTACAAGTTTCCGCTAGCAGACGAAAACGCGCAGCCGTCGTGGCAAGACGTCGTGGCGGCCGTTCTGAAAGAGCTTTGCCAACAGTATATTATTTGGATTTCTTGTGGTGCTGCCGCAGAAACTTGATACTGCGTAATATTTTAGCAGTGTAAGGCAAATACAGCATAATTATAGCTTTCTCAACTGCCCATGATAAACGATGATTGATAGCATAACATACGAGTCTGTCGGTTAGTTGCTAGTAGGTGTACGTTCGCAATTATTTTTAGGCACAAAAAAACCCAATTACAATGTTTCGTATCCTCGCTTGTAACTGTGTTTTTCGTGCCTTAAAATAAATTACAACTATGTGGCGCAATCCCGTGGCTTTTGTCTGGTTCTGTAATCAGCTTTTTTTTTTTCATGTCAAACACATTCTTCAGCAACTTAGGCCGTCGAAAAGCTGTGCATGCGGCGCTTTTCTTAAGCATGTCTTCCTTCTGCTTCTCTTGAGTTCCTCGAATAAAACCTGTTAACACAGCTGAAGCCAAAGCTTCGAGCAGGGACCGCACTTTAGGGTATCGGTGAGCACTTCGTAGTCATTACTCACGAGGCTTCTTGCTGACGCATTGGGGCATCATGAACACACTTTCAGCTTTTCTATGCCCTCCAGAAGTTCGGCCAATTGAGTGATGGTATCTGCATTGCTGGGCGACTTGGCTAAGCGATGGTGACAGCTACTAATGGTGACTTTAATGTCTTCTGTGACTGCGCATTTCTCCACAAGTAGCGCCCTTTTTCTTCTTTGAGCACTATAAACACCACAAGACGTCTTGTCTCGCCATTCTCAACAACTTTCCGCCAACATGCAGCAGGCAAACAAACATTTTCTACGTCTAGAAGCGAAATTATGACGCAGCTCGTTGACGGCATGTCGGAACTTATTTCACGGTCTCCGAGCTCAGTGCTCGAAGATATTCTATTTTTTTTTGCCGATGATATTCTGAAAAGTACTTCACTCCTATCAGGCAGCTTTTGCTTCTTTCTCATGGGTTTTGAAAGGTAAGCGGGCTAATTTGGATATCCGCGGAACGCATCTTCCGATCAGGTACCACTTTCTACTGGTGATTTGTACGTTCTTACTATCGATGACATGAGTGAAAGTCTTCAGAATGTCATCATCAACGTGCATATCACACACATGTGATGTGCTGGGCAGTTTATTATCCGCACGAGGAACAGCGTGGTCCCATGCATCTTGCTGCTCAGGTACACACAGGGCACAAAAGAAATGCCGTGGTGTCTTTAATTTCCTGTAGCCACTCGTACAGCCGGGAACGCAACATGTGGGCATGATGAAAGCACGCAACACATACAAAGCAGAACAGGGTACTCTGTAGCACAAAACTGTTCACGCAGAAAGAAGCCTCCACGGATAGCGACGCACTGTAACAGGCACAGTCGACGGAGGTTACGGGAGTGACACGAGTGAGCATGCATTGAGTGAATTCGGATGCGACAGCAGCGTCACATTTGTCTCTAGCAAAGGCGGCGCCGCGCAACATCGCTCAGTTTTGCAACTTACCTAGTTCTAGAAACGTTGCCCACTATGGCGTCTCTCATATCATCAATGAATACCTGGGGTTTTGGATGCAAAACCCCAGATACTACGGTATTAGTATAACCATATAGCTCAGCTTTCTGTTTTCTAGATATTGAAGGTCGAAGGGAGTACAGCCAATGCATTTGTTTTTCCTGAAATGGCCTGAAAGGGTTTTTTGAAAGAAATGTACCTTCTTAGTGCACAAAGAATGTTTCAAAAAGAAGAGAGGTGGGACAGAGCGCACACTTACAACCATTTTATTGCCTCCATATTCCCGCGATTTGTGTAATAAAATGGTTGTAAATGTGTGCTCTGTCCTGTCTTCTTTTTAAACGTTCCCTGTGCACTAAGAAAGTGTATTTCTTTCAAAAATGTTATACCAACCAGCCCAAGTAGCCACTTTTTTTCTGAAAAAGTATTACACATCGCTCTGAGCCAAATCTTTTGAAGTTATCCGCTGCTCCTTTTGTTTGTTTACTGAGTTGATGATGTATTCAAATTATTTTTGTGTCAGAAAATTGAGTGCAATCATATACATAACGAAGTAATAGCGTACATGTATTGTTGCATTCTTCTAAGGCACTCTTTAATTAAGATTTCGTCAAGATTGTTTAGGTACACTGCAGTAAAGACCTCATTTTTTCAGCTTGCTACTGTCACTCACTCCCTGAAAGTGGAGCACCTTCAAGCAAAAACTGGGCATGAATAAAAGCTACATAAAAGCGAGACGTTTGGAGAGTAATGTGAGGACCCTTCCGTTCTGAAATTTGAATAGTTCTTGTACAAGACAGCCATTTCATACTTTTTCATTATCAATGCATAACCTACCTATATGTCACACTTGTTTGTTCGCAATACCCAAACCTGATAGGTGGCTGATTCTGCTAACACTCATAACTACCCTACCAGGTTTTGCTATATTGGGTTTTGGCTTAAAGTTCGCTGCAATCTCTTCGATTGTCCCCAGGTTGATTCGAGCGGTGGTGTACCTGACGGCATCCAGGATGTGTGGACAGCGTGTGGTTCGGACCCAGGATCGTGCTACACGTGGGACATGACGTGCAATGACAACTTAGACTTTGGTAAAAAGGTCACCGCCCGCCTTCGATTTGACCGTATTTACGTTCGACACTCTCAACCAACTCACTTAAAGCCTGTTTTTTTCAAACTCATTGGACAGAGGAGACTGCAAAATGAGCAGTGTTTCCCTAGTGACCACTGGGGCATCGCCGTCCAGTTTAAGTGTTTGTGACCTCCTTGAAACTCTTTTCATGTGTAAATACCTGGTTCAGGACTGATGATGAGAGAAACAATGCTTTACCTATTACTCCCCCACACAATTAGAAAGCGTCGTGCAGAAAATTAGGATGTAAAGGGGCGATGGAAATCTCTTTTCAAAATGTGCGTATTTCTTATGAACAATTACAGTGGAATCTCGATGATACGAATCTCACGGGGTCACGAAAAATATTCGTATTAGCCGAAATTCGTATCATCGGAACAAATAAAACTACCTAAATTAACAAAGAGTCAGACGTGAACTCATCCAGGCACAAGTACGTAAAAAGCATTTATTCACTTGCCTCGGGTGGGCGGCGCACTGGTCAAGAAAAAGAAAAATCTTCCGATTCTTACAAGCCATCCTCCTGTCAAGGAGTGACAAAAACTCTTCAAACAACACGCTGTCATCCACGCCTTTTTGTTTGCGCGATAGACGCACGGCAAACGACTCTCGCGCTTGAAGCACCGAGGCTTTTGGAACTTTCCTACTACGGTCAGCTTAAGCTTTTCCGATCCGTCGGCTTTACAGCACAAGAGCACAGTAATACGCTCTTTGCTTTTTTCCTCCTCTGCATGTTTCGCCTTTTAAACAGAGGCTCTTTTCGGGTTGCAGGTTAAAAAAGAGACCTGCCTCATCAGCATTAAAAACATCACGAGGCTCATACTCTGCAATGAGTGACGGCAGCTTCTCTAACCAGTGGCTGACAACTGCCTCGTCAGCTTTTTTCACTTCGCCGCAGACCCTTTTGTAAACGAGAGCGTGCCTAGTCTTAAAGCGCTGCAGCCACCCCACCTGAGGCCCGAAATCCGTCGATATGCAGAGCAAGTGCAAACTCGTCGGCTTGCTCCCGCAAAACTTTGCCATCGATATTCACGCCAGCTGCGGTTACCTCTTTAAACCAAGTCAGGAGAGTCTCTTCAAGTTTCACGTGCTGAGCGGTCTTCGCTTGCTTTGCGTTGAACGTTGAATGAAAGCACGTTTTTCATTATGGTCTCTCGCTGTCCAACAACTGTGCTCAGTGTTGACGTTGCAAGGCCTAGCTCCTTAGCCAACTCCGTCCGCTTTCTCTTAGGATCCTCATAACCTTTCGAAGGATGTCTAATTTCTCCTTAAAGGAGAGTGTTTTTCGCTTGCGAGACATAGCTCGTTGCGACTAGGCAAAATGTCGCAAACACAAAGAACGCGTCCGAAGCAGAGCACTGCAACCACTCCGTCCAACGCCACGCAGAGAAAGAGGAAAAGCACAAGAGCAACAAAAGCGTCACCGCCCCACTTGACCCGCGCAGTCCGCCGCGTCGTCGCGTCCTCGCCGCCGCACCCAAAAACAGAGAAAGAAAGGAAACCGTGGCCAGCGCCATCTCTAAACCTAAACCGAAATCAAAGGGCGCAAGCAGTCTCCGAGGTCTCCGATATTGCGCACGCTGCGCGCCGATGTTGGAGGCGCCACGCGCTCTTGGCTGGCACCGTTGGCAAAATGCCAAACCGGCGGCGCAGCGCGCATTCCGGCGCACGGCTGAGCGCTGTTCCATTTCGCGGCCGTCAGTGGGGCGGCGTTCATTCGTATCAAACGACGGGGGCAGAAAATCGATTCGTAACAAACATACTCTAGCGCATTGCAAAGTAATGGGGCTCGGCAGGGACCACAGAAAAATTCGTATCATCCGGAAATTCGTATTAGCCGTGATCGTATCATCGAGATTCCACTGTACTGTGTTGCACAGAGCTTTTTTTTCTATATGGCTATTAGACAGAGGGATAAAGAAAGCAATTCAGACAGCCTATTCAATATGTACAGCAGTGATAATCATTATATTTATAACCGTTGGTTGTGTAAATTGAAGTCGTATCTTATGCTACATCAGCACAAGCGGGCTGTCGACAGAAATCCTTGTATCATATTGTAAATATTGAACATCATCTTGATGGTTTTATACCTCGGGGAAGTAGACTAGTGGCTGCAATTTCTGTCAAATTCTACCACATGTACCTGAGCTAGGTTTGTGGATTCGGTGCATTAGACATGTCCATAGAAAAGTAAAATATATATGCTATAGTTGTAGGACATGCCAGTAATTTTTTTTTACTGTCCCAAACAGTGATGGTGTTTGTAAACGTTGTGGCATATGAATGTACAGTTTCGAATCTGTGCAAAAATAAGGTAGAGTATAACGAAAAATCGGCCTGCATTTAACATGCAGTAGAATTTATTCAGTCAACGGCCTTAGGCTTCAAACATTATCAAATTTTTTCTGGATGTACCGTAGATCGTACTTAAGCCATTTACAAAAGCAAAGATGAAATATTTAGCTCATATTTTTGAAATGTGAGAAGCACACAAACCACCAAGAACACATGTAGTTGCTAAACACTGTGGTAGCCAGTCTTTGGGTACAAAGAACACATGCACGAACATGACCGTACGGGGGTGTTTTTTTTACTGCGACAGTAGGCTCTGCTAAACGAATTACCTTTGCTTTTGTTCTTTGTCTCTCGCCCCTGGTGTGACAGCAAATATTTTCTGTGAACTATTGTACACACACACACAAATTGCTATTCTTTATATGTTTAAACCCTTTTGTTGTGTGGTTTTACTGTTTTTATTTTGTAGCGCAGCACTCGAAGGCCAGAGTGCTTGCAAGATGAGACCTTCGTGCTCTGTACTTAAGGTTTCACAATACTTGTCACCTACTGTGTTTCTTAATGGTCATTGTTTCTTGCTACTTTTTTTATTGTTATTTGATATTGATTTTATAGTGCAATGGCGACGAGAAGATTGCCATGAAATAATAACCGAGAAAAAGTCGGGTGGATTCTTTCTTGTTTGTGCTGTATAACAGAGCTGTAGTCACGATCTTTGCATTGATATACATTGCCACTCATAACGAGCACAACTCAAGTAGTAATGACGTACTATGGAGACAGTGCTGCTGCGAGAGGGAAAAACATTGTGCAGTGCTTTTGAGTGCTCTGTGTGGATTATCGGCAGTCAAAGGGCAGTTTATGTTGGAACGGGGACATAAAGAGTGCATATGCAGAATGGTCCTCTGGGGGCTTGTATGTTGATAAGGGGTATGTCATACAGGGAGGCAGCGTTACATTATACTCTAGAGGGCTCGTTGAGAAATGGAAATTGACAATCAGCTGTTTATGGTATAAAATATTGTATTTATTTGAATATAGGATGACCTTTTCTTTCCGAAAACGTTCATAACTAATTATCGACCTATATTTGTGACCAAGGAATCTCGACCTATATTCACGATCAAAGCGACCGAAAGCAGCAACCTAGTAATAGCGTTTAACTGCTGCACCCGCTGTTCTTAAAGCAGTACTTGTTACATAGGTTCATTGTATACTTCAAAATCTGGAATGCAGTCGAACTCTGCTACAACAAACGCCGCTTCAAGGAAATTTTCGCTGCAAAGAAAAATTCACGATTCTCCGTCAGTAGTTCATAGGAGTCAATGCATAAATATTGTCGCCACAACAAACACTTTTTCTTTGATCGTACCGCTTCAACAAAATTCTACGATGTGATTCCGGGCTCGGATACTTATTTCTATGCAGTAAACCCAATCTTTAACATTTCAATGCATTTTCAGAGCCTGAAAATGCGTCAACGAAGTCTAAAACACGCATTGGCACCACCAGAAACTGCTGCTGTACCGCCGCTCTTCAGCAAGCATGGGCACCGCCATTACTTGATAGCAATGGCAATCACATTGCCCTGCTTTTGCCACTGGCTTGCTTTTGAGTCGCAGACGATGCGAAGCTGAAGCTCCGTCGCTCGGTTCATGTATAGTGTACTAGATTAGGGGTAGTGGGCCGTGGAAAGGCCCCGCGGCGAGGCGTTTCTCCCAGACATGCACAGGTGGTGCTGCTGCGCCTTTCACCTGGGCACTTCTGCGCGCACGTATCGGATGCGTTCTTTTGCACGTCGGATGCCTCCTTTTGCACGCCTTAGAAACAGCTTCACATACGCCGCAACGCGTTCTCAAACAGCGAAGGGAAAGACAGGATAATGAACAAAATTTCTTCGTTTTTTTTAACCCTTTTTACAAGACAACGCAAGTTCGAATTATTTTTTAATGCCGGTGGTGCAGCTGGCTGATCAAGACTTGCATAAAAAAGAACGCATGTAAGGCGCACACACACTTCGAGACAATATAATTGTATTTTAACAGAAAGCAGTGCAGTTTATTTACAAACAAATACACAAAAGTCAATCAAGGGTTCGTGAACCAAGCTCTGAGGAGAACTGAACGCCTAGACTCCTGCTCAGTTTCAGGTGTTTTGCCCTTTGCCTTTGCGTAGCATTGGAGCTGTTGATGCCTTTCACTAGGAAATGGAGGCGCGTGAGTATATAGAATGAAACAATTTTCTCACTCACTTCCTTGCCGTGATCAATGCAGCCCACAGAATTTCTGAGTAAAAAGTTTGACTTCGTTTGCAAGAGAACATCACAAACGCTATTCGCATGCAATTCGTTCAAGCTAAAGCACTTAGTGAAAATATTCTCTAGACAGGAGATGAAGTTGTGCAGCTCACCGGAAGGGTACAACAACCCACCCCAGTTGCAGTGCTCTGTGTAGCTAGAAGGAAGGCCATTAGTAGCAGCTTTTGCCGATTCTACAAGTAGGTTATCTTTGCACAATGTGCATTTGAGCTAAAACACACATTTCCGGACCACATACCCGCAACATAATATATTAATCTTGAATTGATCTTTTCAACAACAAAGGAGAAGTGGTGCGCGCTACCATTAGCTTTCTCCAGAGATACTTCGGCTTCTTCAAGCCTACCTTCCGCAAGCATTTCATCAATTCTTTTAGGTTTTACGGGCACATCTTGGCCATCAACACTTATGAGAGCACTTACAACATCTGGATTTGTATTCGCTCCATCCACACTCCTTGCTAGGTTGTAAAATGAAAGCAAGTTTACTGTTACAAGAAATTGTTCTGGAGAGGGATGGGCATTACAACCGCTAGACTGGCGAACAATTCCAAAAAAGTTTTCCATAGGGTCGGTGCTCAGCCTTGAGGTCATTAGGTACTTATAGCCAACTGACTTGTTCACGTATTCAAGCAGAGACAGCGTGCTTGAGATTGTAACCTGGAGACCTGTAGCTGTTGAGTTGCTGAGAAAGGCCTCTCCACACGCCTCCCACTTGTTGATGTACTCAAGAAAACTGACAAGGGTGGCTACAGCTGTAGAGCCTGGTCTTAGTGCCTCAGCAGTAAATCTTGAGGTCATGGCAGTGATGACCTTGTTGATCTTCCTGCAAAAAAATTCAGAACATCTAATCGTTGTGGTGCTCGTTTTAGTTGCGAGTAAGCACAACAGATAAGAAACAACAACTTACGCAAAGAACTCCTGAGTTGCAGTGATGCTACCACATACTTTTTCAATGTCTGCTTTATAGAATGTCATTCCTCTTAAAACAGACATTCCGAACAGTTGAAAGGCAAGATAAACCCTCATCTTTTCAAAAGAGTTTGGATCTAGGTGAGCCTCGGTTAAACCGGGCATCACCTTGAGTGTCCGCACGTTGAAATCACGTTGAAATGCTTCCCGCACAGCCCGAATCGACACCCATATAGTGAATAAAAAGCGAAATGTGTGAGTCATGCAAGGTATGGTTGTAATTTTAAGAGCCCAAAGCATTTGACTTACATGTCTATCTGGTGTTGTGAAGCCAGTCTTGAGCAGCCCGTTTCTAAGGCATTTGATGAGGTGCGGGAAGTCTGACACAAAATGCAAGGCTATTTTGCTGTCCACAGGATGTTCCGTCTTGCACACAACTTTTTTTGCAGAACCACACACACCAGCCAATTGCCACATCTTTCGTTTTCATGTGGCTCCGTCGCATGAAATGTGGTCCACAAACAAGCCAGCCTTTTCAAACAATATCACGGCTTCAATTATTATTTTGAAAAGCAGATCTCCTTTTATGTTGCCTTTGGTGCCGAAAACTCCTATTATTTGACTCCATCTTCCTGTGAAGGGGATGAACATGATTACCATGCCATGGTCGCACGCCTGGTGTTTGTGCTCAGGTCTCGTGAACGTCCCAAGGTCCACAAATCCTTGTATGTGGCTTGATGATGTTACATGGAAGTGTTCCGATAGCTTCAGCTCGTCAACAAGCAGGCCTCCATGTCTCTGGAATGAAGACATAATGCTGGTTTTCTTCTTTAGTATGTCCATTGATCTGATATTAAATCCAAAGGATGATCTGTACGTCTTTGTATATTTCTGCAATGTTGTCTCGCATGGCAGTACTAATATGTTATGCTTCCTAATGTGGTGATAGAGCCTAGGACTTTATATCTTCATCAAGATTCATTCAAGAATCCATTCCTGACTGTAAATCATCCATTTCTGCTGGCCCTTTTCGAGGCCACAAAGCATTGGCACACACTTTTTTGCTGTTTATGCGGCAAGCGAGATATATTTTCCTCAAGCACTTCAGCTTTTATGCTTGCACATTGTGCCCTCATGTCATTAAGGCTGGCAGTAAGGCTCACAAGCCTAGCACGAGCACGCCGATTGTTATGGCTGAGAAGTCGAAGCTTCTTGGCAGGTGTGACCTGCAAGCTTTTTCGCTCGAGCTCGCTCCGTCTCGTCAGCAGCGCCTTCCTGAGATACTTGCACAATATGCATGGGGCTCCTGTAAAGTATAACGCTTGCATGAAACCATGTGCAAAAGAAAAGATATGGCACTGATACCTTCAGTAACAGTTAGGCTATTTCCAATTAGTACATGTTTCAAAATGACAAGCACAAATGCGTATGTGTAGTCAAGGACCCGAAAATAGTCACCGAAAACAACTAAGCCTAATAATAATTTAGAGCGCCTTGTGTGCCAAAACTAATACAAACACGCCGTAGTGGAGGGTACCGCAAATTCGACCCCCTGGAATTCCTTAGCGTGTAGTAGGCATATTCTTAATATTATTTCGAGTATAAAATTAGTTTCTAACCTTCTCTAGGCACACTTCCTCTGCATTTTACACTCGGGACAACTCCATCCAGGTAGATAATCTGTTGCTTTAGCCGTCTTGTAAGAGGCAAAGAGGAAAACTCCGGTCATTCGCCTGCTCCTTTACAAATGTGCAGCAAGTCTGCATCAGGGTACGCGAGAGTGTTTCCGATGTTAGCGTGTGGCGAACATACGTCCGGCACACAACATCGCCTTCCGTACATCGGGAGTTCATAAAAACAGTCTTTTCAACCACGACAGCTTGAGACTCGCTGTTGAAAGAGGCCTGAACATGGGCAGCACCATCAAAATCGGCAAACTTGTGAGCAGCCCAGTGCTACGTCGGTAGAGGCACATTCCATAAATCAAACGGCGTGGCCTCTACGTCGATTGCTGGTCCGTCTGTTTGAAGCTCACTCACTTCCAAGAAAAAGTTTCTTAGCAGAGTCACATTTTGCTGGTTCTGCAGACGCCCTTTTTCGTGGGGGTCTTTCGCGTACTGGCACTTTGGACAGGTATTTGGGAGCATTTGGCAGAATTGTCGGGACTGCGTCCGGTGAGAGTGACGGTTTCCCATGTGGTTTTCTTACTTCTTTGCCATCAATGACGTGAACATAGTCCCGGAGTATGTGCTTTTCTTATAAGTGGAGCTCACATGCGGCGTCAGACAGCTCCAAGGGTTTATCAGCATGGTGAAGGTTGCGCTGCCAAACACGGCGCCTTTCATCGTCCTCGGGGACATCAAACAGCGATAACTTCGGCGCGTTCTTCACACCGCTTTACCCAGTTATGTAACCGGGAGCGAAGCAATAGTTCTTCCGACGAGGCTTTGTCATGTCCTTTCATTGGTAAATGACGAACACATAAAACGGAATAAAAACAATGCACTGACGAAACACAGAACGTCAATACGAGCACTGCGAGCACAAAGAAGACAGACTGAAGCAACCAACGTACCAACGCGGTGGCAGCTGAATGACGCTAAACCAAGGTGAAAGACTCTGCAGCGCCCCCGTGCGGCCACGAAGTCTTTCTGGATATTCTGCTTCAGACGCACGCCTTCCTCGCGACGCTCCTCGGACCACTACACCTAATCTAGTACACTATCGCTCATGGTTTTCTTCACGCAGCTGCTGGGTGCAACCACGGAACAATGCCTTTTTTTTCCCGATACTTGTCATTATGTTCGCGCTTGACCAGTGTGATAACTAATCAGAGTGGCTGCTCGTCTGCATTGTCAACAAAGTAAGCTAGCCACGAGTGATGGATGATGATAATGGCATAGAATAATGCAAAAGTTGCCGCTCCACGATACCCTGCCTCTGTCTCAGCATTGTCGAATATTTTTGATGGCGGACAGCTGCTCGTGTTAACGTGTTAGTGCGACTGTTTGGTTCGTTCTCGAAGGCGGTTTTAGGCGTTGTTTCAGCGTGCTTTTCACCGTGGCCTCGCTATGCATGAGTCAGAATCACGTCGTGACGCTGCTGGAAAAGAATAGGAAGCAGCGGACATTTTTTGAATCTTGAGAATAAGCGTTACTTTGTTTTGCTAGCTCAGATCAGCAATATATTTTCGTTTTCACTACAACGAAATTTTCCCTCCAAGGAAATTTTTCCCGCGCCCCGTCAGCTTCGTTGTAGCGGGGTTCGACTGTAAGTACCAAGTCCAGCCCTCTTTCAGACTATGTGACTAAGAAAAAAAAAATTGTCATCTAATAGCTGCATGCCATCTTTTCTGCATGCCAAATGTAGCCGCTCTGCCATGTTTGCGCTGTGACCCGTGATTTCCCTAAATATGCCGTGTAGTCCCGAGGAGCCTTGCCGTTTGCCGACGTGCAGTTGCAGTGGTGGCACTGGCCGCATACATTATTTCATCTTGCAGTCACTGTATCTTGACATAACGGCAGGGTTAGTGTTTGCCTTTGCGCGGTTCAGCGACAATGTCACGTCGGCAGAGTTATACCACTGACTTTAGGCGTGAGGTGATACTTTTTTATGCTGTGAATTCCAACAACTGTGTCGTTCAGCGCGAGTTTCACATGAATCAAAAGTTAATAAGGGGTTGGAACAGCGGGAGCAACTGTTTGCTTGCAATAGGTGGCATCGTGCTTTTCGCGACCCAGCTACCGGCAGGCATGGTGCTCTCGAAAAAGATCTGAGGCTTTATGTGGAAGAGGAACGTGCCAAAGGTCTCCCGGTTTCCTGCGAGGATATATAGACGAAATCCCGGCAGTTGGCACAATGAGATGGGATTCATCAGTCAACATTTAAGGCAAGTCGGGGCTGGGTCCAAAAGTTTATGCAGCGGAATGGACTCTCTCTCCATTGTAGAAAGATCATCTGCTAGTGTTTGCCTGCAGTGCATGAGAATTGGCTCGCAGAGTTCCAGCGATACTGCTTAAACATCTGGCGTAAGAAGGATTACATTCTCGGCCATATAGGCAACGCTGACCAAACTCCGGTCTACTTGAACATGCCTAGTCACACGACGATCGCAATTAAAGGAGCGAAAGATGTACGCCTGTTGATCAAGCGGTGAAACTATCCGCAACATAGAGCGCAATATTCCAGAAGCTCTACCTGCCGTATAAAACAACAGGTTATGTGCACACACGCTTCACTGTGATGCTGTGCTGCACAGCAGATGGGAAGAAACTGCCGTCATATGTTATATTTCGCCGCAAAACGCTCCCGAAGAATGAGAAGTTTCCTATGAATGTTATCATCCGCGCAAATGAAAAGGGGTTCATGAATGAGGCGATGGTGAAAGAGTGGACCCAGGCGGTTTGGATGAAGCGACCGGGAGCAAACTTCTGCCTGCCCAATATGCTTGTCCTAGACTCATTCAAAGTTCACATGTGCCCTGGCGTCAAGGAGGCCCTGAAGAAGGATAACACAAACCCGGTCGTCATACCGGGTGGTATGACTTCTTTCTCAGCTACAGCCATATGATGTAGTCGTCAACAAGCCAATTAAGTACCTTGTCGCTAAGTTGTACAAAGAGGGGCTCGTGAAGGACGATGCCGCCATGACCCCGACGGGACGCTGCAAGAACGCTCCTCTCAGTGTAGTCAGGACGTGGGTGAAAGACAAGCGGAACGACTTCCCATCGGGAATAATCGTGACCAGCTTTAAGAAGTGCTGCATTTCGAATGCGCTCGATGGTAGCAAGGACGATGTCATCTGGGATGCCGAGGGTGCTTGCGAAGAATCGGACGTCAACTTTGTTTACACTTTCGAGTCTGACGATGACGATGCTCCTCACAGCAACTAAAGGGCGGAGTAAATCTTATTGTGAATAAAGTTGTGGTACGTTTCAAATTTTCCGCTCCTAAAAAAAGTATGGGTCAACCTATATTCGAATATTTTTTTTTATTTCTCGTATAGCGCTATAATTAGGGGTCGACCTATATTCGTGCTCGACCGATTTTCGAGTAAATACAGTACATATGGATTTCTGAGAAATAAAGCTTCTTAGTTGCCGAAAAATTTGTCCTTGTCTGGGATCAAAACCTGGACCAGCGCCTCTCTAGGCCGGTCGTTCTACCGATTAAGCTAACCAGCAAGCTAGCAATCGGCAGCGCAAGGCTGAATTACTTGATAACTTGAAGCAAACGAAAACAACCATTCTCTCTTAGAAGTCCGTATCAGTTTCCTTGTGGCTTCGCCTCGCTGCGATTGTCTAGTGGCTAAGGTACTCGGCTGCTGACCCGCAGGTTGCGGGATGGAACCTCGGCTGCGGTGACTGAATTTTCTATGGAGGCGAAAATGCTGTAGGCCTAGCTGTGTGCTCAGATTTGGGTGCACGTTGAAGAACCTCAGGTAGTCTAAATTTTTGGAGCCCTCCACTACGGCATCTTTCATAATCATATGGTGGTTTTGGGACGTAAAACCCCACATATCTATCTATCTTTGTGGCTTCATCCTGCAAATGGGTTGTTGTTGATTTCCCTTGCTCAATCCATCTGCCACCTTGCAGAATCCTGCAGAAGAAATCCGCATTTATGTGCAAGGGTTCAAAGGCTGGCAGGCCAGCTTTCTGAAGGCATCTGTGAATGTTGTTTAATGTCAATGTCGAAGTGTTAGTCACCACGATGCAGGTTCCCAAGCGAGCTTGCTAATCTGTTCTGACATTAGCTTAGGCCCATGTTCGTTTGGCTGTCACTTTCATTCCTCATCTTCAAAACCACACCAATTTGAATGTGCTCGCGCACTGGTGATGAAGGATAATGAGAATATGCATGTAGCACATGAGTTTGCCACCTCTGTGAATGTTTTCTTGTTAGATGCACGTATACATGCGTGAACTTGTGTGTAACTGAACCAATTTCACCTCAATGTTCTAGAGATTGCAGTGGTTGGTTGCGCAGGAAGACACATTGAACTGGTTATAATACGAGTATGGCGCAGTTCTCATCCTTCCTTTGATAACGAACGGTAAAACTGAAGTAAGGTGGTCGCATAAAACAGTTGTTGAACGTTTCGATAGGGAAAACTGGTTGTTAAGGTAAACAGAAATGATATCAAACACAACACACACTAAAACTGGCTCGTTACGGGACACGAAGAAACTGGGCAGCGTTCCAGAGAAAAATCCAGTCGTTCGTTTTGTTCTTCTGATTGAAACTGCCCGGGTGATCTCTCGCGCTCTTGTTTGTGCCCTCAACGTCAGCCCGCTTTCTCTCTCTCTCTCCCCCGATTCGCCACCCTCGGTGTTACAAATCTGGCAGTGCAACACACTTGTCGGCTACAGAGCACTGTTCCCGTGTTGCCGCAGTCACCGCTTCTCCTGATCTTGAGATAACAGTGCTGACTTCGGAGGGGTGAGAGGAGAGAGAGAATCAAGGAAATGCAAAGTTACAACACTATCCTGCCTAATGGGCTTGATCATTCTACAGTTCGGACATTTCCAGCTGGTATACTCGCTGAACGGGGTGGGGCTTCTTACGTGCTTGCCCTGCGGTGTTGAAACTTCACAAGACCGTACTGCCCCATTTCATCCGGGAAATAGCGAAACAATGACTCCAAATGAGCTAGCGCTGAGAGGGAAAGTACAGGAATTCAGAGTGTCACTGCAGAACAGGTACTCTGCTCTTAGCGAGGAAACCAACCTTAGCGTAGATACAATGAATGATAATCTGACGAGTATCATCACGGAGTGTGCAGTGGAAGTTGGAGGCAGGGTAGCTAGACAGGACACCGGCAAGCTTTCCCAGGAAACGAAGAACCTAATTAAGAAGCGTCAATTCATGAAAGTGTCAAGTACAACAGACAAAATAGAACTGGCAGAGCTTTCGAAGCTGATTAATAGACGTAAAGTATGCGATGTAAGAAGGTATAACATGGAGAGAATTGAGCACGCTCTGAAAAACGGAGGAAGCGTCAAAGCAGTGAAGAGCAAACTTGGGATAGGCAAAAGGCGGATGTATGCACTAAGGGAAAAAGAAGGCAAATTAACTACCAATATGGATAGGATAGTTAAAATAGCGGAGGAGTTTTACAGAGATCTGTACAGTAGCCGAGACAACCACGACCTTAATACTATAAGAACTAGCAGTAACCCAGACGACACCCCACCGGTAATAATAGAAGAAGTCAGAAAAGCTTTGGAGAGCATGCACAGAGGCAAAGCTGCTGGTGAGGATCAAGTAACATCAGATCTGCTGAAAGATGGAGGACAGATTGTGTTAGAAAAACTAGCCACTCTATTTACGAGGTGTCTCCTGACGGGAAAAGTACTAGAGTCTTGGAAGAACGCTAACATCATCTTAATACATAAGAAAGGAGATGACAAGGACTTGAAGAATTACAGGCCGATCAGCTTGCTCTCTGTAGTATACAAGCTATTTACAAAGGTAATTGCTAGCAGAGTAAAGAAAACATTAGAATTCAATCAACCAAAGGAACAAGCAGGATTTAGAACAGGCTACTCAACAATTGACCACATTCATACTATCAATCAGGTAATAGAGAAATGCTCAGAGTATAACCAACCACTATACATAGCCTTCATAGATTACGAGAAGGCGTTTGATTCAGTAGAAATATCAGCCGTCATGCAGACACTGCGGAATCAGGGCGTAGATGAAATATATATAAACATTCTGGAAGAAATCTACAGGGGATCAACTGCTACCATAGTGCTTCATAAAAAAAGCAACAGAATACCAATAAAGAAGGGTGTAAAGCAGGGGGACACAATCTCCCCAATGCTATTCACTGCGTGCTTACAGGACGTTTTCAGAAGCCTAGAATGGGAACAGTTAGGGATAAGAGTTATTGGAGAGTACCTCAGCAACCTGCGCTTCGCCGATGACATTGTATTGCTGAGTAACTCAGGGGACGAATTGCAACTCATGATTACGGAGTTAGACAAGGAGAGCAGAAAGGTGGGTCTTAAAATTAATCTGCAGAAAACGAAAGTAATGTACAACAACCTCGGAAAGGAGCAGCGCTTTGCGATAGGTAATAGTGCACTTGAAGTTGTAAAAGACTATGTCTACTTAGGGCAGGTAATAACCGCAGAGCCTAACCACGAGATTGAAGTAACTAGAAGAATAAGAATGGGGTGGAGCACATTCGGCAGGCACTCTCAAATTATGACAAGTAGATTGCCACTGTCCCTCAAGAGGAAGGTATATAACAGCTGTATCTTGCCGGTACTTAGCTACGGAGCAGAAACCTGGAGACTCGCAAAGAGGGTTCAACTTAAATTGAGGACGACGCAGCGAGCAATGGAAAGAAAAATGGTAGGTGTAACCTTAAGAGACAAGAAGAGAGCAGAGTGGATTAGGGGACAAACGGGAGTTAAGGATATCATAGCTGCAATAAAGAAGAGGAAATGGACATGGGCCGGGCATGTACCACGTAGACAGGATAACCGCTGGTCATTAAGGGTCACCAACTGGATTCCCAGAGAAGGGAAGCGGGGTAGGGGGAGACAGAAGGTTAGGTGGGCAGATGAGATTAAGAAGTTTGCGGGTATAAATTGGCAACAGCAAGCACAGGACCGGGTTAACTGGCGGAACATGGGAGAGAGCTTTGTCCTGCAGTGGACGTAGACAGGCTGATGATGACTCCAGCTTTCCACAATAGTCGTAGGAGATTCTCTTGTACGAGCAGTACGTCTTCGGTCCTCGGCTCCCTCCCCTGGCTTGCTTCGTTGCATACTTTGAGCACAGTGGTTTCAAATGTTTGCTGTGCCATACCTGCCAGAATGCATTGAGCATTTGCTTTCTGTTCTTCCACAGTGTTTGAAAGAATTCGCACATGCTTTGAGCGCTCTGTTACCAGTTGCTGGCAAAGTAATTAGCTGCTTTCCGGTCAGGAAGCTGGTCAGTGTCAGCGGGGAGCCGTTGTTGGGGTCGTCGTGCACGTGGGTGGGGGGCCTAGAATTTATGACCGCTTCTACTTCTCTTAAGACGGTTGACAGCTCTATGAAACCATGACATCAGTGTCCAATTACTTTCTTGAGCGGCGCCGTTTTTAAACTGCAAACCAGCCGCTCGTAGAAGCCTCCCCACCATGGGGCGTGTTCGACAATGAATCGCCACTCTGTGTTCAAATGGGTGAAATAAACCAATATGTCGGGGTGTCGCAGGGTCTTCCAAAGAACGGCGAGTTCTGCCAATGCACGCCTGAAAGCTATGGTGTTGTCCGAGTAAACAATTTTACATAACGCTCCATGCGCTACAAACCGACTGAAAGCCTGCAAGAAACTCGGTAGTCGTGTCCGGCACGAGCTCAAGATGGATTGCTCTTGTCACTGCGCACGTGAAAAGTACAATGTACGCTTTCGCCTGCACTGCCCTCTTCTTCACATAGAGGGGGCCGGCAAAGTCCATATTTATCACTTCAAAGGGCCCCGCTTTAGCAGTTCGGTCAGGTGGAAGAAGTCCTGTTGCTGCATCCATGCTCGTATTACTGAAACGTTCGCGCACACACATGATCACGCAGCATTTCTCACTAAGTGGCATCTGCGCACAGTCCAATATTTTTCACGCAGTTGTACAAGAGTGTCTCTGGCACCTGCATGAAGAAGCTTTCAGTGAGCCCGCTGCAGGATCATTTGAGTGAAGTGATGCCGTTTTGGCAGTAGCACAGGGTGTCTTTAGTCTTCCGTTATGTTCGATGAACTGGCCCACCCTCGTATGCTCAGGAGACCTTTGTCATCGGTCCAGAGCTTGAAATCCCTCAAGGGGGAGTTTCGTGGCAACGTTTGCCCATTTGTTCAAAACTGAATTTCAGTAGAAAATGCCGAGTTTCGCACCCTTTTTAACGAATAGAAATGGGCATAATCAAGCTCTGCTGCTATCAGTGGTCCTAAACTTCTTTTCTTCGTTTTACTGTTCTTTTATGAAGTGGAAAGTCCAGCTCGTAACTCTCTCCACCTTAGCAGCACAGCCAAATCTTGTAATATCGAGCAAATTGTCCTTGTTGATACTCTTCGCAAGTACCTCAGTCTGTTTTCGTTGTTCAGATTCTTCAGGATTGAACTCAGTGGCTTGCGGTTTGATCGGCCATGTTTCTTCTACTTGCGATAGCCGCGAAGGTTCATTCCACCACATAGTGCTGGACGTCAGATTTTGGTCTGAAAGTCTCCTAGTCAAAAGATCTGCTGGGTTCTTCTTTCGGGCTCAATGTCGCCCTGGAAAGTTCAGAGCGATCGTGGAATTTGTCCTCGCAAGTGGCTTTGAAAAGAGAAAAAAGGAAGAAAAAAGCGCAGTCCCGTTACTGCCTCTCTTAATCGAGGGCACCTCCACAGTTACGCGCAGGTAAGGGGAAATGGGAATTAAAGAGACAGAAGAGAAGAGGTAAGAATAGGGTGGTGAAAAGCATTCGATCACTCGTATCGCGCACGCGCGCAAGAAACAAACGCGGCAGGCGCGATATACAGAAAGACCCGCCGAGAAGCTGGGAGTGAGGAAATGCGCCCGTCAAGGGAAAAAAAGAAAAAAAAAAGAGAGAGGAAAAAAAAAGAAACCACTGGACAAGTGGAAAGAAGTTAATGCGCTCCCGAACTGATAGCGAAGGGGAGAGAGTGTCTGCTGCAAGGGCTGAATGCGCCCACGAAGAATGGGAAGGAAAGAAAAAAAAAAGAAAAAGCCGTCAGGCAGCTCGGAGCAGCCCACGTGAACAAGGACACGTGAAACTCCGAGCAGGAAGAAGGCGTGGTGTGCAGCGCGATGTAGCAGTAAGGCAAAGAAAAGAAAAAAAAAGAAAAAGCGGAATAAGCGTACGTGCGAAAGTATGCCACTCACAGTCGACTGGGACTACCACCAAGACCAAGAGGGACAGCGATACAGTGATGTGCGCGATTTATAATGGGCGAGAGCAGACTTCACGATAACTAGGCGAGTCCTTCAGGTTGATGCCAAACCGTTGGGCAAGAGCCTCGAAGGTGAGGAGGGGCACAGAAGCGAGATCGCGCTCGTGGCAGCCAGCTGGTAGGGCCCCGAGCACCACTCGAAGTCCTATAGCAAGAGCAGTGAGGATCTCGTTCCTTTTTTGGATTTCAGGTTGCTGCGAGGTCGAAGTAGCGGGCTCTGTCGTCGTGCTTCTGGTGACGGGGACAGGAACCGGCGGTTGCGAAAAAGCGTGCGGTGTCTGCGCCACCGTCGAGCGCTTTTCGACGACAGTAGGGGCCGGCTGAGCTGTGGACGAGGGCGGGGCAGTCGTCATTGAGGTGGGGACGACGGGCGCACTCTTTACTGGACAAGGGGCGGCCTCCGAGGTCGTGTCTCCGGTACCGGCGAGTGCATCTCGGAAGGAGCGACCCTTGATGATGGAGGCGTTGCTGCCAGGGGTCCTGGCATGCTGCAGGGCTTGGCGGCGAGTGACGGTGCCGTCAGTTGAGGCTATGATCACCGTGGCACTGTGATGGAGTTGCCAGGCTGGACAGCGGGGCTCGGTTGCAGGGTGTTTCTCGCTGCAGTTTATGCAACAAGGGTGTGCTGCACACGAACCTGGGGCGTGCTTGATGCCGCAGCACAGGCACCGTTTGTCCCGATAGCAGGTGGCAGTTGCGTGCCCGAAGCGGCCGCAACGGGAGCACTGCAGGGGCCGGAGCTGACGGGGTTGAACTGGGCTCCTTTGCTTGTAAAGCAGGATATCCGGCGGGACGGTAGTCCCAGCGAAGGTGAGGGTGAGGCAGCTGCCTCTGCGCACACCGGACAAGAAGGGCACAGGTGAAGCAATGTTGTCGGCGAGGTCCTCGAAGGGGATCATTGGATCCACTCCAAAAACCACGCCAACACAGGTGTTCAGGTCGAGCTGTTTCGCTCGAACCTTGGTCGCACAGATCGTTCCAACCTGCAGTAGGGCAGTCAGATCGGCGGTAGGGTAGGTGTCAACAGCAACAAGGTTGCGCCGGAAATTCACCCGCACTCGCTGGGTGGCTGGGAACCCCGAAAGGAAGGCGGCAGTCGCATTCCTCGAAGCAGTCGGGAAGTTAGCCTTCTTCCGGCAGGCCAAAAGATGATGGTGGCCACACATCCAATCGGAGGAAGGTCACCAAGAACGTGGGGACCTTCAGAACGCGGAGGCATGCTTGGGACACATCGCGCTCACTGGAGGCCGACGTCGTTTGCTTGGCGGCCGCAGTAGTTGAAAGAGATGAGGAGTAGGTGTTGCTGCCAGGGGGGTATCCCTCGCAGATAGCCATGGCCGTGGTAGGAGACGAGCAAGCTCCGGTGTGCACCATCGCTTTGCTCGAAGCCGGGGAGACGGCAGCAGTGTGATGGCTGCTGACTTTCTGCGGCTGGGTTTTCTTGGAGCGTGCTGGCTTGAATTGGGCCTGCTGCTGCTGTGTTGGCACTGTAGGTGATGCCGAGGCTGCCACGACTGCATCCTGCTGAGGCGCCATATGTAGCCCTTAAAAGGGCTGCGCGCTAAGAGCGCAGAGCGAAGATTGGGGTAAGGACGGGAGCCCAAAAACACGCGTCCTTCTTGGCTGAAATCTCATCCGCAACCCGGAATTTGTCCTCAGATAGAATTATTGTACCGAGAAGTAGAGATTTGTCCTCACAATCTGATAGAGTTGTAATGCAACCAATGATGCTATTAGCCTTAGTATTGCCAAAGTTATCTGCTTGAATGGAGCCACTCGACATTTCGCTAATACAAGTGTAGAGCAGCATGCTACTGTGTCATCCTCGGTGCAGAGATAGATGGCAGGGCCACCATAGGCCTTTGGGCTAGCATCTGCAAATATCCGCAGATTCCGACGCATCAGCTTCCCATCGATGTTAGGGTCGTATGTTGAAGATATCCTAATTTGACTGACACACATGAGCCTTTCACGCCATTTTGTCCAGTCATTGAGGAGGTGTTCTGGTAATGGTTGGTCCCATGACAAGCTTTCTTTCCAGGTTTCTTGAAAGAGAGCCTTTGATCTCACCATATAAGGAGAAACAAATCCCAGGTGGTCATATAGGCGCGCCATCGTTTGTAGTACAAAAAGTGACGTGTTCGCTTGCACCTTCGAGAATTCGATCACGGAGTCTGGGAGAAGCATTAAACATTCTCCAATCGGTTCACACGCAAGACTAAGCACCTTCAGCGGGTTTGTCGTTTTCCCCATCGTTCGTTTGGCAGGGTCCTCATGAGTGAATATTGTCCCAAGATGTTTGCTATTGAATGCCTACTTGTGAAGGTGCATAGACGCCTTTTCAAAGATGAAATTAGCCTCTTTGTAGATCTTCGTGGCTTCCTCTTCGTTAGCTGCTCTGCACAACAGGTCGTCCAGGTAAATAGATTGTTACAGAATCACCTCTGTTTCTGGGAGATCATGTTTCATTGTTTTGAAATGGTTTTGAAGTCTTGCTGCTATAAGGAAAGGGCTTGATGTCGTCCCAAATGGGATTCTGGCCATCCTGAAAACCTCTACTTCGGAAAAAAGCCTGTTTATGTCAGGTTTTTCACTGACCCACGGCAACCTTAATTCATCTCAGTCAGTGGAATGGGCTGCAGAAAATGGTTTTTGCACGTCGCTAACCAGTGTTATTCGGGGGCGTCGAAACTTCAGCAGCACGCGTAGACGTTCAGGATTAAGGTTAGGCCCGCTTTCTAAATTTTCGTTGAGTGATTTTGCACCCCACTTTGCGAAGACGCGTAAAAAGCGATCCGCAGCCTCGTAGTCGTACTGTTTTCACGGAGCACTGGCTGATGTGGCACGTAATAAATGTCCTTGCCATCGTTATCGCTTTCGTCGCGCTCACTTTCGGTTACGCCTTCAGCTAGTAACCGTTTCACTTCATTGTCGTATTCTTGCAGTAAGCTAGGCGCCTTTAACAGCCGTTTTGTCAACTGACAGAAGTGTCTCTCCGCTACAGCCGGAGTTCTGCTGGGTCAACCTCATTTTTTCATGGTAGCCTGATTTCGTAGCGTCCGCCCACTTCTTTTATATTCTCCGAAAATTCCTTGATTAGGTGCTCATCCTCTGCAGTTTCTGGATGGTCAGGCACTCCAATACTTTCCAGCTCCCAGAACGCCCTCAAGATCGGCGCTGTTTCCTGATCTGTAATAGTCCCCCTCAAAACGATTGCATTAGCGCAGTTAGTTTTGTTGCAGGCACTCAATATTTTTTCTTGGACTGCCCATCCGAAAACTTGTCTCAAATGCTGTCAGAGCGCTGGTGAGCCTTTTCGCCTTCACAGCGACGAAGTCCCAGAAACGGTCGTACCCAATCAACACATCGATGGTAGGGCTTATACATTGTTGGCAATGGTCACCTATTGGCAATGACGGCTCGAGCAAAATTGTCTTAACTTTTTCGATGGGGCAAGGATTGAACTGCTGACATATCGAAGGTGTTTCTAGCGCTTCGATCTTCAACACTCTGCCGTCATCGGCACTGATCAAGCACACTTCAACTCTGGAAAAAATGCATTGGCTGTGGGTTCCGCCTAGCACGCCGACAAAGGATTTTGGTACCTGGAAGTTTGCATCCTAGTGTTTTTGAGCATGGTTCGGTAATGATGGTCCACTGGCCACCACTGTCGAATAATGCCCTCGAATCGCATTTCGTCTTCAATCCCTTTCTCACAGCCGTCACAGTAGGCATCAAAACTGTTCGGTTTGATGGAGCTTCTTTAGGCTCCGAAGCATGCAACGTGACGTTCTCTGCGCTCGTTTGTTCCAAACCTTAATGTCTGGGTGGCATCATTACATGCAGGGTCACACATACTTGTCGCATGCCTTCATTGGCAGCTCTTGCACTTTACTTTCACTGTGCACTTTTTTGAGAGATGACAATGCTTGGTGCAACAAGAACATCTGCCCTTTGCCGTGAGGATAGCCCTCTTCTCTTTGAGGTATAGAGTGGCGTTACATTCTTGGCTATCGTGCGTTCTTGAATTGCACAGTTTGCATTCCATGCTCTATGTTACGCCATGCAATGCTGCAGCTGATTGAATTGTGGGCATTGTTAAATATTGTGTGAACGGCGAAGATAGTCACTATCATCATTAGGGAGTTACCAGTAGTGCTCAGAATAAAGAAGAGGTCGACGAATGGGCTTCGCCATGGGCACGGCGGCTCGTCCTTTTCTCTACTGGCATCATCCCTTTGCCGAATGCTCATATTTGATTTGGAATGTACCTTACCGCTTGCGACGTCCGGCCAGTCCTCCTGGGCGCGTTCCCTGCTCTGCAGTTCAAGTTCGAAGAAATGGAGCGAGTGATGGAGCGGCGGTCGATGCGATGATTTTGAAGACGATGTCATTGAGGCAGCTTCGTCGTCAGTTGTCACAGCTCCATGTTTGTCCTCTTCCTCAGCCCATGATCAGTGGTAGTTAAGCACCAACTCCCTTGGCAGTGCTCGCAGGAGCACGAGGTACAGCATTGCCTTGTAGGAGTCCTGTCTGACACCAAAGGCCTTCAAACAACTACTGTGCACTTGGATGGAGTTGAGCATACGCTGCAAATCGCGCACATTTTATGCGGAATTCACCAGATGTAGGTCGATGATGGCTTGCATATGATTTTGAACTAAGGTGGAGGAGTCCCCGAAGCGCTCCTGAAGGATGTCGATAGCGTCTGCGTAGCACTGCGAAGTCGCCTGGAGACTAGCAATGGCGGCGAGAGCCTCCACAGTGAGCAATGATTTCAGGTAGTTGAATCGATCGATGTTGCTCAGTTCTTGATTCCTATTAATGGCGATGTCAAAATGTTCCCAAAATGGTTGCTAGTTGCTCCTCTTGCCATTGAACTTCAATATTTCCAACTCAAGAAGCTTCGCTTGTTGGTTTCGAATGGCTAAAGCTTCCTGGGGTCGTGTGTCCTTTTGGGCACATTTCCTTTGGTATTCAAGTTGCTGTATGTTCGTCGCTAGCTTATCGGTGTATTCAAGGACAGTCTCGAATTCAGCTTCTGCGTCTTCCTCTCTAAGGTGAGGCTCTATCGTAGTGTCTGCGTCTGAGTTGCCACTTGGCTAACCGCAGACATTCTATGGGACCACTCACCTCTTCGAGGTCGACAAGAGAAGCGCTGCTGAAAATTTTGCCGCGTCATTGATGAAGTGCGTCATTTGCGACCTGATCACTTTCCCTTTTTTCTTGAGGATATTCATGGTTGTGCGAGGAATTGTCTGATGAATCATTGTGGGAAACAGTTGATCAATGAATGTTTAGTCCATTCCCGGGTTTCTACACCAAGACATTTCGCATAAAAACAGTCGTTGAACATCTTAGATAGTGAAAACTGTTTATTAAGGTAAACAGAAACAATATAAAATGCAAGGGCACCAAAACTGCTTCGTTATGGGACACGAAGAGGCTGGGCAGCGTTCAAGAAAAAACCCCAGTAGTTTGTTTTGGTCCTCTAATCGCTACTGCCCGGGTGGTCTCTCACGTCCCTGTTCGTGCCCTCAAGGTCTTCTCGCTCTCTCCCCCGATTTGCTACCCTCACTGCCACAAATCTGGCACTGCAACACCGTTCTCAGCTACAGAACACTGTTCCCATGTTGTCACAGACCATGTTGTCGCAGCAGGGCCTCTCCTGACCTTGAGATAACAGTGGCGACCCCGGAGGGGTGAAAGGTGAGAGAAAGGCAAGAAAACGCAAAGTTACAACAAAGGTAACCCAAGTCACCTTTTTAGGGTTCAAAATTGTTTAGGGGCAGCGTATGCGGTACACCTATGCTTGCACATGATGTGCATATACATTTCCAACATTGGCTCGTTATGCATGGTCGCTCTATATGCTGGAAAATTAACAGATATGATGCAATATGAATACACACATTTAATGAAAACAAAACAATAAACAACAATGAACACTTACATGTATGTACGTGCACATTCATAGCTGCTAAGCCCCTAAAGGTTCACATATTTTCTGAACAGGGCCTTTATCGCAAAATATTTAAATGCATCATTCTTGTCGCTGACATTGAGGGCATAGTTGACCAGCAGGGGTTGTGAAAATCGAACAGATATTAGCTCCGCGAGCCTAACTCTCTGAATGTCATTGCCCTCTTTGCACATGAGCAGGTTTGATGCACACGGGGCTGGCACAGCGTGCTTCACTAGGGTTGACAATGGCTTTTGCAGAGTGGGGTTGTCCTTCAGGGCATGATCAGCGAATGTCCTTAGCATGTAATCTGGAAATGGCAACTGGTCTGACTGGTAAAGCAGCCCACTTCGGTCCTAGCTACGCGTGAACTGAAAGATGGGTTGAATACTGGCAGGCTTCGAGCAAATTTCAGTGCAACTTTTGCATTGTATGAGCTCGTTTACAACAGGGCAATGTAACCTCCAACGTATTGAGCAGCTGCCGAAATTTCAAGTGAAGGCAGCTGCAGTGGCCATTGTGCCATGTGGAGTCGTTGCAAAACACATGCAGCTCTCTAGCTGAGGAAGCTGCTGTGCTGGCAAAAGGGGAGCTTCAGTGTGCAGAGTACCGGTCGACATCTGTGCACATTCACAATGAGCAACATTTGATGTCACAACGGAGGCCACAATTCCAGTTTTAGAACCTTCGCCTAGCCTGAAAAAATGGAACAAACATTCAGCATGTCATTACAACCGGAGGACATTTTCTGAACAGTGACTCTATCGTGTTGTAAAACTTCCCGGGGACACACACCCACAGGAATCCTTGAGTAAAAATGAAACATTTTTAATAATTGAAAAAGGAAAGGAAAAAGAATGTTGACATCACACACGCCCTAGTTCGCTGCACGGGGGACACACGTGGCGTTCATTGAACTAATGCACTAACTCTCGCTCACACGCACCCTCGCACACAAAAACGTGCACAGACTACTACTGAGGCAAAGCTTCCACGCCAAGGCTAGACTTGAGCCATTCACCACTATTCGTGGTGCAGAACGTAGATGGTGCTAGCAACCAGCTAATAAATGAGCTAACACTCGACTGTCTTGAAGTCTTCATGTCCTCGTTAAGGCGGGTGCAAAAGAACAAACAAACGAAACTATTGCTGTTTTACAACACGGAGTTTCGTGGTATGGCAGGTGCGACTCGTTGCCTCCGTGGGTGTCCGACTGCCAGGGGCTTGTCGTACTGATCTTGCACTGCTTGGTGCTCGATTTTGGCATCTAGACAAGACGTTTTGCTTGTACAGAAAAAGCTCAGATCTCACGAGACCAGATAAAATGTCCGACTTAATCAAATTTCAAATTATCGAATAGACCATGAAAACAACAGGAAAACGTACACAGCACCGACAAACTTTTATTTCTCGAAAAGGTGCGTTATTTTCGTCTGCTTCGCTGTCGCAATTTTTGACATAACAATCTTGTTTAATCCCATCAGGTGGTAGTGCGCACGTTCACTGTCGCAAGAGCAAACGCAGAACTTCTCGAAGACAGCGAGGGCTTCAACGGCCTCCTGCAGGTGCAGTGACGTGTTGGAGGCTTATCTTGACCATCATCATCGAAACAGTTATAGTGGTTCTCCTCAAGCACTTCCAACAATAGATCATAGTCGGTCAGTAGACCAGCAACGGCAACATGATAGTCTACGACGACGTAGTCTAAAATCTGGACGCCCCTAGGAAGTAGAGAGTCAAAACGCATGTCATTCACCTCGTTCATATTTCCAGTGTGCTCGCAGGGGTCCTCTGGAGTGGCCTCTGGAGGAATATCCGAGTTGTCAGGGTGGACGAAGCCGCTGTGCCAAAAAGAATTTGCAATGATCGCAGGCGGCATTTCGCTACATACGTGCGCTAAAATGTTAATTGCGGTTAGCAGAGTTGGGTCATATTCTCGCCCTGCTTTTTTGCACAGCAGGATTCGTTCCGGCACATGATTTCTGTACCTGCTTCTTACATGCTGAATTATCCCTTGATCTAGCAGTTGCAGAGTAGCCGACGTGTTTGCAGGTAGAAATGCAAGTTTGATGCACTCCATCCCTGTCACTCTGGTATGAGCACTGCAGTTGTCAACTAAAAGTAAAACCTTGCGCTTGTTAGAAGAAAAGCGGCAGTTGAACTGGCACAGCCAAACTGGGAAAATATCCGAGGTCGTCCAGGCTTTTCTGTCGGCGCGATATTGCACAGGAAAGGGCTGAATGTTCTTAAAACACCTTGGGTTACGTGCCTTTCCGATGACTAGCAGTGGCAGGCACTCTGTACCCGACATATTTGAAGCGAGAAGTACAGTGACCCTTTCTTTGCTCCTCTTCCCTGTAACGCACGGGTCGCCCTTGAACGTAATCGATTTTACCGGCAAGGCTTTAAAAAAGAGCCATTTCATTGGCATTGAAGACGTTGGCAAGTTCATAACGAGCCAAATACCGGGGAAGCTCAGTTTTCTTCCAGTCAGGAATACGCCGTTCATCCACTGCTGCTTTTTCCCCGCACACGTTTCGAAAGACCAACCTGTGCCTTTCTCCAAAGCGGTCAAACCAGCCTTCAGACGCACTGAAAGATTTCATGTTCATTCTCAGTCAGTACCTGCTGACAGATCAACGGTCTACTCAAGGGAAGCTCGCTGTTTTGCATGTCTGTTATCCACCGCAGCAGTGCATCTTCCAGCATCGGGTGTGCTGCTGTCTTTTTTGTTTTGCAGGGAATTCGCCGCTATCAATTGCCTCGAAAATTTTTTTTGGTTCTTCACATAGTCGCTGAAGGTGCTTCTCTTAACATCGTATTTTTTTATTATCTCTTGTCGAGAAACACCTGCATTCACGTCTTTCAATATCATCACCTTTCTTTCAAGATCATTAGCTGGCTGCTGTGGCAGCTTAACTCCTGTGACTGTCGCCATCGGTATGAAGCGTTACGGCAACAGCAACGTGCACACACACAGACGCTACACGCGAAGTCACAACACAAAGAACCATGTCAACCAAGTCATGAAGTACACCAGTAGGTGTAGCGAACAGCTGTAGTAGACACTGGATGTGCCGGTGACTTAAGCGCTTCCGCCGGGTGGTGACTAGTGCCACCTAGCCACTTCCCCCTCATTCACTATTATCATGATCGTACTCTGTTGCTGTTTGTTCTGTTTCTCTAAAACTCCGGTTCCGCCATCGGTTATGGCAAGCAGTGCTTGAGCCTCCAAGCCACCGAGATCGCGCGTAGTTGTCCGAGATAACCGGTGCGTGGCTGAATCCCTTCGAAATAATGAGCATTTGACCCAATTGAAATATACACAGTTTGGCCGGGACCACGCTGCAAGTCTGAGGTAACCGAATTTCCGAGCTAATGAGGTCCAGATAAACAAGCTATTACGGTACACGTCGACACCTTCAACTGCAAAACATGCGCTGTTGTTGAGAATCTACTCCCAGTACCTTTGTTTAATTCTGCCACTCTCTACGGGTCGGCAGGCAATACTGCCATTATCACCAAGGGTCCTCGGTATTTCAGCTGCGGTTTAGTTGGGTGTTCTGTGCATTGGGGTGGCAGCTTCGAGAATACCACTTTGCAGACGCCATACATCTTTGCAGGGTAAGGCCGGTCGTTGTATGCTCTTTTACTTTTGCTTGTTCTTCCAGTGAGTGTTCTCACGCAGTTTTTTTGAGCTCACTTGGGCCCCTCCAAGCATTTTCCTTGTCCATTTCTGCTCCTTGCAGAGCTAACCCATAAAAAATGGGATTGTAATTTTGTTGCATTTCGTAAGGGGTCTTCCCCGTGCTTCTACTCGCAGAATTGTTCAAACTGCACTCACCATACAGTGAATTCTCGCTATAGCAAAGTCAACAGGACGGCGAAAATTCGATATACAGTTAAACCGGGATATAACGAAATGAACAAATTCCTGGAAAAATTTATTATAAAAAGAATTTGGGTATAGGCAGCTATAGTATGCAACTTAAAAAAATAAATGTCCAAATTAAAAAAGGTAGACTGAAGGCACAGCTTACCCAAAACACTTACTTAGCGGTAAAAAACAGCATTATTATTGCGATAGCAGTTATACGGACATTCTCGGCAGGTTTTTGCCGTTGCCTTTATGTTCCAAAATTGTTCAAATTGAGGAACAAGTCCAAATTGATAACATGCCCCCTGCGCATCGTAACTTATATGAGCCAGTAAAAACGTGCGAGTGCTGCTGAAGCAGAGATCAAATGAGCCAGCCCATCTCTGTTGCCTGAAGGGTGCATACGATAACACCCCCCCCCCCCCCTCGCGTGTTGGAACTGCCATCGAATGCTCAAACAGAGAAAAATTTAACCACCTGTCTCGAACGAGCACACACACACAAAAAAAACAATGGATAGGGTTGCTCGAGTAGTAATGGAGAACTTTGATATTTTAAGGGCGTGATCACGATCGCTGGTGTGCGTGCTATCCCGGCACGCATCAGTGTGCTTTTAACGCGAAGAGGCTGTGTGAAAAGAGCACTTCTTTTTGGAGTGGCCGTATTTGCTTACAGCATTGTTTTGTTGGAGTTCTGCGATATCAGATACAAAAGAGTTAGCTGCCAGCCTTGCTTCGTGTAATATTACAATTTCTTGCCACATCACATTCATTGGATTGCATGCTATGCACCTTCGTGTTGCCAGAGGTAATCGGCAATCATGAGGCAATCGGGAGCGCAAGATGGCAAAACATGTGATAAGTTGACCTCTGAAGATTCATTGTTGTCACCTTGATTTCAGAAAGTTTCCATAGGGCCTAATCTAACATCTCCTCGGCAGTAAGGACACGGCTGTTAAAAAAAAAAGAAAAGGCTGAACGTTGTCAGGCGCCGCATCATGTGCGCGCAGTTAAACCATGTCACGCGCGCATGGCGTCGAAAAGGAAAAAGTGAACGACATGGATACCAGGGAAAAGTATTCGGTAAAAAGCCCTCCATATGTAGCGCGGCCCCACATATGTGACGCTAACTAAAAGCGTGGCACTGCCGTGCAAAAGTAGTTTTCTTTTCTGGTTTTGTGTTTGGAGGGAGGGCATATCTGGGCGTGCACCCGCGGTGGCAAGAGCGACAGCAAAGCCGGCTTGTGGGGCGCAGGCCCGCCTGCCCGCACATCCGCACGCAATAACAAGCGCTTGCTCTCACCTGGGAGTTGTCGAGGCCATGAGCCGTTGTGCGCGCTGTCCCTACTTCATCGGTGACGGGGCAACTGCAAAAGATGCATTTTCGTGCCAAAATGACAAAATGTGGGGCAAAATTTCTAGATTATTCATGGCTGAAAGGGGTTATATCAAGAAGGTATCCTGTTATTACTCTGGTACATAGAGGTCGCAAATACATGTGCTTCTATAGAGTATCGGAAGGAATGGAAAAAAAAACTTCGTTATATGAAGGAATTCGTTACATGGAGGCTCGTTATAAGCAGGTTTAACTGTATAGTGATTCGACATACACGACTGCCCCATAAAAGCTCAGCAAGTACAGTAGACTCCATTTAAAGGAAACCGGAAAGAACCAGTAAAATGTGTTTTCTTTAAGAGGAGTTTCGCTTACTGAAAGATAAACAGGGGTATAATATTCAAGTACAAAACCAAACGTAATAGGACAGTTGTTTCGTTCAAGCAGCAATTTCATTTAAAAGAGTTTCGTTTAATAGAAAACTACTGTACAGCTAAATTAGCCATGGCAGCTGCGCAATAGTAGTATTCATTGAAACAAACATTTATTCACACACAAAAAAGTCAATCAGCTGGCTTTGTCAGGTGCTTCGGCTAGGCGCAAGGAGTGCCTGCTCCAGTTTGTTCAGGCAAGTTATGAGGTCAGGGTCGCTGCCCATGCACTCTGCTTTATTTCGCAACAGATGGAAGCTCTTCTGCGTTTGTGCCACTGTTGGTATTTCATGAGGCTATTCATCTAGCGGCTCATCTTTGTCAGGGCCTCCTAGCAAAAAGACTATTTCGGCATCCGTAGCTGGGGCAACGATGGACACATCTGCGTCAGTCATCTCGAATGATTCGAAGTTGCCTTCCAGATCTCCGTCAACGATGCTGTTCACAGCTCCGCAGTGATTTCCGCAGTCCTCCCAATCATCATCTGCGTCTTCTGCATGCGACCGGGAAAATTCAGCATGTGCAAAGCAATTTGCAATCTTCACAGCTGCCATTTCTTTCTGTCAAGGGCATCGTAAATGCACTGAATTAAGTTTTTACTGTATCTCTTGCTGGCATCGTATGCAACGAGCATTGTAAAAAAACTTTTCCTGTATAACTTTCGTCATGTCTGAATAATGACTTAGTCCATGAGCTGTAATATCGCAGTCGTATTCGCTAGTAGAAATCACACAGTGATCTCTTGCAGACATTGAATTGTGCTATGACTAGGGAAATTTTCGACAACAAAAAGCTCACCCCTTTACTTTGCACTAAACTTGCAATTGAGCAGATGCACATACTCTTCGAGAGCGGCTGCGGTTATCCAAGCTCATCTGGTGCTTCTGTATGTGTGGTTTTAGGGTATTGTTGTTTTGCAGTAATGTTGCCTTCTTGAGTAGCAGCAAAGCAAGCTTGTCCTCCCCCGTCACGTTAGTGCCGAACAGCTAACGCGAAAAGGGAGAACAAGCTTCCTTTGATAACAGTGCAACGTGTTATTTGCTTTGTTTACGTCCGGATGAGGTTCCATCTGGTGTACTGTATGTGCGATTCGCCAATATTTTGTAGAAGAATGCCGCCTTGTTGAAGTTGTGAATGTCTCTATCTTTATACTGCTGGAGTATCCATTCATCCATCCATCCACGCGCCATCCATCCACGACATCACTGTCCATGGCTGCACTTTCACTAATGATCATCACTTTTGAAGACACGTCGTGTCGTCTCTTGACACGTTCAAGCCAGTCGTTGCTGCACTTAAAACATAGCTTGCCCATTTAGGCGGCTAGGGCTTCGGCTTTTGCGGTCAGTGCAGGGCCACATACAGGAAGGTTTGTGCTTATAGTGTTTTTCAGTCATTTGAAAAGCGCTCTTTTAACTTCAGGATATGTAGAATTACGGTTGCGCTTTCGTTTCGCTGAGAAACTCTTCTTGAAGCCGTCGAGTAGGGCATCCTTATTCTTCTGAACAGTTGATAATTCTGACAGGGGTATTCCGAATTGTCTTGCGATTTCAGATTTCTGCCGGCCTCTTTTTTCCACTTCACGTATCAGTTGAACTTTATGCTCCAATGTCAGACACTTCCGTGCGGGCACCGGCAGTTCTATTTTGACTTGAAGGTCGCTAAAAGCCCACTCTATGTACACACATGACATGGGTTCACGCAGACCTCGCACAACGCATGTGTATGCGTGTCTTCCAAACATGGATGGAACACCAAGGTTCAGTTTTGGTCACGTGACACCACCAGTGTAGCCAGCGGCAAAGCGGGGAGCAGCCGGCATATTTATAAGGAGCGAGTGCTTCCCGCAATCACCTCCGTACCGGAGTGGGGTGCGGAGGGGGTTGGTAAAATCCGTGCTGTAGAGACTCACGTGGTGGAGAATCAGCGCCGCGGTGACTGTCACGCTGTTCGCACTCACACACTTTAGCCTGATGACGCTAGCGCGAGCATCACTCATTCAGCGGAGAAAAGGCCGCTCGGTGCGGGGCGTGGATGAAAAAACTTGTTACTTGTTATTTGCCACAACTTGTTACTTCACTCCAAGTGGAGCAAGCTATTGACATGCTTCGAGCAATCCGGTCTAAAATCTGGTCTCCTGAGATGTGGTGTTCAGGTGCATGGCAATTGAAGGAGGACCTCTGCATCATGACGGCATTTTGTCGTTCATGGCACCGCGCACTTGTTCCTGTGGTGGAATGACGAATTTTAGTTGCCATGGGTGGCTGAAACACCAGCTGTGCATGACCATCAGAAAACCACTTTCTCCAAGTATAAGTGGCATGGCATTTTATCGAGAGCAGCAGCTTCAACCAAATCGGTGATAAGCCCCAGAGCAATCCTCATGCAGATGGTAAAGAAACTTTTGGGAGACGAAAGAGATGGCACACACCTTCATTGCTCGTTTGTGAAAAAAACTAATGTTTATTGGGGCGTGAATGACAGTGGTAGAAGTTCCAGATTACATGGTTGCCAGAGGGCTATTAAAAAACGAACTCGTGTTAGAAAGTTTCACATACCCCCCCCCCCCCCCCCCGCAATGATTGATGATTGATATGTGAGGTTTAACATCCCAAAACCACCATATGATTAAGAGGGATGCCATAGTGGAGGCCTCCGGAAATTTCGACCACCTGGGGTTCTTTAACGTGCACCCAAATCTGAGCGCAAAGGCCTACAACATTTCTGCCTCTATCGGAAATGCAGCCGCCGCAGCCGGGATTCGATCCCGCGACCTGCGGCTCAGTAGGCGAGTACCTTAGCCATTAGACTACCGCTGCCCCCCCCCCCCCCCACCCAATAAGCCTGAGCTCATTCGTGTAAAAATTCCAGAGGATACAAAAGTTGCACTGGTGTTCAGATAACAGTCCCACTTGGTAGGCACACCATACAGGCCCTGAGACGCCAGTCACGTTCGATTAACACTTAGGCGACCACTTCCATCTGTCATAGTGGTCGTGGCAACAGATGCTTGTGGACAAGCACCACCTTGTCCTTTTGGAGGGCGTTCGATGATGTCGGTACGTAAAAATGTGCGCTATGCAGACTGTTCAGGTATTTCTTCTGCCATCTCCGCCAGAAATGATCTGTCATTCTTTGTCGGTATTTCCAACTTCTTTCAAGATTGTTAGGCTTTGACGTAGTGTCTTTGCACGTCGATGTGGGCAGTGATGTCAGGCACTTGCCAATAAGAAAATAAGAAGGAGAGGATCCACTTCAGTGGCCTCTGCAGAAACATGTCAGAGGCCTAAAATTGATGACTGCTTCAACTTCGGTGAGGACCGTCGCCTTGAATGTGCCGTAGCTGTTTCCCAAAACTTTCTTGAGCGAGGCCTTCACAGATCGTACCAATCTCTCAAAAAAGCCGCTCCACCATGGGGCTCTTTCGGCGACGAAATTTCACTGGATGCGATGCTGAGCAAAATACTTTTGGAGTTCTTTTCCACATATAGTTTCCCACAACCATCGTAGACCACGTGACGCTCATTGAAAGGTTTCAGTGTTGTCTGAAAAAATAACTCGACACACTCCTCTTCTTGCCACGAATCTTCTGATGTCAATCGACAGCTTTGAGAAAGCTGTCGAGTGACATGTCTGTTACCAATTCAAGGTGTATCACTCTTGTGACCACACATGTAAAGGTAAGAATGTAAGACTCTTTGCTTCTGCTCTGATTTTTTGTGTAGAGCGGGCCAGCAAAATCTATGCCGGTCACCTTGAAAGGCAATGCCTTTGTTACTCTCTCAGAAGGCAAAGGAGCCACTACTTCAGGGCCGGCTCTTCAGTTAAAACGGTCACAGGTCACGCATCTTTTCAGTGTTCTTTTTATTGCCTGCCTGCCCTTCATTATCCAGAACTGTTCTCTTAGTTCTCTGTTTTCGGAGGCCCAGCATGTAAAAGGCTCCTGTGTGTTCCTTCAGTTATTAGGTCAACATAAGGATGACTCGGCCGGGGCGCAATCGGATGCCTGGTGTCGTAAGGCATTTCGGCATTTCTTAGACGCCCGCCAACTTTCAATACTCGTTGACTGTCTAGAAATACATTCAGATGACCTAATGGTAAGCTCTTCCGTATTCTTGCTGAGTGAAAAATGCACTGAAGTTCTTCCGGAAAAGCCTCAACTTACACATCTCTGATCAGACATGTATGGGCTCTGTTTATTTGCTCGGCAGTCAGAAATCCCTGCTTTTCTCGAGGGGACACCTGGAGTTGCGCACCAATCGCTGCATCCATGCGACAGTTCTGATCAGTTTGGTCAAGGAATTAAATTGCTTAAAAGGCGAGGCTGATTTTTTCATCGACTGCACAACAGTGTGAACCTGAACTGGCTTTCTTTCTTCTTTAGAAGTTATGTCTTCACAAACTTTTAATGCGTGGCCAATCAGCAGAGACTGGGACAGCCATGAAGGTCCATGCCACCAAACCGTAGTTGTTTTGAGCACTTAAGGCGAAAATCCTTGTGTTAAGAGGTCAGATACATTTTCTGTACCTGGGCAGTGGTTCCATTGGTCTGGGTCTGTCAGCCATTGGAACTTGATCACTCTGTTAGGCACGAATGGTTTGCACTGCCTCGCAAAGTCCCGGACACACTGAAGTGTGATGGTTGAATACGTCCACAGAAACCACTCTTGTTACACTTGTGTAAATGATCGGGCCAGGTAGTCTTTCAGTCAGACACTCTTGTTACACTTATGTAAATGATCGGGCCAGGTGGTCTTTCAGTCAGGCACCCATTAGCGTGCCCATCAATTCAAATCTTGGAAGGGAAAGCTTCTTCAGCGGGGCTACTCTTGATTATGACAAGATCAAATTTGCATTGTGAATGCCCAGTCGACACACACACTCTTTATGCCTCAGTGCTTGCATCAGTAAATATATGAATCTCTTATTTTGTCGTATTTAGCACTGACACAACATCTTGGAACAGTTACTGCAGTTACTAAATGATACAGCGCAGTGTGCCATTGCCTTCACACTGCTTGCACCTTTTCGGGCAATGTTGTATCCCAGCCAACTCCTAGTTCCCAGTGTTCTTGGAACAGCAATTTGGCAATCACAGTGACTGGAGAAAGAAGACTTAAGAGATCGAAAATATGCACCGAGGCTTGAAGAATGAATCTTTTGGTGTGGCAGTTTCTGTTAAGTAAGTCTATAATAGTTTCTATAAAAAAGGCAAGGTGGTCCCCTCTTTTATCCTATACAAGTCCTAACACGCGCGTAGTACTGCTTACCCAGTTCATTCATTCTGAAATATCTCCTGCAACGCTTTGGAATTTCAGTTTCGCTTTCGAAGGGACATGCTTGCCCTTTTCATGATGCTCAGTGCTTCTAGATACAACTCTTCAGCTGCTTCTTCCGTGTTGGCACCTGAGTGACGTCGACAGCACAGAAGCTCTCGGCCAGTGTTCATGCTGTGCCTGAACAATTGTCCATCATACCAAGATGGTGACGTGTCGTGACAGCTAGCTGAAATAGGCTACTGGTCACTCCGAGAGAGACTCGTGTCATCTTCCAGACTTCAAGTGGTGGATTCGGTTTTTTCTTAGTGGTACTTCTTCATACCAGAGGAAGTGTACGGCATCTCTATCATCCTTTCTTAGTAACATTTGTAAAAACGCTTTTTCAGTATCTGCGCAGAGTCCGATGCGGTGCGTTCCTAAATTGAGCACGACCTTTAAGATACCTGGATTTAAGTTTGGTCCTGAATCCAGTGGTTTAGTGACATGCACCCGGTTTTGCTTGACGACGCATCAAAGAACATTCTGGTGCTAGTTGACAGGCTAGCAGAGCACAACACAGCTTGGTGTGGCATGTAATACAATATATTCTCAATGCTTACTGCATTTTTCAGAATCCGCTCGGCAAATCCTTGTTCGAGGTACTGGCGTATGGCCTCGTTGTACTTTGTCAATGTTGACTCATCTTGCAATAATTTCTGTGTGAGGCTGACCAAATGTTTCTTTGCAACTCCCTCGTCAGCAAGACGAAAATCCATGGGCTTCCGTGAAAGAGCTACTTTGCATGTTCGATTGGTGCTAGTTGACAGGAATGGAGGACTCAAAAGCCTTACGAACTTCTTTGTGATGCTGAAATGTCCCTAGTGGCACATTTGGTTCACAACACCATGGTAGAGGGAAATGTCTTTGGAAATCGATGTGACTTCGAACTAGGGTGTGGGTAAGCGTCTTGCTGTCCGATTTCTGTAACGGTCTTCAAAAAAAAAAAGGGCAAAGCTGTTGGGAACCTTCTAGTGTTTCCGGTAAACTATTTAGGGCCTGCGGTTGTCCAGCGCCAAGTGTGAGCGACGATTGGGTCCTTGGCTTGGTACATGAAATACATGCCACTGCCAAATGCCCCAACTGTTTGCACTTGTAGTGAGAGATAAACGTCTTTATTCACAAAAGCATGGAGAAGGAGGGCGTGGGAGGAACCCCTAGTCCGGGATCCCTAGAACGACTCCAGCGACGAGCCGGGCCCGCTGTATCAGAGCTCGGAGGACCTCGCAGCTCCTCGTTACGTAAAGGGTGAAGGAAAGCTGGTAAGGGAGGAAAGATGTTCGCATTGCACTCGATCGAGACATGGAAGGTCGTGGTCGAGTTTCCACAGCCGTCCAACGGTCTGCATAGCACTGCGGGTAGAATTTATGAAGTGATACTAGATTGGGAAATGTTTTAGTCTGTAGCTGGCGTAACGCTACTGCCTCCTCTCGCGAGAAAGATGGCGGTGGGGTGCTCTGAGTGCGACGGACATTCCTGTAGTGACGAAGAATGTCTTTTTAAGTGAGAAGAGGATCCCCCCACTCCGAAATAGTCGCCTCGCCTTGCCGGGCCGCCCGGAGGGAAATTTCACGGGCAACAGCGTGTGCGCGTTTATTGCCAGGCAGAGAGGCATGACCAGGAGTCCAGAGTAAGTGGACTCCAGTGTAAGTGGACTCCAGAGGAGTCCGGAGTAAGTCGAGTACGGCACTAAAACTGTGCCGTATGGGCCGAAGACGGGAGCGAGATTAACGTGTCCTGGGCTTTCCTTGGGCTTGCAGTTGAGCTGCCATAATGGTGCCGCAGGTGGTGCTACTGATTAGCTAGGTCACTGCACTACCATGCGTGCAGGAGCTCACATTGTAACGAGGGTTTACCGCACTTCGTTTATGTTGCCTGAAAAAACTTTATTAAGCGCTCATCTGCAGCGGTTTCTGATGAGTCGAACACTCCAATGCTTTCAAGCTCCCAAAATGCCTTTATGATGTCGCCGGACGTACTTTTCATAGCTCCAGGCTCGAGTGCACTTTTTCCATCAATGAACAGATGATGTCGATTAAAGGCATAAAAAAAACAACTTTATTTTGTATTTCGAAGAGCGTTTATGGCTTCGGCGCGATGAAGAAATCTGATACCCTCAGTTTCTTCCGCGGCAGCTTCAGCTTAACAAGCACGGTTCACATACTTTAAAGCTGCCATTCTGCATCACAACCGTCTCGAGAGCACCAGCATGCACCTCTGCCATAGCTGCTTCCTTTTCATGGCGAAGAATTTCAAGCTCGGTGTCAATCTTGGCCCTCTGTAACTTCATAGTTGCCTCCTTGGAACCCAAGTAAGCCCTTATTTTGGTGGCCTCAGCTTCTGCGCGAGCTTGTATGGCAACCAAGGTGATAGTTGACAAACTGGTGACCCGTGTAGACGAAGAGAGCGTGGAGTGGACTGAGAATGCACGCCTCGCTGGCGTCTCGTCTCTAGTTCATAAATCTTCTTTCTGCTTTTCCGTGCCGTTCGTGACTAGAATGCAACGCTTCTCTTCAATTTGTCTTCGTTGATCCAGCTCTTGTCGACTCTGTGGTCAGTTGGTCTTAACCAAGAAGGCTTTGTACCTGGTGAAGACGTCCTTGTACTGCTTGCACAATTGCGCAGTGTATTCTTGGTCGTCTGAACATCTTTCGTATTCATGCTAGAAAGCTCCCATGTACCATGCTGCACTTCCTTCTACGCTGTGTCTAGTTCTCTGCAGTACTTCTCACGATTGGCCTCGTAGTTTTCTTTCGCCTTAGAGAAACAGGAGCACCTTACTTTGGTCGAGCACCGATGTGAGTGCTTATAAGAACACCCACACCTGCTGCCTCGAGCATTAGTTTTGTGCTCATGTTGATGTCAACTGTTTATATTGCGAGTTCTTCCAGCTGAACGTGCGTGTTCAAAAGTGCATTCCACCCAGGGATCGTAATGTGGGTCCGCCTTGCGTTGCTTGTGCGTCTGGAGCTTGGTCGTTCTGCGTGCACCTTGCTAGTTTATGGTGACTGTTACGCACAAGTAGTGAAATACCTTGTTGTTGTCACGAGCCCCTTTGCTGGTGTCTGTGGTGTAGGTGTTCAGCAGCCTCTGTTGATGCGCACAAGCGTGCATAGGCGTTCGGAGTATAAAAGCTTTGCCTTTTGCATGATGGCGTCCGAAGTGTAGAAGCCTTGCTTTTTACTTTTCAGGCCTGGATGGCAGCATTCGACGTAGTTGTAGCACACCCTCAATCCTGGCAGATAATGACAGGATTTGTAACCAAACCTTTAATTAACTTAGTTGAGCAGTTGCAATAATTGGACTACACTTTTTTTAGTTAGATTTTGGTTATATAGTTCAGTTACATGGTTCTAGCCGTAAAAGGCAGTGGCATGCAACCACCGCTGCAGTCAGCTTCGTTATACTGAAGATCTTCCTGCCACACCCTGGTGAGGTAGCAGCCCAGTGTTTTGTAACTATGATCTGCGTTGGGCCAAATGACTTGAGAAAGGCACAGTTTCATTTTGAAACTTAGCGTGGTGAATGAGCAGCACACTAAGTACTCCAAGCAAACTTACCTAGCATGCTTTTGCGCTGTCGTGGCCCACCATCGCAAGCGAAAGCAAGTGTGACCAATAGTTTACTTTGAGAGTGCATATGACACCCTAGTCCATCGGTTGTTGGACACTTGTCGTGTTCGTTGGCAAGAACTCGATGTGCACAGCCTTCAAGTTGTTAATGTGCCCTTGTGCAGCACAGTTGTCGACAAACTACAATATTTGCAGCCTTCTAGATCAAATCTGCGATCTAGTCTTCTGACATAGCTTTCGAAAATTGACTGAGTTAACCAGGCCTTCTTGTTGGCCTAGTACAAAACAGGTCGGGACTTTATGCCTATGAAGCACCTTGGAGCTGTCGACTTGCCTATGACGAGCATCAGAAGTTATTCTGTGCACAACATGTTTCTACTGATCAGTACGGTAACTTGCTTCTTGCTTTGTGCGTTGCCATGGCAAGGGTCGCCAGTAAAGGCCAGGGCCTTTTCTGGCATCAGGTTGAAAAAGATCCAGTCTCTCAAGAGTACTGCAGCTTTTCAGAGCAGTAGTTCACAACGGCACTGAGGGCAACAGCTGCACTTTTGTCGCACAGTTTTCTGAAACTGAGATCAAAGCGCTTTTTGAAGTTTCTTAGCCAGCCATCACTGACCCTAAATCCTTTACTGTTCATTTGAAGTGCCATTGTCTCAGCTTTTTGTTTGAGGAGCCCCCCTGAGAGGGGAACCTCACTGGCCTCTGTTGACTTTGCCATGCGAGAAGGGCCTCCTCGAGCTTTGGGTAGTTGCTTTGAGTTAAATTTTTTTGACGACATCCAGTAGACTTTTCCAATGCCCCCAAAATCTCCTGCTTGTTTTTGATGTAGTCTTAAAAAGTCTGTTTGGAATTATGAAACTCTTGCAACATCTGGGAGCAAATGGCCACTTTCAACAAGCTTGACGATCGCAGCTTTTTTCGCCTTTGACATGGTGACATACTTTTCCCGCTTCATCGGAGCTCTGGAGGTCGAAGAAAACGTTGACGATTCCTTATTTATTGTGAAGCAGCGCATTTAGCTAGGCAACACAGTTGGTACACATGGCGCATGCACAGATGAACAGTCATTCGATGCAGTCCTGTCCATCCAACGGTCACAGCAGAGAAGAAAGAAAAATTGTTTGGAAGCGAAGCTGATGCGGAAATAGCCTTGATACAGCGATTAGAGGTAGCCACCCTGGTGGAGGTATCGATAGCGTGCAAAGTCATTGCCAGTTCAAGGCTATTGAAGGAAAAAATAAACGAACATGATGGCGACGGCATGAAAACAGATGGGTAGTCAGATCGACTAATGCTTGGAAAGTCCAAAATATCAAACAGGTCGACCATAAATGTCCGAAATCTTTAGCTATGAAATATATGTATAAGGTGTGTTCTGGTGTCGGGTATATGTCCAAATTGTCAAGCATGTCCGAAAAATAAGGCCTCTGAAATATTGATCGTCAGCTGTATTTATAAATCTGAGGAGGCATGCTGTGATACGCAGAAGCCGCAGGAAAGTGCTGTGATGAGTCTGCTCGAAAATGGGCATGACATCTCTCACCTGCAAGACCGTCATTCCTTTCCTTTCTTCTGCCAATTTCAGCAGTCTTGCAGGTGTAATATTCTCTGTCAGAGCCGGCTAATCATCTGTATTCGAGGAGAGACACAAAGGCCCTTGCCATCACTGCCATTCCCCTTGAAGGCAGTGTAACGACTTGCTTTGAGTTAAGTGGTTCACTTGGTTTTCGCTGCCTGGGCAGTGTTCTTACTAAACTTTATCTGTGCAATCTTGAATATTGACTACCGTTGCGACTGGCCTTTGCAGGCACCGGAGATCCGTGATAAAGATGCCCAGGCAGAAGGAAGGTGAACTTCATAGAGGATTTATTTACATCATGTGCATTTCAAAAGCTCCCTCGAAGGCGCTCGGTTGCTCATTATATAGAGTGCTTTCTCCCAAGATCCCTAGATCAGGGAATGGGTCCGGACTGTGCTGTCCAACAAAAGGTCCTACACCACTTCTTAGCGTCATTTGCCGGCACTGCCCCCAGCATATACACATACACAACAGGAGCACATGTATGGTTCTGGCTAGGCTGTTTAATCCGGCGAATCATGCTTCCAGCAAGCGGGATGTGACGAGTCTGTCATCTCGCTGCTCGGGCCAACCACCTATGCTGTCGAACGGCAGTCGCAAGCCAGGCGCCTCCTATGGCATAGGCCTGGACATTTGGCGCTGATTTGAGTGTTGGTGGCCTATTAGCTAGAGACACACAGCGTAGTGGTCTGATGTTCATCGTCAGTGGAAACTCGGTATTGTGGTTTTTCCTGGGGCATGAAGACGCCACGTGTCGCATTTCCGTGCCGGCCCCAACGACAGCAGTGCTTTGTCAAGCAATTGCAACCACGCACCGCTCAGTACATGAAAAACAGCAGGGCATCTTCGTGCTGCTCCTTATCTCCACAAAGTGAGGCGGCTGCCTTTCTTTTGTGCCGGCGCCCCCGGCAAAAGGGTGGCTCGTTGATCAGAACACCACCTGGTTTCTGATAATTGACTTCATTGTGATCGATTTCCCTTCAAACAGTGAATCCTTATACAGTTGCCGACCGTTTATTCGGACTCGACGGGAACTTCCGAAAAGTCCGAATAATCAGGAGTCTGAAAAAACGGATTCACTCGAAAAAAAGCACTTTTATTGACCTGATCACCGGAAAAAGCTGTCTATGCTCGTATGCACACACGCACATTTACGCGCGACCACGTCAGCCTGTACCTCTGCGAGTGTCTGGTCGTCGCTGTAGACAGACAACAGCATCAATATGGCCTGCGCTAAGTCCGCATTTGATGGTTGTGGTGCGAGCGGCGCATCATCGTCGGAGTCACTGTCTGCCAGCACAGGCTCGCAGACATGACGGACGATCTTGTCATAGTCTAACTCTGCGCAAGGCAAGACGGCACTGTCGTAGTTGGCGAACTCTTCAAATGTACCTACCCCCACATTGACCCCCCTAGCACCGAGGTCATCCAAAATGTCCGTTGCTGCGGTAGGCGGACTTTGTCTGCATTTGATGGCTGTGGAGCGGGCGGGGCATCATCGTCAGAGTCACTGTCCGCCAGCGCTGGCTCGCAGACCTCATGGACAATCTCGTCATCGTCCAACTCTGTGCTAGGCAAAATGGCACTGCCGAAGTTGGTGAACTCGTCTAACGTACCCGCCCCACATTGACCCCTCTAGCACAGAGGTCGTCCACAATGTCCGCTTCTGCGTTAGGCGCACTCTCAACAACGGGGTCCCGGCCTGTGGCACTGTCCTCTCTAATCCCAGTCGTAAATCCTGCGGGGCGGAAGCAGTTGTGGATTGTTTCCTGAGTCACTGACTTCCAGGCATCGCACAACATGCTGATGGCCGTCAGAACATCCACGAAGTAGTTTTTGTTACTGTCGACGCATAACAGCATACGATTCAAGAGGCACGACTGGTAATGAACTTTCAAGTTTTTGATCATGCCCTCGTCTATGGGCTGCAACACGCTTTTCGTCTTAGGTGGCGAAATCTCCACTGTGATAGCCTTCAAAGTTGTGGATATGCCCATGGGCACCGCAGTTGTCGACGAACATCAGCACCTTGCGATGTTGCTGTTCGTACCGCCGGTCAAGCTCGCAAAGGTACTGTTCGAAGAGATTTTGCATAATCCACGCCTTCGAATTTGCTTCATACCACACAGGGAGTGATTTGACGCCTTTAAAACATCTTGGATTCTTTGATTTCTCTATCACGAGGAGCCAAAGTTTCTTCGTCCCCGTCATGTTGCCTCCCGCAAGAACTGTCAGTTGCTCATTTCTTTGTTTCCCCCCATGACAAAGTTCGCCAGACAAAGCTAGCGTCTTGTTGGGCAGCATCGTATAGAAAAGTGCAATCTTGTCACATTTTCTGGTGGATACGGGCGCAGCAGTGCGCACAGCTTGTCGGCCTGGTAGTTGGTCACGAGCATTTGGTCGACGGAACCACCCTCGCCGCACATTCACTTGAAGGCCAGGTCGTACCTTTCTTGAAGTTGCGCAACCAGCCATCACTGAACGTGCAGCCGTTAATATCCATGCCCAGGGCGAGCGTCTCTGCTTTCTGTTTCAGCAGATCGCCAGACACTGGTATTTTCCTAGCCACCGTGGCACTTAACCGCATGTTCAGCACCTCATCAAGCTGCAGGTGGCTGCCGTCTCGGAAATATTTCTGAGTACCCGCAGACGCTTTCTCAGCTGCCTCTAGGATCTTAGCCTTCTGCTTGAGGTAGTCCGAGACGGTTTGCTTGGAAATGGAAAATTCCCGAGCAACTTCAGACTGAAGTCGGCCGCCTTCTACCTGGGGAGTATTTTCCGCTTTCATCGCCATCCTGGGCGTCTTGTAGCCACCATGTTGGCTGCGTTTCTTCACTCCCGACGGTGCAGCAACGGGTGGCGTCGGAGCCATTTTAGCATGCCACTGAAAAGCACGAAGGAGACAAACCAGGCTTAGCAGCAGAAGCAACTGACTGACGCCACTGACGCGTTGACAACGCTGACATCAACGCCTAACGCCACAGTGAACAGACTCCTTAGGTGGCTTGGCTTGGCTGCTCGACTGGCTAAAACAAGAACGTGTCGCCAAACATAGCCTTCGAGATCGGCAGTTGTGATTTGTGCATGCGTTTTGACACTAGCACGACGTCCATCCATAGTTAGTGGAGCATATCAGTGCTGGCGATTCAGCAAACGTATTGTTAATGTCACTGTCAGGGTTTCATGACTTACGGCGACGTATCCGGTCAGTCAAAACGAAGTCCGAATAATCAAACGGTGAACTGCGGGGCGTACGAATTTTCGGCTGTGAGTTTACATTACGTTCAATGGGGTGAGTGGCGGTGCCACGAAGATGTCCGAATAAACGGGTATGTCCAAATTTTCAGTGTCCGACTATACTGTGTCCTATACTTTCGGTGTCCGGTGGTCGGCGACTATACTAGAATCTGTGCAGTAGAAAGATTGCAGTTGGTGATTGTTATGTCCGTTGTTGTCAGCCTCCCACAAAAACTGTCAGTTGCTCATTGCTTTGCTTCCCCCTATGACAGAGTTCGCCAGACAAAGCTGGCGTCTTGTCGGGCACCATCTTATAGAAAAGTCCAATCTTGTCACAGTTAAAGACGTTTTCTGGTGGATACTGGCACAGCAGTGCGCACAGCTTGTTATTCTGGTAGTTGGTCACAAGAATTTGGTCGACGGAACCACCCTCGCCGCACATTCGCTTGAAGGCCAGGTCGTACCTTTCTTGAAGTTGCTCAACCAGCCATCACTGAACTTGCAGCCATTAATACCCATGCCCAGGGCGAGCGTCTCTGCTTTCTGTCTCAGCAGATCGCCAGACACTGGTATTTTCCTAGCCACCGTGGCACTCAACCACATGTTCAGCGCCGTATCAAGCTGCAGGTGGCTGCCGCCCCGGTATGCACAAACGTATGCACAAAGCACGGTAGTCTGAAAAACGGGAACAAAGGTGCCTTTGGGACACATTTCTTTTCTCCTTACATTGCCACTTTGAAGAGATCTGGGGGTCGCCATGGGTGCGTGTATGCTCTGGGTGCGTTGGCATGAGAAGCTTCCACTTTGCTAAGTGCCATTTTCCATGCATTCAGGACTGGCAGGTGGCGCCACCGATTCACCTGGTGCGAGATGCCGGGCTAAGTGGGACAAAGCTTTCGCCGAGATGCCTGCTTGAAAGGGACCCTGCTTTGGCAAATTAACTCAACAACGTAGCTGATTAGTGTAGCGGCATGTGGCCTCTCCGCCTATGTCAACGAGCCATGACCCCAAACCTATGCACTTAAATGCTGTCGCTTGAATCCGGCCAGTTATTCTGTTGAACTGGCATGCGTATATGTGTTATTCAGTTTCGATTCTCTTGCTACGCAGGAGCTTTTCTTCCCCTGACAGTGTTTTCGCTGAGGACTCCGGAACAAGTGCCTTCAGCTGGTTTTTTATTTCTTGTCTAAACATCAATCTTCCTGGTGTTTGCTCTGTGGTGCCTTCGACAGTGTTGTGCTACCTGGAGAGAAAGCGTGCATTGGGGCGTTGCATTGTCTCAGTTGAATCTTTAGTAAGGGCACGTTTCAGCTCAGCCACGTAACGCTCGGCTTGTCCATTTATCGCCAGGTGGTAAGTAGCCGAACACATACACCTTTAAAGGAGCTGATGTAACAGACAAGACATCGTTGTGATTGTCCATGGAAACAAACGGAGTGTTGTCTGAGACTACCTTGCGTGGTAGGCCGAACATTGCAAACAAAGACTAGAGAGTGTCGATAACAGCTGCCAATATTGTTTGAGTCATTTGCTTTAGCTCAAGCCACTTGGTGTTTCCCAGGAATGAACACCCTTCGATAGGTCCAGCAAAGTCGATGTGCAGGGTGTGCCAAAGCTTTTCTGGTCGTTCCCATTCAGGAATAGGGGCTGTTAATGGGGCTTTGTGGCTGCATTGACAAGGCTGGCAATCTTGCACTGTTGATTCTATGTCATAGTCCATAGAAGGCCAACACATATAACTTCTGGCACACTTCTTCATGGCAACAATGCCTCGATGGCTTTCATGGACAAGTGACATGGCTTGTATGCAAAGTGCTGTCAGAATCACAACTCTTCATCACCAAGTGATGCAGTCACAATGAGGGCTAACTGCATAGCTCACTTGTGGTAGGCATTGAAGTGTTCACCCTTTAGCTTCTGCACGTTGCCTTCTTGTATAGCTGTGTAGACTTTAACACAGTGCACTCCTGTGTTGATGCTGCTACCATGTCAGTGGTTAGCGGAAAGTTCGGCAGGGCCTCTGTTGTAACTTAGGCGCGCGCAGTGAAGCAGCAAGGACGATGGTCGGGCAGTCAACGAACAGCGTTTATTGTCCGCAGCGCGGTTATATACATTGGCATTAGGAGAGGGTGAAGGGAGGGGGGAAAGGGAGAATGAAGGTGCACAGGGCCCAAACGAAATGGTGCGCGCGCAGCTGGTTTTGCTGGCGTTACAAAAGAAACAAATACAACATTTCTTTCCTCTTAAAAGTGGAACCGTTGTACCGGGTTCCTAACTCTTGTCGACCGCCTCAGCGTTGGCTGCTGCGGGACCACCTCAGGCGAGGGATCGTCCGTAGCGACTGGAGGTTCCGTAGCAGCTGGTGGGGAGAACTCACTCCGACCATCCGCGGCCGGTAGCTCTGGGCTTCGCTCTTGCTCATTCAGCCTGGACGTGCGTTGCAACGCAGGAGACGGGACAGGAGCAGTCACGCTGGCAGGTTCAGCTTCAGCGTCCGCGCCTTCCGGCGTCCCCGCAGTTGCAGACTCCGGCGTCGATTCGCGGCGGCGGCGGACTTGGTCGATATGACGCTGCACTAACCCTCTTGGTGTGTCCACTGCTATCATTCTCGCCCCCGACGCAGCTTTTACGCGTCCAGGCGTCCATCTTTTACCGGCACCGTAGTTGCGCACGTAGACGCTGCTTCCTGGCGAGATGGTGCAATCGTCAGCACCCGGCGACCAGCTCTCATCCCTTGGCGGCAGGCAGGTGTCAAGACGGGACCGCAGCTGGTAACCGAGAAGCATCTCCGAGGGTGACTTTCCTTCCTTTTGCGGGGTCCTCCTGTAATGGAATAGCAGGCGCATGATGTTATCTTCTAGTGAGCCATCTTGCATTTTCCGCAAGCCATCCTTAAGGGTTCGCACTGCTCTTTCCGCTGCTCCATTCGACTGAGGATGGAAAGGCGCTGTACGCAAGTGCACAATATTGTTTCTTGCTATAAACGTGGCGAACTCCTGGCTCGTAAACTGCGTGCTATTATCGGACACGATTGTGCGTGGCACTCCGAACCGACAAAACAGACTTCGTAAGCAGCGAATAGTACCCGCTGTGTTCGCATGCATCACAGGTATTGCTTCAATCCACTTTGTGTGAGCATCTACCACCACAAGTATCATTTTGCCGACTATTGGGCCCGCAAAATCGATGTGGATTCGGGACCACCTCTCGGCCGTTTTCGGCCAACTCACCGGTGGTGCTGCCGCAGGCATGGGCAGGTTTTCTACACAGCTTACACACTGCGCCGACAATTCCTGAATCTCCCTGTCCATCCCTGGCCACCAAAACAGTGACCGTGCCACCGCTTTCATTGACGAGGAGCCTTGGTGTGTTTCATGTAGCAGCTGCAACATCCTTTCCTGCGCCTTCCGTGGTATGACGACCCTGTTGCCCCAATAGACTAACCGGTGAGCCATCGACAGCTCCATTTTGCGATCAAAAAAGGGCAGCAAGTCGGGCACCATTCCCCTTGTTGTTCGAGGCCAGCCATGCAAGATGTATTCCGCCACACGGGCTAACAACGAGTCCTTGGCAGTGAGCTCGTGCAACTCGTGCGTCGTCACTATACCTTCGTCCAGGGCCTCCAACGACAGGACGTACTCGGGAGGCTCCCCTTCGGCTACTGGTTCCGCTGCCGCCGGGGCTGGTAGTCTGCTGAGGGCATCTGCTGTCAGTAGTTGTTTCCCCGGAACGTACTGTAGCTTGTACTGGTAGCCTCCTAGGAACAGGGCCCACCGTTGAATGCGCGCGGCGGCCATCGGCGGCGTTTGGCGGTCAGGCTTGAGCAGTCCCAGCAGTGGCTGATGGTCGGTTACCAGGGTGAATTGCCGGCCTAGGAGGTAGTCACGAAAACGAGAAACGCCAAAAATCAGTGCCAAGGCTTCTCGCTCCAGCTGAGAGTAGTTTCGCTCCGCTTTTGTTAACGTTCTGGAGCGAAAACCGATTGGTCTGTGCTCATTTCCCACCGAGTGAAACAGAACAGCACCCACGCCATACGGGGAAGCATCACATTCTAGCTTCAGTTCCCTGTTGGGATCAAAATGAACGAGAAGCTGCGCATTCTTCAACATTTCTTTCGCTTTCTCGAACGCTGACTGCTGCGGTTCCCGCCATTCCCAACGGGCTCGTTTTTCCATGAGCTGATACAAGGGGCTGAGCACAGTCGACATGTTGGGCAGGAAACGCGCGTAGAATGTGAGCATGCCAAGGAACGAGCGCAATTCGCTAACGTTACGCGGGGCTTGCATGATGGCGTCTACGTTATTTTCAATGGGGTGGAGGCCTTGCCGATCTATACGATGGCCAAGGTAAGTCACAGAAGGTTGCCGAAGCTTGCATTTGTCAATCCTAAGTTTAACGCCGTGCTCTCGGAACCGCTCCAACACTCTCTTGAGCTGCTGTCCGTTATCACTCTTGCCTTCTGACACTAGCACGTCGTCAAGGTAGGCTTGAACACCCGACAGCCCGCCGAGTACTGCATCCATCTTTCTTTGAAAAATGGCCGGTGCAGAAGCTATTCCAAACGGAAGTCTGTTATACCGGAAAAGCCCTCGGTGCGTGTTAATGACGCACAGCCCGCTGGACGCTTCGTCAAGGGGCACCTGATTGTATGCATCTTTTAAATCCAAGATGCTGAAATATTCGCCTCCGTTTAAGCTCGCGAACATGTCCTCTATTATCGGAAGAGGGTAATGCTCCACCTCACATGCCGGATTAAGGGTAGCCTTAAAGTCACCACATATCCTCACGCTCCCGTCCTTTTTCAAAACGACCACAATAGGTGTAGCCCATTCTGCATGTTTCAAGGGCGATAGAACACCAAGTGACACCAGCCGATCAATTTCACGAGAGACCTTATCGCGGAGGGCGTAAGGAAGAGATCTGGGCTTACAGAATTTCGGTGCCGCTGTCTCCTTGAGTTTTAGGCTGGCTGGAGGACCCTTGATTAGCCCAAGGTCTGTTGAGAAAACATCCTCGAACTCGCCGAGCAGTCGGTTCAGCCTAGGGTCGCTTGGCTCGGCGCTTGCTGTAGGGTCCGGCGCAGTCAGGTCTCCAATGTGAACGCCTGTCTTGCTAAGCAAAGCAATGAGGTCGCGGCCACATAGGCTGGGTCCTGCACAGTCAAGCACGATGAGCGGGCAAGGCACAGATACACTTTTATACTTCACTTGGAGTTCGAGTTCCCCCAACACCGGAAGCTGTCCCGCGTAACATGACAGCTTGATTCGTGGTGGTTGTAAGCGCGGCCACTGTGCGTGGTGTCGATCGTACACTTGGCGCGATACGACGCACACCGGGGACCCTGTATCCACTTCCATGGCAAGGTCTACGTTGCCCCATCGAAACGTGCGGCGTATGGGTGGTTCCAAACCGTTTTTTCGTCCCGAAATCAACGTCCAAAGGTGTGCGCTATTCAAGTCGTCGTTGCTAGACGCACTTTCAACTGTCAGTGCCTTTACACTTGCTGCCCGCCTTCCCACCTTCGCATCAGTTGGAGCACTGTAGCATTTCTTTGCCAAATGACCGCGCCGCCCACAGTGATAGCAGCGTGGGTTAACCCAGCGGCAGGCGTTATCGTCGTGCTTCGTGCTTCCACATCGGCCGCAGTCATGCGACGCGCCTAGTGTGTGATTACCTCGAGAGGGCGAGCGATGATGGGCTTGCATTTTTAGCACAGTCGGCGGCTCTGCACTCATATCTTTTACATCGCTGTCGGTTGCTTCGGCTGCAATGGACATTGATTCAGCCTCTTCGAGGGTTAAATCTTTATGTGCCAGTAACTGCTTGCGCAAGCTAGTTGAGCGTACGCCGCAAACAATCCTGTCCCTCAACATCCGGTTCAGCGCACTTCCGAAGTTGCAATTGTCTGCTATGCGCCGTATTACGACTAGGAATGCGTGCACCGACTCCCCTTCTTGTTGGCAACGTGTGAAAAACTGGTAGCTTTCTGCAATCTCGTGACGCTTGGGATCGTAGTAGTCATTTAATGCCGCGACCGCTTCGGCGTAAGTAAGGGAATTCGGCGTCCGAGGTGCAATTAGCCCCGCCAGCACTTGCACAGTCTGCGTGCTGAGTGCTGCCACCAGAAGTGCTCTCTGCCTTTTAGAGTCAGTAATGGCATTTGCCTCAAAATACGCTTCAGCCCGAACAAGGTATGGTTTCCACTTATCTCTTGTGTCGTCGAACACTGGGAGCTGGAGGCTGGTCATGGTCGCCGGTACTTGTTGCGGCAGGCCGTCGGCTTCAACTTTCACGGCAGCATGGGTGGTTTCCGGGCTCGTCGCCACTGTTGTAACTTAGGCGCGCGCAGCGAAGCAGCAAGGACGATGGTCGGACAGTCAACGAACAGCGTTTATTGTCCGCAGCGCGGTTATATACATTGGCATTAGGAGAGGGTGAAGGGAGGGGGGAAAGGGAGAATGAAGGCGCACAGGGCCCAAACGAAATGGTGCGCGCGCAGCTGGTTTTGCTGGCGTTACAAAAGAAACAAATACAACAGCCTCGAACATGAGTGTACTATCAATTGGCGAGGGTGGTTCATTGTTTGTGGGGTCCAGCAGCAGGCCACTTAGTGCGTCAGCGTTCTAGTGTTTTTTTTTTCTTGTGCGATGCGCGAGTTCTTAATCATATGCTGACATCTTGATGCACCATTGTGTCACTTGTGGTGGCATTGGCTATAACATTGGCTTCTGGAGACCCATAAAACTCAATAAGGGTCGATAATCTGTTATGAATGGCACACTTCTGCCAGTAACGTACTGGTGGAAGTGGTCTGCTGCACAGACGTTCGCAAGTCCCTCTTTATCTTGCTGGAAGTAATTCAACTCTGCCTGCAATAGGGCGTGCAATACGAAATCAATAGCAGCGTCCTGTCTCTGGTGGTCAGCTTGGGAGAGGACTGCTTCCTCACCATATGGTGAGGTGTCGCAGGCTAACAGTAGGGCTCACCTTTCGTCGTAGTGTCACAGAACAAGATAGTTCACCTCCGATACCTCGGCTCAGTGCATGAACTTACTTGAAAAAAACCATTTGACAAGCAACAATATCTAGATTATACAAGCCACCACCCGAGACACTGTAAACAGGGCATTTTCATGAGTCAGGCAACAAGGTTAGCGTAATTACTTGAATCTAACGCGCACCTTTTTTCCGGTTAAGCAAGTTCATAAAACTCATGCGCGTTAGAATCGAGTGCGAAAAAAAAAATGAATACGGTCATTCTATTGCCATCGGCATTTCCGAAATGGCCGCCCTCTACGTGCCTCGGCATGGCGCGTCGGCCATTTCTGCCTATGTGTTCCCCATGTGCGGCACTTCGTACGTATGCTGAGGAGTTCATCTTGTAGTGCATTAGCATCAATGGCATGGAAGGGCTGACTCCAAAAACTCGAGTGCACCACGATGCTGCTTTTAAGAGAAAAGTCATCGCGTGTACAGAAAGGGACGGAAATCGGGCCGCATCGCAGTCGTTCGGAGTACCCGAAACGTGCGTGCGGGACTGGCGGAAACAAAAGCAGAAGATTGTTGACAGCAAAGCTTCACGCAAAAGCTTTAGTGGACCATAGCGGAGTCGGTTTCCTCAAATTGAAGAGCTGCTCGGCGAGTATGTGCTTGAGCGGCGAGCGGCACAGCGACCCGTGACGACAGAACTGCTCCAAGTGCGGCCTATGCAGTTAGCCTTAGAAAAGCGGCTAGTGCGGAGCCAGTTTAAAGCGAGCAGGTGCTGGCTATCTAACTTTATGAAGAGGAAAGGCTTTTCCCTTAGAAGGCAAACGGGCATATGCGAAAAGTTTTCGGAGGAGTACGATGAAAAGCTTCACAGTTTTCAGAGGTTCGTCCTGAACTTGCGGCACAACAACGGCTACCTGCTTGGGCAAATCGGGAATGCCGATCAGACGCCTCTTTACTTCGGCATGCCTGGCACCACAACCGTCGAGAAGAAGGGGGCGAAGCAAGTTCGCGGGCTGACATCGGTCCATGGTAAAACTACAGTGATGGCAACGCTCTGTTACACGTCAGATGGGCACAAGCTTCCCCCGTACCTCATATTTAAATGGAAGACGCTCCCGAAAGGAGTCGTTTTTTTTTAGTGGTCTGATCGTGCGGGCCAACGAGAAAAATAGCGGCGCATTGTAATCGATGTATTACTTTTTTTTGTCATGGAAACCGGGTGCGCATTACAAACGAGGGTGCGGTAGAATCGAGTCAATACGGTACGTCGCCTATGCATAAAAAATGAGGATCACAATAATAGACTTACCGTCCTAAAAGGAACACTATCAGACAAAAACCATCCTAATACATTCCTTGACAAAGCATATACTGATGCACTGGAACTGGACCGCAATGAAGCACTCAAACCACACTTTAAAATCACAACAATAACGCCTCTTCTCAATACAAAGTTTTATAATGCACTTTCTAAAATCAACAACATCCTCACAAAATATTATCCAATTCTAATAACCAACCAGAAACTTAGTATATCTTTCCCAAACCGCCTAAGGTCGCCTACAGATGCAATGCTAATTTAAAAGACATTTTGTTCACGCAAAACTGGAAGCAAAGTCTAGGACGTCTGACCCTTGTGGCCTGGACTGGCCACCTACAAACATATACAGCCGGCCACTAAAAAGCACAGCATCCGGTTACATTCGCAAGGTTCAAACAACCTAATACAGTTGAAACCCGCAATAACGAAATCGGCGACGAAAGCACAAAATTTCGCTCTTGCGGGAATTCAGTTGGGGTGAGAATGCTGCAAAAAAGACATGAAATTCATAAAAAAACACATTTTATTTCCTAAAATCAGTAGGTTTACTTTGGCGGGCCTTACTAAGCAGCAGTTTCATGCCTCTCGACTCACACTGTAAGAAATGGTAAATCGCCATGTCGTCATCGTGCTCGCCGAAAAACAAGCGAATTGTGTAGAAGGCATTCAGCACATCCTGCGGGCTTGTTTTCTCTGGCTGCTCCGGCCATTGCTCATTGGGATCAGCAGCCTCGCACACGCTACTGACGATGGCTTCATCAGTCACTTCCTCGTGCATGACGACACCTTCATTCGCGCAAACGAACTCATGGACGCTGAGGCCATCGGGAATCTCATTTGCCACGACACAAAGTTCGTCCCATGCACTAGTCAGTGACGGCGGCACTGCGCTGTTACCAGTACCGTCATCAAGTGCGCCTACAGGCGAACCTTCTTCTGGTTCCGCTGGATCAGTGCATGATGCCTGCGGAGTGACAAGGCCGGCGTGTGTGAAGCATTCATTGTCACGGCTGGATTTGTCGCAATCCATGCGGCGGCGATTATCTCTAGTGCCATGAACATGTCCACGTCGGTGGGGCGCTTCATCTGTATATTTAGCAACAAACGCTGAATCAACCCCTCTCTGTAAGTGCTTTTCACGCTGGAACCACCCTGATCGAAGGGCAGCAGCACCGAAGTGCACTTTGGTGGAAAGAACACCAGGCACACGTTTCCGAAATGCACGTCGACGTGATGGGCGCTACAGTTGTCGAGAAGAAGGCAGACGGACCTGTTTGCCTTCCGCATGTCGGCATCGAAGGACTGGAGCCAGCTGCTAAAAATAGTTCGCATCACCCATGACATGAAGTTCGCGGTGTAGCTTACTGGCAGCCTGCGATTCCCCTTGAAACAGTGGGGCTTCTTGCTCCTGCCAAAAACAAGCAGTGGTCGTTTATCTGTGCCATCCATGTTGGCTCACAATAAAATCGTCACGCACTGCTTGCTGTGCTTGCCACCGTGGCACTTCTGGCTTTTAAAGTTCAAGGTCTTGGATGGCAGCATTTCATAAAACAGTGCCGTTTCATTGGCATTATATATGTCCGAGGGCTTGTACTGGCTGAGCAGTTCTTTGTTGCTTAGCAGCCACGACAACGTTGTCACCGAGTTGACGGCTGCTGCCTCCCCGGGAATGACTTTGGCCACGATGGCGTGGCGAGCTTTGAAATGGCTCAGCCAGCCGGGACTCGCCTTAAAGTTGTCGTGGCTGAGCATACAAACGAAGTCCAGCACCTTCTGTTGCAGGATCCTGCCAGATAAAGGCACCTTGTTGGCACGCTGTTCACAAAACCACGCAAACACCGCCTTGTCCATGTACGGGAATGCTGCAGTCATCACGGTTTTGTTTCTTGCACTCATGCCGTTTTGAAGTGCACCAAGAATGGAGGCCTTGTTTTTGAGAATCGTGGACAACGAGCTGCAAGCAACGCCGAATTCTTCGGCAATGTCCATTTTTTTGTGCCCTTTTCTACCTCGCTGATGATTGCAGCCTTATCTTCTAGCGTGATGAACTTTCGCTTTTTCGTTTGGGGTAGCATCTTCACAGGCAGCGAAATCGGATGAAGCAATCGCAACACACGATTCACGTTGCACCAAGCGACCAAGCAGACTCTCCACAAATGGCTCCACTCACGCGACCATGTGTGCGCAAAGCCGCCAAAGCCAAGCACGGAACCAAGCCAACGAACGAAACTTCATGAGGATCGGGGATTTGGCTACGTACGTAGTCTGCGATAACGAGCAGGTGTTTCGGCAAGCCATCATCATCATCATCATTGTCTCCAGCTTTACGTTTATATTGTAAACAATGATGGCGGCTGCTTCTCAAGTGCTCTTAGCGATAGTTTGCACAATTTAAGTGTAGCATGAATGCACTTCAGTTTTCGAATGTAAATGTTGCGAGAGTCGATTATTCCTGCACTCATGTTACAAAAATTTCGTTAATGAGGGACTTTGGTATGAATGTCTTTCGTAGTCGAGAATTGCGAAATGCATTGACTCCTATGGGCGTTCGCCTGTGCTCCGAAAATATTTTGTTGCGGTGAGAATTTCGTTCCCTCGGGATTTCATTATCGCGGGTTTCGACTGTATACTGTCTTGAGTGTGCCACGTGTAGTAAACAATATATAGGCGAAACTGGGCAGCCAATTAGGGTAAGACTTAACGTCCACCATGTAGACACAAAGTACAATTTACCAAAAACGGTAGCCGGTCACTTCAATCAACAGGACCACAGTTTCGACCAAGCCAAGCTTTACATTTTGCAAACAAATTTCCGGTCACCACGAGAGAGAAAATACATAGAAGCATATTCGATACACAAATTTAATCCTTAAGCCTGTTTCATATGCGAGCGAACGAGCGGCGGCGGTCGCAGCGATTAGCGGCGGGAGAACGCGCGGACGCGCGTTCGTTTCACATGCGCCGCTGCTACCGCTGCTCTTCCGCGACGCCCGCCGCTCTAGCGGGCTGTGTTGTCCGCGGAATCCGCCGGTTGACCGCTGTTTTCAGTGGTATCTGAAAGCCGCGCTCTCCTCCAAGTGTCCTTCCTTTGGCGCCCCATGCTACGAGGTTCATCATCAATAGCCGCTCGACTTTTAGGCGTCTGTACACTGATTGAGTTATTTGTAACACGAATCTTACCACAAATAAGCAACGTTTGCAGTTGCTTTTTGTTTTGTCCTGGCTTTTTCAGGTATGATTCGTGTTGCGCGCTCATATAACCGACCATGGAGAAGCAAAAAAAAAGAAAGAGTTTGCTTGTATGGGTTTATTATACAGCTGTTCCGGGTAGGTGAATGCTTAGGAACTGCGAGCGTGTTTTGCGCAGCACTTCCCATGTTTCTCCGATTCATTGCTTTTGCTTTCAGCGATTTAACATTCAGTTGGTAGCCTTCGGTCGTGTAACCTAAATGCATGCTCCTAGGCATGTGTTGCTATACTGGTGCCTGAAATCAACGGCTGTTCTTCGTAATCTGTGCATTGTACATTGTGTTCGCTACCCAACGTATGTTTGCTGGCCAGCCACGCATTCCGGCACTAGAAACTGGCCAGTGCCGCAGGACTTGACGACAGCCTGCCAGCTTGAGCGCTGTGCAGCGAAGCAGGGGACGTGGGGACGCGAGTTTGAACACCAATGTGCTTGAATTGGCCATTCAATAAATACAGATACTGACGCATGAAGTTCACTGCCTATTTCTATTTTATTTTCAATCTGCACTTGCCAATCGTATGAACGCAGTGAAAGAGGACGGCGCCCCTCGCTATAGGTGGAGCAAATATGGAGTAGATCCATCTTCAAATTTGTGAGCATTTCTTGTGGCGTGCTTTGCAGGTATGGTTTCAAAGACAAAAGAAATAACCCGTTAGCGTCCATCGGCTTTTGAGCCGCAATGACGTTGCGCACTGCGTTCAGTTCATCGTCGACAGTTTCCAATTCTCTTTTTCGCTGCCGCTTTGACCTTTGTTGTGGCGTCGATGAAACTTCCTCACTTTCTCTTGGGCAGCTGGCAGCCTGTAATGGATTGGAAAGTGGTGGATTAGAAGACGGTGGATTGCAGGGAGGCGGATGGTGGGGTGGCGTATTAGGTGGTGTTGTAACCCGTTCTGGTACACTAGGTTCTTGGAATATAAGTTCAAACTGATTTCTTGTGGCGGGGCAGTTATCAACATCTGAACCATTCCGGAAAGCTTGTGATGGGAGGTCGAGTGGCTCCACAGGCAAGGATGTTGGAACCGCTGTTTCCTCGCTGGCATCCATGTTACTGATGCTCCTGAAAGCAATGTATAATTCAGTAAATAAATGACTATACATTACAAAGACGACAGCAAGCATACGAGTACTATGTTACATTGGCTATTTAAAACTCGTGCTTACTATTGCTACCTGATATTTACGATCACGTCACGTACCGCCTAGGTTCCAATACGTCTCTGAGGAAAGTCATCTGTTCAGTGTGCGGCCAATATGCTGTCTTCGATGAAGCTGCAGCACCGCTCTTTTTGATTTTTTTTCTCTTCTTTTATTTTTTCCTGAATGTGTCCTTGAGGTTCTTCCGACGTGCTTGAAGTTCGTCTGCTGTCACTGAATAAGAAAAATTTCACATTAGAGCAAATCTTTTAGAATAATATATGCCTGGCAGATCTATTTTGAAACTATAAGTAAAAAAAATAAGTCTTTACATGAACAACGTGTACGAAAAGAAAATGTTCACGAACGGTAGAGAAATAATCCCATGTGACACGTGACGCGTCTCGTTCCTAAATTTTATAAAAGCAAATGGGAACGTGTGTGAGCATTCAAAATGATGAATTGATGGACTTTAGTGCCACCCCATAGCTCCATGCTTGGTTCTTCAGTTATGCACACACGCACACATGGTCGTATACACGCAAAAAGACATTGTTTACTTACCAGATTCATCGAATTCTTTAAGAATCTCGGCAACTTCTTCCCAGAGGATCATCTTCTGCTTATTCCGGAAATGTTTACTCTTTACGTCCCAAAGAATAGGTCGTTTAGCAACTTCAGCAATCAACAACTCATTGAAAGTAGCGCGACACATTTGTGGGCTGGGGAGAGGACGGATGTCGTCTGCTACTCAGTCGGAGCGAGTTGTTCTGTGGAACCAGTTCCTCGCAGCGCGCGCGTCAACTTCTCGACTCCACCCCCGTCATCACGTGTCAAACGACGTCACTGGTCGCTCTGCCGCTTGTGCCGCTAGCGAATTTTTCCAACTCGAGCGAATTTCACAAGGGCGTCTAGTCGCCGCAGTAAAAACCTGTTTTAGCCTTGCGCGGCGGCTGTCGCTCCGTTCTTGGACCAAAATCGCTCGCATGTGAAACAGGCTTTACACCTATCATGAATCAATGTAGCACGTGGAAATTTGGAATCACTAAAAGCCATAGCACGATTGCGGCAACATTTCCAGACGTAAGATACATTCAACCTTTAAATAGACATAACAGGTATTGCATTTAATCGCTCCTAGACTATTTATCATGCTTTTATTATTGTCTTTAAATTATTAAATTTTAAATGTAGATATGCATGTGTCTATATATCACAACGAAAGTTTTATTTTCTAGAACCTTTGAAACATTGCTTTCTTTATCTTTCCTCACTTCTAAAACCACTTTTACTATGCATCGTCAAAGGCATTGCCAATCCAGAAAGTTCTCTGCGGCTTTTTTCTATCTGTCTACACTAACGTCCCACTTTTACCCTCTATGTCTTTTTTTTCTTCTTTTTTTCTTTCTCGTTTGCTCATTACCTTTGCTTTCTTGATTTCCCTTTTCCTTAGCCAACATGCTGCCATATTCTTGAGGCTATTCTACTGAACGGGCTACCTGCAGAGACACTTAAAATTTTTTTTGCCAATGACCTTTCTCATTAGACACGTGCTCTTCAGACCCCATCCGGTTTTGCTTATCGTCGACATGTTGACATTTAAAAAGTATGCCGCCTGCTTCTCCCCCTTTTTGAAACTGCTTCTTTGTTGTCCTTCTCATTTTTAGGTGTTTAGCAATAGTCGTATGGCGCTTTCGTCGCAACCTTTTATAGTGCCTAGACGTGGTGCCTATCTGCTGGTTTCGAAATATTTCATGCTCTTTCTTTCGTTCGTGTCTGTAGTGGCCACCACTTTGTAGCGCATCACTCCTACTTTGCTTTCCACCCCCCCCTTTTTTTCACTTTTTCTTGCTTCCCCTTCCCCCTACCTTAGAGACGAGAACACTTTATAACATTGCAACCTCAGAGAAGAGAGCACTTTGTAACATTGCAACCGAACTTGAAATGAAGCAAGGGCTGCACTCTTCTGCTTTATAGATTTTTCCTTTTCAGACGACGATTACCAACAGGGTGACATGCCACTACCATGAGATGACGTCACTACTAACCCCCTTTTGAAATAAACACACCAAGGATGACAAGGTGCCTTTGACAAAGATAGGCCCTCCTATCAAAACGTCGGCCAGCCTGTCTGAGGCACTTCCACTGTTGACCCTAATTACGCCACTACATGTTTTCTTCTGTCTGCTGCTATCTCGATTTGGAAACTTCTAGCATGTGATTTGAGTCAAAGAAGATTTCTTCAGCCTTATCCGCTATCGCCGCTCCAACCAGATCACCTACATACATAGAACGAGTTCTCGAGAAGTACTGCTGTCATTAGCTCAGGCCCTTCAATGGTCTTGAGATGGTGCGGCAGCGTAGCATTAAGTAGAAAGGCATTAGCCTTGGTTCTTAAAGGCACCCTTTCCACTCTGTACTCTTCCAATCCTGGAGCTCGTTGTTCTTTTCGGAGGTATTGTATTGAACTATAGAAACCACAACACATCCTTTGTCTGATTCGCTGATGCTTAGCTGCAGGAAGCCCTTTTCTATATCCGCCGTCAATGTTAACCAATATTCTCGAAATTAGATCAGTAACCTGAGAAGATTTAAAGGGAGATGTGGACTTTTTTCAAAGTGGTCATTCAATGATGTGAAACACAACCCACAACTTTGTTGTCGGTGAGTCATTGCACAGCTCAGCATGGGGAGGCGTAAGGCAAACTGCAGGCTTGTGCGAATAATGACTTCAAGGTTCGAAGATAATTTAAAGTGAGATAATTCAAAGTGAGTAGTGATATGGTTCGAATAATTTTGAATTGAATTCAAGTAGTATACATCATATAAAGGAAAATGAGCATAGTTGTAAAGACTCAACTAGTGTGCACAATATCTTTCTAAAATTGAAACAAGGCATATGTAATTGCCATTTTTTTTTTTTGGTTCAGAGGAAGTGGAAGCAACCTTTAATAGTAGCAGGATTCAATTTTCAAAAGAATAAAAGTCAATACTGCAAAATATGTGAGGTTTAAATATTTGCTATACTTAGAGCATGTAAGCTGTTATAGTAAGCTTATAAAGTTAAAAAGGGAAGAATCAATGTGAGGTTAATATATGTTCATTAAACCTTGAAGTAAGGCTTCCCAGCAGGGTGAACTTATTTTGGAGAGGTATCTTTACGGCCTTGCATCTCTTCACTGCAGTGAAACTTCTTTGCAAGGGGGTCACACGCGTTTGACATTTGATTAGATGTTTTTCTGGCTCAGCACCCTTTAATCGCAGTGAAACTATTTTTACAGGGGGTTACTTGTGGATTACTACCTATTTGTTCATTTCAAATACTTTGAAGTTTCCAATAATTTAAATTTGAATAGAAGTGAATTTAAATATTGCATTATTGATTCAAATATTCGAAGCATTCGAATATTTGCACAAGCCTAGTAAACTGGATGAATGCGATCCCCGTCCTTCAACACCTTTTCAGTGAAATCCATCTCCTTGTAGCTTCGCATGAGAGCATCATATTCTGAGCTAATGTCGGGAATGTGCAATATTTTTTGGCCAAGGCTCCGTAATCGGCCAACCATTTGAGTGTGATTGTCAGAGACTTTTCCACAGTGTTTCTTCCAAAGATGTGCTACCTTGTAGCGGCCACCCTTAGTTGTGATGTGCTGTTCAAGCTCACCTACAACCACTTGTGCCTCTTCTCAAGGTTCATTGGGTTGGTCTAATATAAATATTCTTTCCAAATCCCAAGACATTTCAGCAACTCTTTCAACAATTTCCACAGACGTGATCACTTTCAAAGTGCCAGCTTTCCAACAGACATGCGGGGAAGTATGGATGTTTCTCTAACATTGAAACACCCAACCAAGGACTGAGCCGTGTCCAACCAAATTAGTGTTTTCGGAGTGGCGTCACATCTTCCCTGTCATAAATTTCTATTACTGGTCAGCACCAATCAGGAGCCCATTTTATGGCATGGCATGCATTCCCAATAAAAGAGTTTGTCTGCAATGGGCTGGACACCGTCTTCCATAGCTTTCATGAACTCATTTTCAACTGGCACCTGTATGGTGTCATGCATCGTTAGGTTCCAATAATAGTCGATGCTCACCTTTTGTTTGTTACTGTAGCCTGATTTGCAGTCCTTTGTTCTCCACTTACTATATAACGCGGAATATAGGTCGACCTACTTACCATGACCAGAAAAAAAAAAGACTACGGAACTGTTCACTGATGCACTTCGAACTATCGGAGTACTTCGAACTATCGATGAGTCCTTCGAACTATCGGAGCTCTTCTCCAAGGACGACTGCTTTTCGCTAGCTGCCTCCCACAACATGTCGTCCTTCAGGCTGTCAAGAGCGTTGCTGAACAGCACTTCTTAAATGTGCGCACTACCATTTCTCAGGCAGAGAGAGACCTCCATGCATTGAAGACCCAAGCACAAACTGTCACAAGAGGTGGCCTATGCAGCCGGCTTGTCTGGGTCCGTGGGTTGTCGCCAGCCATCCATTCTTTTTAAAACGCATGCACGTGATTTTTAAAAGGCCCGTTAAGGATGACGTCGAGCGGTTGCAGCATTGACGTCATCCCTCCCGCAATGACATCAAGATCGGTCTTATAGTTGCGAAGTGTCTCCTTCAATAATGCCGTCAAATGCCCTCAAAATGCATCCAACATGAGCATGTTTCGGTCCTGCAGGAGGGCTCCGGGCCGCCGCTCCCACACTGTGAGGATCCACTTGCGCATTAGGGCCTCATTCATATACCCCTTCTCATTCACGCGGATGACGACATCTTGCAAGAAGGCTTCTTTCAGCAACATCTTCTGCTTAAAGATGATGAACAGGGGCAACTTTCTGCCATCTGCTGTGCAGGAAAGCATCACGGTGAAGCGCGAATGCTCTGTTCCGGTCGTCGACAGCAGCTTCACCTCCATTGCAATGCGTTCACAGGCTGTTGTGAACAACGGCATGTCGAACAACAGTGGCGTTTTGTTGGCACTGCCGACCTGGCCTAACATGTAGCCATGCTGCTGTAGGAGGCTAATCATGTAGAGTTGAAGCTCTATCAACTTGTCCTCTGGCAGCTTCTGGCAGATTGACATAAGCTGTTGAAGGGTAACCCTTTGCGTTGCATGAAAAGGCAGACCCAATGAATAGACCCCTTGAATTATTCCCTTGACCGACCAGCTTCACAGGCGAGCTCAATGACTTTTGTGCGAATGAGTTCCGCACTCACTGTACTTGCGGACGAAATTCGTCACTTTGTCCTCGAGCCCTGGCTGCACAGCTCGGTGACCATGAAACGATGTCTTCGACGTATTACACTCTGATAGTTTGATTTTCTGGTTGCACGAGTACCTGTCATTTTGATATCTGTTATGACTCCTATACTTTATGACACAGACGTACATATTTGCGTGAGTGACAATCCTAAATGTCATTTATTTGGAATGGAGCAGTAGTACCTTTATAAATATGCATACACACAAAAAGGTTTCATCACGGCACACCCTGGTCACAGTATACATAAACAGTATTGCTCACATAATATATTAAACATACACATCTCTCTTCTCCTGAAGCAAAGATTTACACATGTTCCGACAACTTATGCTGGAAACGTGAAGGTGAAATTTTCAAGCACTGCATCTTTTGTGCGATCATATACATCTCTCTCACAAGCGTGTTTTGGGAAGTGATCCTCAGCCTCTTTAAAAAGAAAGAACAGATGCACATTCGGATGTCTGAGCCCCCCTCTGGTTTTGCAATTTACTAAGTCGACCTCCGGTAGCTTTGAAATACCTTTCTGCCCAACCGAAGCATTCTTACAAATTGTACAGAAAGTTTGAGGGGCAAGTTTTCGTGACACAAACCCACTGACGTAATATACAATGCAGTCTACGACAGCAACATTGAAATGATCATGCTCAAACACCTCATCGCATTCCCGCATTCCCTCACTGATGAGGCCATCTAGTTTCTCCTTCAGTTCATGCATTTTATCAGTGGGCTGGAAAGCTGCACATTGGAACACTTCTATGAAATCACTCAGGGTCAGAATAGCAGATTGTTTTTTTTCAGAAACTACACAGTTACCAAACAGTGGTGGCTTAAGCAGAGAATGCAAGGAAAGCATGTGGTACAGTCGCAAAAATGTTAGAAATGTTGGATGCCCATTTTGGCCACCTGCTTGTCTTATAACACCAAAAAAGCGTTCCAACGGAATCTGGTTTATTTTGGCTGTTCGGACATACTTGAACTCGCACTCTTGCAGAAGAAATGCTGACAGTTCCTGAGCAGCCTTAAGTGTAACACGCAGGCCTTCAGCAGTAAGCTGTGTTGAAAAAAAGATAATTGGAAAATCACTCTTCACAACTTCCTGCTCCCAGCTATCAAGCCACTTAGATGCTGACTCTAGAACATGAAAGTCTTTGCATTCAAGAGTGAGGCTTTCTGCAGGAAAGTGACGATTGAGGGCATCATAAAATATTCATTAGGGGCGTAAACTCCACAATCGCTTCAACATTCTCAAGCTGTGGTGTGCCTCTTCATGCATAGAAAGAAATGCCCTTGGCAACTGAGTTGCTAAAAATTTGCATGGTGTTGCGACTGGGGTTTGTGGCACCGTAGATCCGGGATCAAGATATCGAGGCAGGAGGAGGTTGAACTTGGTAGAGAGGGTTTATTTACATTATTTACATGGGACGGGCTCTCTGGCCTGAAGTTCTACATTGAAAAAGGCTGTCTGTTGAACAAGCTCTGTGAACCACACTAAGCAGCCTGCGAGGGCTGATTAAATACAGTCTCATCTCCCCAGATCCTTAGATTGGGGAATAGGTCCATGCGGCACTGTCCAATAACATGTCCCGCCGCACACACGAGTGTCATTATGCTGGCACCGTTCCCAACAAACACACAAATCAAACACGTGTATGATCCCAACAATGCTGCCTCCTTCGGCAAATCTTGCTTCCAGCGAGCGGGGTGAAATGTGTTTTTCATCTGGCCGCTCGCGCGCTGACCACTCAAGCTTTTGTCCAACCGCGATCGCGGTCTAGGCGCCTCCGAGGGGCCATACCTGGACATCTGGTACTGATTTGAGCGTCGGCAGCTCATCAGTCAGAGATGCACTGTGTGGTGGTCTGACGTCCCTAATGGGCAGAAGCTCGGCGTTGGGGCTTTTACGGGGGCACGAAGACGCCACTTGTCGCATCTCTGCGCGGACCCAAAGGACAGCGATGCTTCGTAGAGTAATTTCAGCCACGCAGCGCCAAGTACATGGAAACAGCAGGGCGTCTTGGCGCTGCTCCTTATCTCCACAAAATAAGGTGGCTGCCCTTCTTCTGTTCTGGCGGCCGCGGTAATAGGGTGGCACGCCAAACGCGACTTGGCGAGTTTCAGTCGCATTTTCAGCATATGTGATGGATTAACATAAGAGAAACTCATCATGGCACACCCTAAGCTCTGCTGCACTTTTCGTGTCAGCAACAAAACGTGCATCATAGCACGACCACTCAACAATTTTCCCCTTCGATTCTATACTTTCATATCATAGAGACGATTTCTAATACACTTAAACAAGTTGGGAGTATCTGCCACGACATTCACTTTTCTGAATGGTTCCAGTGGATGCTCGAAAGCATTTACGACATGTCCTAGAGCTGTTGTTACGCCAAGGTGCTTCCACATGGCCCCATTGGTAGATGCACAGTCACAGACCACGCCATCAACATGAACTCGTGTCTGCTCTAAGTGCACAATGCACTGAAGCAACAGCCGGGCAAGGATTGTACTCTTAGTTGCTCTTTTCGATGCAGATACTGCCACCAGTTGTAAATAGCTGTCAGCAAAAGGGGCAAAAGCAAACACATGACCATGGTCACCCAGCTCATTTCTTTCTCCACCTGGGTTGCCATAGTCAACAAGACCAGTGTATGTTATGCTCGAGTTTACAGTCATTCCTTTCCTGACCTTTATCTCACCCAGAATTAGCATACCTTTGCGTTGAAATGGGGTTTTCTTTACCAATATAATCTTGAGAGCTTAAAAAAAAAGCGTCATCAAAACCACATTTCAGCCTGACCATGCTTATATATCTTCTAATGATGGATGTGCATGGCATCGGCAATATGTTATTGCTTCGTAAAAATGCGTACGTAAAGCGGCTCCTGATGTTCAGATATAGGCATAGGAGCAACCAGTGATTTGTATAGTGCCTATTATTCTTCGTAGTGCCCTTAGCTGCAGATATACATTTTTGCACAAGAAGAAGCTGCATTAGTGGAATATAGAGAGATGGGAGTTTACTTTTATTTATTTATTGATACTCCAGTCCCTGGAGGGATTTCAGCAGGTGGGTAGAAACGACGTAAATATCAGCATATAACACCAGGCAAACAGATGGGACAGGCTATCACATTTCACATAATAGGCAGCATATAACACAAAGCAAACAAATAACTATCACTTGCGTTTTGCAACATAAACTTAACAAAACATTACCGATGGCACATCACTCTCATTTTAATAAAAGAACAAAGCTAGCACACAAGTAAAATTATTTTCTCTGTTTTTCCAGACTAGCTGCAGAGGATGTTAAAGATTGTTTCGGTTTGATGGTTATTTAAACTATTTCAATCCTGTACAGTTCTGGGGATAAAAGAATATTAGAGGCAGTTATTGCGGGTACGGAAGGGAGTTATTGCACGATCATGGCGTTGTGGCGTTGTCTAGTGGCGTAACCTGAAGAATAATTTTTCCAATATCTATCTTGTAATGTCCAACAGTTATTTGATATAAATATTTTAATCAGGATATATGGTTTCTTTCTCAAAGTGAAGGTAAGTTAGCTCTGACTAACAGTTCATTTACCGAGGTTCGTCCATAACTGCTGAGTATGAAGCGAACGGCTCTTTGTATTTTTTTACTTTATGAATGTTAATTTGAGTAAATGGATTCCAGATAACCGCAGCATAATCAAGTATGGGGAGGGCTATCGATTTGTAAGCAAGAACACGGACAGATGGAGGGGAGAGTATCAAAGTCCTTCGTAAAAAGAACAGTTTCTGATTAGCCTTGGAAGTTACTATGTCAACTTGTTTTGTCCAGTTGAGATCGTTTGTTATTCATAACCCAAGATACTTATAGGATTTAACCTCTGAAAGAATGGCATTGTTTGTAAAGTATTCAAAATTTAATTTGTTTTTCTTATGAGAAATGGACATGTACACTGTTTGTTGATAATTGATTGACATTTGCCAAGCCTCGCACCAGGAAACAACGTTGTTAAATGACTCATTTGACAAAACTTGGTCCTTTGAGGATTCTATTTCAGAGTAAATAATGGAACCGTCTGCGTAGAGCCTAATATTTACAGGGATACCATTTACTAGGTCGTTAATATATATGATAAATAGAAGGGGACCCAGAACGGTTCCTTGGGGGACGCCAGAGTCAACGGAAACCTGTGAGAGGAATGATTGTTAAAAACTACAAATTGTTCTCTGTTTTTCTAGCAGGCCGATATCAATTTAATAAGTCAATCATTCCCGAGAATTTTTTCTAGTTTGTGTACTAGTTTATTGTGCGAAACCTTGTCAAAAGTTTTTGAAATATCCATAAAAATTGTATCTCTTTGTTTTTTATTATTAATTGAAGTAGTAAAGTCATGTATTGTTGATACCAATTATGTCATTGAAAGTCTTTTCCTGAATCCATGCTGATGTTGGTTTAAGATATTATGTTCGTCCAAAAAATATGAAATACTGTTGTGTATAATGTGTTCTAGAAGCTTACAAACGGTTTTAAGTTTCATTATTTCAGCTCTACTCTCCTTCAGTTCTTTAGTGATCAGATGGTTGCCAGCCGTACTAGGGCATTCTGCAAAAAAGACGTTGCATGATGCAACGAATCAACTTTGTGTTTCTTAGTATGTGACACAAACAGCGTGATGCGCTTCAGTGGTTGCCGCAGTTTCATTCGAGCAGCTTGTTGCTCTGCATGAATTCTGAGGGTATCAAAGAGACTGCTGCATGCACGACATGCTTCCCTCTGGTAACAACATTTGGCGCCTTTTATGCCTCCATTTGCTTTGGAAGTCAACGAAAGCAGATTCCGGGGCCACAAAAAAAAACTCCTTCAAACTGAGTGCCCGACCACAGACACCTACACTGTCAACAATTTTCGAGATGTGTTCAACTTGCGATGTCGATTCAGCAAAATTGTTTATACCCACTGCAGTACAATCAACCTGTTTGCCAAACATATACACTTGCACAGCCATGTCACTATTCACATGCACAGTTTTTCTTTCAAAAAACACACATGCCCCATCACTTGTGTGCAGCAGAGAGGCGTCGTGGATACCCTTCCAAGTCAAAGCGATGTACACCCCTCGATGGCATCAGAAGGCACAAAGTTGGCACTGCGCAGAACATTTCATAGAAAGGTGAAGTGCCGGGTCACTTGCCGCGACGACATCACTGTTTTTGTTGGCTTCATCTGAATTTCGGGCTGTTGCTGCTTGTTGCTGAGTTTTAAACCCGATGCTGGTACCACTGCTGGTCCCACCTGTGCACGCAGAAGCTGCTTGGCAAGCATGCCGCTTTGACTGTTTTCGAAGAGTCTTCTTCTTCTTAGACAAGTAACTAGGCGCTCCTTCAGAAATAGTTGGCAGGGCGTCCTTTGAAAGTCTTGCTCTTCTTTAGGCAGACATCAGAACGTGGCCATTCATTTTTACAGACCACGTTTTTAAGATAAAATCGGGAGCAAAATGTTTTTCGCACACACGGTCTTTCCGTTGAAGCACGCGGTCTTTGTGAGGGATCACCTGCCTCTATGCTTCATGCCTGGCTTTGTCGTGTGGTGGCGTAAAAAGTGGAAACTTTTCTTCACACGACTTATAGCCGGTGTTGAAGTAAGGTACAAAGCACTTACCCAATTGGAAGCACACTCAATCACAGGAACACATTCACAACCTCAAGTCACATTTTTGACTTCGAGCAGCGTTGAGTGACTGGACAGCAAGGGGCGCGTGGCGGGGGAGCAAGCAAAAAGTGGTGATGATGATGATGATGATGTGGTGCCATTCCCTTTATAACAGGTCGCCACATATCTGGTGGCTTGGCATAAAAATATACTGGAGTATAAATACCCAAGCTAGTGGAAACGGAAAAAAAGAAAAACTATTAAGGAGCATGTGAAGGACGGCCTACTCTATCAAAAAAAAATGGGGGTGGGGGAGGGTCTGCTCACTTTGCGACCCTCTGAAGAGATAAGATTCTCCATCTTTTCAAACGCCGCTTAGTGAGCTCCATCGCTCGCTCATCTGTTCATCTCCCCGGCATCACCCTCCAAACCCAGTGCAACATGCAACAGAGTGTCTGCTCTACACTAGGGTTCGATTGCCCTGCACTGCATCACAATGTGTTCCATAGTTTCGTCCGCACACTCACAGACCCCACACAACATATCCCGCTGCTCACTATCTATAGTCCGCTGGCATTCCAAGGTGCGTAGGGCTCCAGCTCGTGCCTCGAGAAGCAGGCTGCTTCCAAGTCTATTGTCATATATGAACATCGCGCGAATAGTCCGCTTGTGTTGTCCATACGAGGTCATAGAGCTCTTGCCCCCCATTCCTGCAGCCACAGCTCCTCTTCCTCCTCCGGGATATGGTCGCACACATTCTTCGCATATTGCTGCCATGTGTCCGCTTGTATAGGTGCCGTGAAGAAGCCATATTTCTTCTCAAGGCATGCGGTTTGTCCAGTTGGTGCAAATACACGTCGCTGAGAGGTAGTCAAAGACCTGTCGGGCGAGTAGCTCTTTCCGCAGAAAAGGCAAGTGGCCCCGGTAGGTCAGTTTGCTTGCCGCCTCCCATGCCTCGAAGGTGGACCACCCGAGGTCTCCTTGAACAGCCTCAATAGTTACGGCCCCATGCTATCCTAAAGCAGTGCGGCTGACTTCTCGCTGCCGTGGTTCCAGGCATTCCCTGGTCGCATGAGACAAGCAGACAACAGCATTGCAGGAAGTCAGTGCCAGCACATGCATAAGCTTCCACATGTCGCGAACCATGAGATATCTGTTAAGTCATCATATGTTTCTGCACCGGAGAACACACTGTGCCCGCAGAGCCATCCGTCTGACTGTTTCCTTGTGTTCACTATAAATGTCGCCTCCTGCACACAGCATCACTCCGAGGTACCTGTATGATGTCAGGGTTTCGTTGCACAGTGTCACACCCACCAGCTGTACTATTGTCGTCTTCTTGGCGTTATAGCGAAGCCCCAACCAATGAATGAGAAGGACTATAATGAACCGTAGGACTAAACCAGTGATAACCACCAGAACTAAATGTATCAGCTTCGCTGGTTAACCATCGAGTTCTTGAGTGGTGAGCTTTGGTTACTTAGTGGGCGCAAGTTAACCTATAATAAACATTTATTCTCAAACTACCTAAATGGCGCACTACAATATGTAGTTAATCCTACCGCCTCTTGGCAACAAGTTTCTTTGGACTATTTTAGTTCGAAGAAACCTATTTGAAAGACCCTCTTCGGTAAAAGGCCCTCTTGTCGGTGCTGTAAATTTTCCACTGTATAACCATGGCCGCTGGATAAAAAAGGTGGTATAATCAGGGCATTAATTGCACCTGTTTGGGTACCTTTTTAAAAGAACATTTGACCTGGTGCATTAGCTGGACTGCATGCCTAAACTATGAACTTACAAAAAAGTAGACATATTGAACGGCGACCTTACAAGAACGCCATTGTTTTGTGTGCGCGTGCCACTGTTTATTCACAGTAGTGGTCATGTATAGACATTATTATAAAATGCTGAAGTTAAACCAACGCTTCAAACCGATTGTAATGCATCGCCTAGCTTAAACCCAGCACACTGATGTGTTTTGTTCACATATGTGAACGCTGGTATACAAAGGGTTAAGGTGTACAAGTATAAAGAGTTAACTGCATAATTAGATTATCTCGTTTGCCTCGTTTGGGCTAATGCCTTTTGGGCATGCCACTACTGTGTGCAATGTTCATTGATTTGTCGGTACCATGAAATAAATCAGCTCGAAGCGTCTACATGTTGGTGTGAATCATTCCTTTGTATCGCATCTATCTCTATGTTATGTGCTACAACCAGTAGCACGAGTTTTTACTACTGATCACTGTGAGTGTGTGGGCGTCGAAGGCGACGTTACGGCATCCCAAATTAGCGTTATATTATTTAGCGCAACGATTTTTTTACGCGCTGAAAACATTCACAAACAGCATTATTGGCCTGTTAAGCTTTTTGATGTGCTTATCTACGAATTGTTGCGGAATTCTTGCTTGAGTGTGATTCCTGCATATCGCCGTGGGCATCCTGAACAAAGCGATGATTTTTCCCGAAGGTACACCATCGCCACCGCTGCGCCTCCGCAGCGTGGCGTTCTGATTGGTTGCGGCAAAGCAGCGAGCTGTATCGCTTTCCACCCGCTTTCGCCGCCTGGAAAAGAGGATTTCTCCGCGTTCCGCCTTGCCGCGTTGGCCGCCACCGCCTTCACACCGTTCGTTCACACCGAAGGCGGGGCGGCCACAGCGGCGAAACGAAAAGCGGGGGGGGGGGGGGGGTGCCAGTGTGTCAGTGGTCAGTGTTGGCGTTTTAAATGTTCGGTTCCTTCGTTGACTGACCCACTGCTGCCTCCTGGTGAGGACTGCATCAAGAGAAAGACAGATAAAGATGCAAGGAAAGGCAGGAAGGTTAACCAGACGCACATACGGTTTGCTACTCTGCACCGGGGAAGAGATGAAGGGGAGAAAAGAGGTTGTAGAGAGATAAGAAGGTACGCACAATCACGGGCACACTCGGGGGAGCACACACAGTGTACAGGCGGTCACTCAGGTTTGATGACTTTAAGTAAAGTAGGAGTGCTTTAGTCGCTTTCTGCGCAACTGAGGCAGATGCCCAAGGTCATAGAATCTTCTGCACACAAAATGATCTAGAGTCAAGTTGATTCAAAACCATCCGGAGCTGGCATCGCTGTGTGTCGTAGCAAGCGCAGCTGCACAAGACGTGTTCAATGGTCTCTTCAGCTCCGCAGTAGTCGCATGGAGAGGTGTCTGCCATACCAATGCGAAAGGAGTACACCTTTGTGAATGCAACACCCAACCAAAGGCGGCATAACAGTGTCGCATCGGAGCGGGAAAGTTGTGACGGTAGCTTTATCTTGAGCGAAGGATCCAGTTCATATCATTGACACCTTTGGAAGCTGGTAGATGACCAGAACGTGCTTGTAAGATCTCACGTTCTGCATCAAATCACACGAACGGACTACATCAAATCACACGAATAAGCAAGCTGCTTCAATGTTCCGAAAAGGTATCTGCACAGGAGCTAGACCTCTGGTTTTGGCCGTCAAACCTATGCCTACTCGTGCTGAATGATCAAACGTGTATGCTTCCTCATGCAGCGTTTGCAGCCTTCTGAATTCCATGCTGAGTTAAGAAACTAGAAAGCGATCTACAGTCGCAGTTTACTTCAGGGAGAATGAGGGAGAGAACTTAACTGATTTGCTGCATATCGCTCGGCCGGGCTCCCCACCTAGGAGCTAACGGAGAGACTGTCTCCCCCGGCAGCTTCCTCGGCCTGCCGGATCGCCCAGGGTCGCTGGTTCAGTCCGGGTCAGAACAGTTTACCAATGCACGTGAAGGCCTTCATTGGAAGTCGCGGCCCTTGTATTGCTGATTAATACTTGGCATTCCACTAACAATAATAATAATAAACTAATAATAGTAATAATTCTAATCATTGGGCTTTTACACTACAAAACCGCGTTATCATTGTCAGAGACGACGTAGGGGAGGGGCTTCAGAAATTGGGACAAGCGGGTGCAAGTTAGCCTCTAATAACGTGAGCATTGTTACTCTTTAACGTGAACCTAAACATAAGCACTTGGGCCTGTATAGCTATTCGCCTCCACCGAAATGCGGACGCCACGGTAGACCTTGCACACATCACATTCTCATAGGGTGTGGGCTGGTGGGTCTCTGGCGATTCCGAATATGTGCGGCTAATGATAGCCGTATCAAAAAAACAACAAAAAACAACGCAGCTTCGCACTTGTCGTGCTGAGCCTGAGGGAAATGTGGAGATGGGCAGCCTTCCTGGTTTCATTTCGTTTTTTTTTCTTTATTTCCTCCTGCCTTTTTTTCTCACGTTTCCTATTTTTTACTGTTTATTTTATTTCTTCATCTCTCTTTATTTATTTCTATTTCTTGTACTTTCAAATGTTCTTTTCATTTTTTTCTGTTCTCTTATTTCGCGCTTCCTTCATCCTCTTTTTCTCATATTTTTTTAACACGAAGGTGTTTTATAACGGGGTCCACTACGGCTCCGCTGACGTACTTCCGTCACGAAAGTGACGTTGAAACATTATGCTAAGAGATTGCAAAGAAAAATCGGAAAGCAAACATGTGTCACGTCGAATCGAACCAGTAACATCTAGATTCTCAGCGCGTGGCGCTAATCACTACGCCACAAAGCCTACGTTTCGTGGAGCCCTAACGGCAAGCCATTTATACACACCATAAACCGTTTGGTAGCCCTCATAGCTTCGAAACTTTAGCACGTTTTCGTTATCAGTGGCGAGATGGCGCTATGGTCCCGCGTTCGACAAAGCTGACATAAACAACTACCGTCCTATAACAGGGACATCAGTGGTCTACAGGCTGGCGATGCAGATTATAAAGGAAAGACTGCAGGCATGGATAGAGGATGAGGGGGTGCTGGGGGAACTGCAGAATGGCTTTCGGAAACACAAGGGGTTGGAAGACAATCTGTTCTCACTGACGCAGTGCATCGAAATTGCAGAAAAGGAACACAGGCCCCTGTGGCTAGCATTTTTGGATATCAAGGGAGCATACGATAGAGTGGTTCAAGAGGACTTGTGGGGAATACTGGACACACTAGGTGTGGAAGGTGGAGTCACTAATATTTTAAAGGATATCTATAAAAGTAACAAGGTATAGTTATAACGTTGGAAAAACATGTATCCAAGCCTACAGAAGTAGAACGGGGGCTTAGACAGGGGTGTTCTCTTGTCACCCTTGTTATTCAAGATGTATCCACAAGGATTAGAGGCCAAATTAGAGGGAAGTGGACTGGGCTTCAACCTCTCTTTCATCAAACAAGGAAAACTCATTGAACAGGCACCAACAGCATTGATGTACGCAGATAATATAGTGCTAACGACCGACAACAAGGAAGATTTGCAGAGATTGATTGACATCTGCGGTGATGAGGGAGATAGATTAGATTCCAGATTCAGTAAGGAAAAATCAGCAGTCATAATTTTTAATGATAATGAAGGTAGTGAGCTTAGTATACAGGAGGTCACGCTAGAGATAACAGATAAATACAAATATCTGGGCGTATGAATAAGCAATGGGGCCGAGTACCTAAGGGAACACGAAATGTACGTGACGACTAAAGGTAACAGGAATGCAGTGGTGATGAAAAACAGGACACTGTGGAATTACAATAGGTATGTGGTTGTGAGAGGAATATGGAATGGGGTCATGGTGCCTGGTCTGACGTTCGGCAATGCGGTCTTGTGCATGAGATCAGAAGTTCGAGCAAGATTAGAAATTAAGCAAGGTGGAATAGGTAGGCTTGCCTTAGGAGCTCACGGGAATACACCAAATCAGGGAGTACAAGGTGATATGGGATAAACATCATTTGAGGGCAGGGAAGGTAGCAGCAAGATAAAATTTGAGAAGCGATTGACAGAAATGGGGGAGAAGCGTTAGGCTAGGATGGTATTCAGCTACTTGTACATGAAGAATGTCGATACAGAATGGGGAAAGCGAACTAGGAAGTTGACTGGTAAATACTTAGAAAACAGCAGGTGGCCAAACCAAAAAGAATTATTGGTTAAGAAAAAGGTGAAGGAAGCTGAGACCGATATGTGGAGAATTGGCATGATTAAGAAGTCCGCACTAGAGAACTATCGAACTTTTAAGCAGGAAATTTCCAAGGGAAGGATCTATTATAATACTCAGGGTAGTTCTCTACTGTTTGAGGCCAGGACGGGAGTATTGCGAACCAAGACATATCGGGCCAAATACGAAGACACGGTATGCAGTGCGTGTGAAGAGGAAGAGGAAACTGCCGAACACTTGATAATGTTCATTAAAGGGCTTCACCCTGTAGTTCAGGATGATGGGGCAGAGCTTTTCAAAGCACTGGGGTTTAGGGACAGGGAGGGCAAAGTAGACTTCAGGCTGGAAGAATTAACTAGAAGGAGGTTATCAGATTGGTGGCTAAGGTCAAGGCACGAGTGAAAATTAAACCCTTCACTGCAAAGTACGAGTCCTCAACCTCACCATTTAAAGGAAAAAAAAAATCTAGTTTTTGGTTCACTAAGTATTACGGCTTGGTGGCGTTAGCCACCGCCCGATCTAAATGGTACAGCCACATCAATCCATCCATCCATCGACGTGCTCTCAAGGTCGCCGCCTCCACGAAGCGCTGCCCCCCCCCCCCCCCCGGTCCAATGGAGCGTGGTCCCTCCGGCGAGCGGGCTTATCAGACTCGTAATTCAGGAGAGGGGCTCACTTCTCAAGCTGCCACGGCCGCGTTTACAAAAAGGAGCGTGCTTCTGACACGCGACGCTGGAATAATTGTGACAGTTGTTAGTCCGCGCTTGTCGTGTGTACGCTAATTTCGTGCGTGCTTTCTGCTTGAAGCGTGCTCGGCAAGGTTCGAGCTGCTTTGCCGTGCCTAACGTGACTTTGCGATTTGTTGCTATTGCTGAAACAATGCACAATAAATGCTCAACTACCTCTGCAAAGACACATTTCACTGTCGTGTTAAACAGGCTCTTATATAGGAGGATTGGCAACGCTTTTTTTTTTAAGCATCAAGGTGTTCGAACAAGAATAAAAAGACTTTTCCTTGGCGTGAGCGCGCGCTCAATACGCTACTCATAGAGTGTTATGCCAAGTGCATGATGACGACAGCACACGACAGCCTAGCCCTCCAAAGTGCTCCGCATATAAATAAAAATAAAATGTTTTGCCGGAAGCACGCACTTGTCTGATTCCTCGCCATGATCGCGTATATCTACGGCAGCGCACGTTTTTCCGCGACCTTCTGTGTTTTCCTGCGTTTTATTACGTGTTAGATCATGCGCCTGCAATTGTGGGAGAAATCTGCCGGCTTCCTTTAGAAAGCGTGCCGGAGGTTTCACGGGCTTCGCTATAAGTGTGAATGGCGTATAGACTAGCGACGAACTTTGTGAGTGATCGATTTTGCGGCTTCACTCTTTGAGGCCCGGGTTTTCACGAAATGCTGTCGCCTTTCCTTGTAATGCTGCCCCGGACCGACTTCATTCGTTAAAGCTGGACATTCTGGGGCTTCGCATTTCGGCGATCCTGCGGACGATGCTTGCGTTGTAAGGCACGTTCGCGACAACAGCACCGATCGAATGTTACCCCGCATGATTTGCTCTCGTTAATTTTGAAGGAATACCAAAGAGAAATAACGCATTGGTCTAGATTGACAAATTGTACTCTGAAAGCACTAATGCCGTTATTTTTTTTCTCTGAAATGTGGTAAAATAGAAGAAAAAACATTTAAAGTATCATTTTTTACTTCGCGTTAATATCCATGCGTGGCGTCACAGATTTGAACGTGGCCCCGCCACGGTGGTCTAGTGGCTAAGGTACTCGGCTGCTGACCCGCAGGTCGCGGGATCGAATCCCGGCTGTGGCGGCTGCATTTCCGATGGAGGCGGAAATGTTGTAGGCCCGTGTGCTCAGATTTGGGTGCACGTTAAAGAACCCCAGGTGGTCAAAATTTCCGGAGCCCTCCACTCCGGCGTCTCTCATAATCAAATAGTGGTTTTGGGACGTTAAACCCCACAAATCAATCAATCAATCAGATTTGAACGTGTGATTATTGTATTTCGGTGCCATTGGCTCTACAAAGTTTCCTCAGACTTGGTATGTTCAGTCTATGGCGCCCTAAAAAGAGAATGCGCTTTATTTTTTACTGATTAGGAACGGCGTGGGCCCTAGTATGCGCATTAGTCACGGCGAATGATTGGGAACCTCCAATGTGGCGTCGCCGCTCACATTTTTTTCGCATTTTCTCGCTTATTTAGCACCTTCTCTCCGGGAGCGTGTTTTTTGGTATTCTGAAAGAATACTTTACTGATTCGAGAAGAGAGAAGGAAGGGAGGGGGAGATTAGCCATTGCTGAATAACCGGTTTGATACCCTACACGTGGGAATGCGATGGGGCCGATCGAAAGAGTGAGAACAAAGAGAAGATAAATAGATGTAGGGCATCATACAGCACACATGCACACGCACGCTGCCGACCAAGGAACTACTGAAGTTTTTCAGATAAACGGACTTGAACAAGCAGCTGTAGTGACAGTGATGCTGCGTACCACGTGAGTGGTTCGCAAAAAATCATGTTGCTCTTTAGTGTCCTTTTAAGCGAAACTTTTGCTACTCGCAGATTTAGGTGGCGGCGCCGTACGCGAAAAAAAAAAAAACTGCGCTGGTCAGCGTAAAGTAGGAGGGGAATTCTTTCAGCTGAAGAATGTGACTAAGGTTTTTCGTCTCACGCAGTCTCAGGAACGTGGTTAGATATTCAAATGTGTCATAGAGAAGAGAGTTGTTTATCTCTGGTTTCGTGCGCCGAACGTGCATGGAGGCATAATGTGCGTACGTACACTCGAAACATGATTTAAGGGAAGTCGAGGGGACACTCGAATTATTTCGTTAAATCGACAATTTCGTAAAATCCCGAAAGGAATGTTTTTTGCTCCTTCGGAATTTAAATTTCAACGTAGCGGCACACAAAAGCTATCAGGACATTGCTTCGGTCGACAACTCATTCAGGCGCGTCTGAAAAATCCGCAAGGGTGGCTAGGCATAAGGTATACCAATGCGATGCATGTCGGGTATAAACGCTAACGTCGAGCTATTACCGCCTACGTACCGATATGCGATGACGCGGAGAACGAACACAGTGACCATGTGAGCAGAGAAAGACGGGAGGTGATAATCACTGGTAACCGTCGCTCAAACCATGATATATCCAAAGTAACCACTGCCGCCTCTGGCATCATTCGGTGCGTAAGAATGCTCCCGGTTGCTGAGTCTGTTCTTCCGTGCATTGGCGCGGCGTGCGGCCTCGTCAAATCAAAAACTATAGGGCCGCAACTGGGGCACCTAATTAATGTTTCCACGTGATAGCGTTAGAGCGCATGATCGAAGTGAAACTCGTATGTCGCTCAAGATAGAAAATTTCGCTTTCATCATTCAAAGCGAAGCTTTGCTAAATCTGATTATGGTGGATTAGTTCGTTAATTCGGGTCAATAGCAAAAGTGAATTTTATAAATACCCATATAGGGTTTCGTGTCATCTGCTTGAATTAACGAGTCTCTCAGGGCCCTAAATCTGATCTACTTTTTTTTTTCGGAATAAAAGTACAAAATGTCATTTGTTTCGGATTTCGAAACGGACTGCTTTTTTTTTTCAGCTGCTCAAGGAAATATCTACGCTTCGTGCTACAAGCGGTGGTTGTCTTCTTTTTCTTTTTTAACTCTTCCGCCATCTTGAAGGTTTCCGCGGAACTTACTTGCAAAAAGGGGCTTCGGCTTTGTCGAGCTGTTTCTGAGAGCCTTTTATGCGCCTCCAATGTCTGCACCGCTATGAGACCGTAAAGAAATAATTTGAATTAAGGAAAACTTCTTCCTCGACTTCACGATTTAACAAAATAATTTGATGGCGGTCATCGCTATGCCAAATCGAGTTTCAAGTACGTAGTTTTTTTTTAGAATGCCTTACGCAACAATGTCGCAACTTTGATGTGTGATAACTCATGAGAACTCCAGGAACTTAACAGGTCAGCTGCCTTTAGAGTGGCACACGCGTAATCTGTCATGACAACTGCTAGTTGCTTCGAAAAAGCAGTATGTGATGGAAAGTTGATCGATCTGTTGTAGGTCAACGATCTGTATGCTTATCATAACAAATGTATTGAAGTAGCATTTGCGGGGGGGGGGGGAGTTAGTGTTGTTGAAAACAGTAGCACGTATACCAAATGTCGCCATGGATCAAGTCCCAATTGAACCCGGTGTGGGCATATATTTGTACTTATGTTGATTGATTGATTCGCGGGGCTTAACGTCCCAAAACCACCATATTATTATGAGAGACACCGTAGTGGAGGGCTCCGGAAATTTCGACCACCTGGGGTGCTTTAACGTGCACCCAAATCTCAGCACTCAGGCCTACAACATTTCCGCCTCCATCGGAAATGCAGCCACCGCAGCCGAGAATCGATCCCGCGACCTGGGGGGTCCGCAACCGAGCGTCCGAGACCAGCGCGCCGGTACGTATATTTGTACCTATAATAAATCATAAATAAACGAATAAGAAACCGTTTAGGCCGTGTTCTGGCCAAACTTTATGAATATCCGCATTTTCAAGAAAAAAACTTGTACTTAGTGACTAAGCCTCTGAAATAAAACGATATTTGTCGCGGTTTGTTTCCGGCAACACTTTCACGAGCCTTAGAAGTGTGGCAGCTTGGGCTAGTTGGTATGGCATGACGATAGTTATAGCGCGAGAACAAGACGGCGTCGTGTCCTTCGTTTCCTTGTCTCCATGTCGCCGTTTTGTTCTCGCGGTATAAGTATCGCCATTCCACGAGCCGCCGTGACGGCCGCCGCGGTGGTGTAGCGGTTACGGTACTCGGCTGCTCGCCCACTGGTCGCGGGTTCGATTCCGGCCATGCCGGTCGCATTGTAATGAACGCGGAATGCTAGAAGCCCATGTATTGTGCAATGTTAGTACACGTTAAAGAACACCAGATGAACAAAATTTCCGCAGCCCTCCTCTACGGCGTCCCGCATAATCACACCATTGTTCACATATTGCATATTATTTCAAAATCACATATTCACAATCACATTTTCACAATCACATTTTATTTACTGTAGGGACCGATTTTCGTGAGTAAGCTATATGAACGGCGGAAAAAAATTAATATAAAAAACACTCACGGTTTCCACCTGTCCGTATATTATCGTGCAAACAAAACAGGACCGTGTTATCAAGGATGTGCGACCTGTAGTGTGATACACTTTTACTTTCATTCGACGTGCACGCACTTGTCTCGAAAACACGTGCATGCGGCAAGCGTTACGGCCGCACACTCGCCCACGAGGCGCCGCAACGCTAATTAGACGCACTTCCGGACGTCTTCACACACGCGGCAAGCGGCGTGAGCACACCGGGTCAGCGGCGAAACGACTTCGCCGCGCGCGCCGTCGACGAAACACGCGGTTTTCTCGCTGGCACACGTCAAGTGTGTGACGCAGTTTCCCGTCGCGTACTTGAAACACGCGCTTTCAACTTCGGTGAGCTACGCCTCCGCGTGGCGGTATGGCTACCCGGGCGCAGCGAGCGTCGTTATCGGGACGCTGCAGTAATTAGCGCTTGTTAAACGAGCGCGCGCAGTGTTCGCCCGGACGCAGCTGGCTGTCCGGTGTAATGGGTTGCGCGTGATTGTTGAATGTCGTCGTACATCAGCCGGCGAGCGTGTCCGTAGCGCAGCGGGCTGATGGACGAGCGAGGCGTGATGCGGCTGATATGGAAACCCTACTCCGTCGTTGCCTTATAAGCGAAAGTTTGGACCGGTCCGGCTGCAGACCGTGAGGGCCACTGCTTGCGTGTCCTCGCCAGAGGTGAGTATAGTCCTACGGACACTCGGAGCTCCGGTGTTCGGATCATAGCGGATTTCGCCTCTGCAACTTTAAGACTGAACTTTTGAGATAGCCGCCACGAGAAAGTTTCGCTGATTGGTATTTTGGCTGATGACATCTTACTGCACGTGGTAGTAATGAAGTGACACACATGTAATGCTCGAAGCTACTGAGCCTCGAATCATGCGTGTTACGAGATTCGTTGATGTAGGTACGCCGGAACTGAAGTGGCGGTTTCAGCTAATATTTTCCAACAATGTGGGAAAATGTGGTATATATGGAAACCCACTGGGCATTGCATTTCAAATTTACACTCTGCTTTTTCCACTCATAGTACTGGTCAACTTTGAGCTCAAATGCTTATCCCGGCCGAGCATTTCGAGTCCAAATGTCCGTTTGATTGCCCTTCATGTAGTACAACCGTACGTTCGCCAAATGATCATCTTATGCAGCGTGCTAAAACTTCGTCGTAATAGATACGAAGCCCGAAATAAAAGGAGATTAATGGTTTTCATACTGTCATACCGAATCGAAACGAATTCAGTTATCCGAAACTTGGTTGAATGGCGATATCCAATGCCGTTTCCCGAGACTCTGTGGTCATGTAGAAAATACTGATGTACATTACAGGTAGTGTATAGATTCTAACGTTTTTTATAGGATTGAGTTGAACTGGGTAGGGTGACGCTGAAAGATACTGCAGTCGGCGTAAGACTTCGGCAAAAAAAATGTCGGCATCTGGATCTACGAGTTTTTCAATATTTCGAGAGAAGTGCAAAAAAAAAAACAAAAAAACAAAGACAGTTGTAACATGTCCCTGCAAATATGGCGCACAAGTGGCTTGGGGGTAACTTAACGAAAGTATTTTGCTCCTTTTTATATCTCTATGTAAAGCCTATAGCCTTGGCAAAACAGGCCCGGTATATTGCTAGGTTTAGCACGAGTACCATAAGATTCTGAGTGTTATGCAAGAAACGTCGTACGAAATCATGTGTTCATATCAACTGTGACATTTAAGTCTCTACGAGAGTCGGTTCAGTTTTGGAAAGACGTAGGCACGCCGTTGTTTCGGATAACGACATGTCTTCTCTTTGCTACATCACCCTTTCCCTGCTCCTCCTCCGCGCTCCAGGCTGCCGTCCTCAGTATGACTCGCACGTTTGTTCCGGTGGCACTCTGGCTATGCGCGACGCTGCTCGGTCAACAACACAATGTCCAGGGAGCGCCGAGGCCCGTCCGTCAGATCAGTCCAGGTCTGTTGGAAGAGGGTAGCGCTCAACAGAAGGTCACCCAACAACAGTCTAAAACCCTGACTAAGCCCTTCTCCCATGCAGTTGACCATGGTCCATACACGGCCACCGTCCATGCGACGCCATTCATGTCGTCCGGAGCCCTGGGTGGCATCGGGTCCGCTCTCGGTGGCCTGCACAGCACCGTAATGGATGGCCTGCACGGGGCACTGCACGGCGGCGGCATGTTGGGAGGCGTCCCGGGCTTCCACACTCCGCTTACCGCTGCAGGTCACTTGCTGTCGGGGACGTTCGGCACTGTGGGACATCACCTGGGTGGCCTAGCAGGGGCAAGCCCTCTAGGAGGCCTCGCCGGATCTCTCACATCGCCGCTCTCGGCCTTGTCTCCAGCCCTGAATGGCCTGTCCGGTGGCATTATTCCAGGCACCGCAGGTGGTGGCATGTCCGTACTCACTCACACAGTCCACTACGGCAGCTCGGGCGACATGGGCCTTGCCGCGGCCGAGCACCAGCATTTGACGAGTACGGCCAACCAGCACAGCCTTCTAGCCAGCCAGGCGTTGGCCGCCGCGGATGCTGTCGAGAACGCCCAACTGCAGGCCTCTCTTGCTCGGAGGCACCTCATCCACAAGGCCCTAGCGCACCAGAGCCTCGCGAGTCAGGCGCAGATGATGGCCCACAACGCTCACGCACGTCTACTTCAAGCACAGGCTGCGCACACAAGCGTAATGTCAATGTACAATAACGGCGTTGGCCAAGGCTATCCCATGATGGGCATGCCGGCGTACGGAGGTTACACAGGAGGAATGATGCCCCTAGTAGGTGGTGCCATGGGCTACGCTGAAAACCCTCTGCATAGCATCATCAGGAAACATTGCACGACTGTACGTTATATCAATGGCGGTGGTGGGATGTATCCAATGCCGTTGGGTCTCTCGAGTGGTCTCGGTATCGGAGGAAGCTACCCCTACGGCATACACAACGCCATGGCCATCGGGCATGGACTCGGCGTCTACGGCATGCATGGAGCGTACGGAAGTAGTCCACTTCTCGCCGGTGGCGTTTCGCCGCTTCACAGTGGTCTCGGCATGGGCATTACAGGGCTGCACGGTGGATACGGAGGCCTATACAACAGTCTAGGAGGTCTTCACTCAGGCCTTGGCTACGGCGCAGCTGGTCTTTACCACGGTCTTCACAGTGGTCTTGGATACGGCGCAGCCGGTTTGCATGGTGGTCTCGGATACGCTGCCACCGGTCTCTACCATGGTCTTCATGGTGGCCTAGGATACGGTGCCGCCAGCCTATACCACGGTCTTCATGGGGGCCTAGGATATGGTGCCAGCAGTCTCTACCACGGTCTCCATGGTGGTATGGGCTACGGAGCGGCAGGTCTTTACCACGGTCTTCACGGTGGCATGGGCTACGGAGCTGCAGGTCTCTATCATGGCCTCCGCGGTGGTTTGGGCTATGGAGCCGCAGGTCTTTATCACGGACTGCACGGTGGTTTGGGCTACGGAGCCGCAGGCCTCTATCACGGCCTGCACAGTGGTTTGGGATACGGAGCCACAGGTATTTATCACGGGCTCCACGGTGGCTTAGGCTATGGTGCAGCCGGACTTTACCACGGACTCCACAGTGGCATGGGCTACGGAGCTGTTGGACTACACAGTGGCCTCGGCTATGGCATGGGAGGCCTGCACGGAGGTCTTTCGCACTCAGCTTACGGCCTCCACAGCGGAATGGGGATCGCTGGTGGCAGTCTTGCTTACGGCGCCGGAGGACTTTTCGGAGCCCATCATCCTCTACACACGGCCATGCATTCGTCAAGCTTCTCAAGTTACGGTGCTTACGGCGCAGGCTCCGGTTTGCTTCGACGCTGATTCTCATTAGGCGATTGCCGAAAACGACACGGAAAGAGAGGCTCAGTAGTTTTCATCGAAAACATTCGCTTAATAATAAAACGTTGTTCCAGATTCTCGCGCTGTTTCGTTACTGCGTTGCATTGTGTAGTTCTATATTTACATCCCGTTTACGAGTGCGTGTCGCTCCCAAGAAAGCGCACCCTTGGCTACACAGCCAGTATATTTGTGTCTAATGTTAGCGAACAGCTGGGCCGTCCGTGCCTACACTGTCCAGCCGCACGACAGGTAATCAACCATACATAGCTGGTAGAGGCCAAATAGCGTGAAAAGACAGGGACCGAGAAACGGTGGTCATGACACGGGCGCTGACTTTCAGTTGAAAATGTTTATTAAAAAACAGCGTCGTATACGCTTACTGCGTGGGCTCTTTACAAGACAGATAAACCCATTACAACACTCCTGGTTAGATTCAAGGTAGCTTACGTTAACACTGCTAACTATTACAATAATCTCAAAAGAAAATTTTGTTATCCTTGAGGGGTATTGAAGGCTGACTAACACAGTTACGCCCTTTCTTTTGTATTCTGTGGGCCTCGAAGATTTCATGAGTCGGCTGATGTCAGGGTCGTATGGAAAAATTTTATTTGGGTCCGTATTATGCGACCGAAAAGAATCCTTGTTCAAAAGAAAAAATTCCGTGGTGCACCCGCGATCTCGGCGGTGCACTGCTAAGTGAATTGAGCAAACATGATCTCGGCGGTGCACTGCTAAGTGACTGAGCAAGCATCGAAATGCCCTGTGTCATTCAGGGCATTTCGATGCTCCCTCAGTCGTGTGGTTACGCATCGCCCTAATTGACCAATCTAAACACTTCCACACGTGAAGGGTGTGCCAAGGGCTTGTAGAACAAAAACATTCGTGTTCTTAATGAAATATGATTTCTTTACCAATGGGCCTTTTCCCACACGTTTTCAAACCGCTGCGCAGACATTGCCAACTTCATTCTTGGCTGCGAAAACAACTTCAACGTCATGGCGCGATCCTACTTTCTTCAGCCTACGCGAGAGCTGGTGAAAGTATTTTAAAACGGCAATTTTTTCCTTTTCCTTTTCGTTGCCTTCCAGGTTACACTTCAACTCTCGCGTAAGTAATCTTCTCGCAAGCCAGGAAAGCCACACCGTCTGTATAATTGGCTTCCTTTAGCCTAACGTTTTGTAACCGAACACTGTTTGGCATGTTATGGTCACAGGACTTGGTTACTGCAGACCTTAGGGTGGCAAAGGCGATGCCGTTTTTTGTGATTTTAGAATGGGCAGAAGCTAAGAAAAACAAGGGCTTTGGATAAGGAAAACGGGGGCGAGGGTTGTATTCCTAACACACTCGCGTATCCGAAATTGTCAAGCTTAAGTCTAAGAACTGCAAAACTCTTTGCGATGGCATTTCACGTGTGAATTTTTTAAAAACAAGTGCTTTATTTGTAAGTTTTTCAGAGTAACAATCACATTGTTCGGGAAGTAGCTCCTAGATGCAGAAATAGTGTAGTCCTTGACGTGTCTGTGAACTCTACTCGCGAGCCCGTGCTGGTTATCTCATATTGCCCTCTAGACCTTGCCCAAGAAGATAAATTGCTAAGTGCCGGCGCCACTTTTGCCCCGATGCGCACCCCCGACTTCTGTAAGCAGACACCTCCTTTCCACCCGATTAAGGTATACTTAGCGCAGAGCGCTGGAAGTTGACACCTTTCACTGAAATTCCGCATTGGTTTCTGAAACACTGCTCATCATTATCAGTCATTACACACTACCTCATACTTTCCAGTAAGTGGTCTTGAAGCAAAGAATAAAGCAATCTTTGCGAAAGAAATGAAAAAAAATGCCATCTTGAAATACGTTCACCAGCTTTTGCGTAAAGTGTAAAAGGTGGAGATCGCGTCATGTCATCAAAGTTGTTTTCGCAGTCATGAAAAAGTTGGCAATGTCAGCGCAGTGGTGCAAAGACGTTTAGAAAAGGGCTCATCGGTGAATGACTCATGTTACATTTAGCACACAAATGTTTTTCGTCATATTCTATTGACGCTGTGTATACATACCCTTCACGTGTGGTAGTGTGTACATTGGTCAATCTGGTCTAAGTGTTAACTCGCGACTGAGGGAGCATCAAAATGCCCCAAAGGGTGCATTGCTCGACGCAGCTGGCCATGCACTGCCAAGATGCACCATGGAAATTTTGTTGAACTAGGATTTTTTCCGCCACCACGATCACTTGACACTTCGAATCTTTGACGCCCTTAGAATACAGAAGACAGGACTGTGCCAGTCAGCCTTCAATGGTCCTCGAAGATGCGGAAATTTTCTTTTTAGGATATTTTAACGGTCAGCAGTGTTAAGCTAAGTTACCTTGTATCTTAGCGAGAAGTTTCACGAATTTTACTTGCCTGGTAAAACAGAATGCGCAGTAAGAATATACCACGACGTTTCTTCAAAAAAATCCAGTTGACAGTCAACTCTCTGTTGTGTCCACGCTTTTCTCAGTCCCTGTTCTTTCGCGTTGTTTTTTCTCTACGCGCTGTGAATCTTACTAAATTGCCCAATTTTGAATCCTACCTAAAGGCAAGTGAAGGCAACCGGTCATATGTAGCGTTTGGGCAATGATACTTGCCGCCTTGTTTTCTTCGCTGCAGTAGTCGACGCACAAGTTGGTTCCGTACAGTCTAACTGCTCGGGATGCGCTTTATAACAACAGCTTTTTTCGAAAAACGATTTCTGCTTCATAATATATGAAGACGAAGGCTTTAACAAAGCACAGGGCTTGCTGATACTTGGCTGCTGACCCCCTACACAAACACTGAATATATTCAAAGAACACAATAGGCACATAGAAAGGATGAAAGGTTTAACAAAGCGGAAAGGAGAAGAGCGAGTATACTTCATTAAACGCCTGCAGACATTTGCTCTTGTTCAATAATGTTCACAGGGCGTCGTGAAGTTCCATCGCTCTTTCAAAGCCGGCTTTGAAAAGGAAGAACCTTTGTTCACTTCAGTGTCGGCAGGCATTTCCGAGGTCCCTGCGTGGTGGGTGCGGTGGTTCATCCGGCCTTGAAGAGCAGCACGGCGATGTTGCCCACGTAGAAGTACGTGAAACGCTTGGTCTCGTACGTGACGTAGGAGCCAAACGAGCGGCCCACCACGCAGTGCCAGGTGGGGCCGAACTTGCGGTCGAACTCGGTCTTGACGAACGCCGCCACATCACGCAGGATCTTGTGTTTGTCGAGGGCCGCCACGGTGACGCTGATTGCTTCCTGTTGCATGTGGTCGGGTATGTCGGTGGCCTTCACCACCACCTTCCTGTTCATGGCTTGCGGGCTGACGGCCATGGCTGACAACGGGTCGCGTCTGGGCTGACGACTGTACCACGTGGGCGACGGAGGGACAACTGGAACAGCGTCTTCGGTAGACGGAGGTCTTCGGAGACTGGAGGCGGACTTCTCAGGAGGCGTTGACTTGCCGGCCTCGGAGGGAAACGGGGATTGGGAGAGTCAAGGTTTAGAAACTAGCGGGAGCCGAAGGACATACCTGAAGCTCGTTCAGGGTGCGCGCTGAGCCAACGGTCGGTATCGGGCTGGTTGCGGAACTTCGTCGCCAGCTGACGACAGCGTTTCGGAAGTCGGCCTCTGGGTTGCTTCTTGGGGAGGCACTTCGAGAATCTTCTACGGGGCCATGATGCGGGCACGGCGAGATGTGGGGTACGGGATTTGCAGGTACTCGCGTGGAGGGGCTCTGGAACCGGACGAAGGCCGCGGGCGTGGCCAGGCCGCGATACAGGCCTAGCAACGAAGGCGCTGATTTTTCGGAGAATCGTGGCACGCGGCTTGCGATCCTGCACGCCCCAGGTGGCGTGCAAAATCTCTCGCGCAGTGGCAATGACGGTGCAACCCGACCCTAGGGACCACCTCTCGGAATGAGAACGAAGAAGTGCGCGTGTTAAAAGCCCGTAATATGGTCCTATTATAATTCGAGCCGCGTCATTAATCTTCAAGCATCCATCGGATTGAAATGATCAGTTTTTGTCAACTGAAGAGCCAAGTTTAATTTTATTATTCGTTTACCTCGATCCCCCGAGCTTTCACGAAATCTCTTGTAATGAGAAAGAGCTACGCACTCGTTTTGAGAAGACAGTAGCTACCACGCTACACGCCAGTGCTATGTAGTGGGTAAGTGTCAATTGTAATCTTAAATAATGTTGGAGCCATGCTGTTTAAGTTTCGTGGAAATTTGGTTTTATGGAGCACGATATTTCGAAAATTTCAATTAAACTACGCTTTTCAGTTTCTCTGACAAACTCCCACGCCAGACGAGCAAGATGCCTCCGAGGAATGAAATGAATTGATGCTTTTAGGGAACCATGGTGAAAATAGAGAATATAGTGATACGCCTGCATTTGTGGTGGCGGCCACAGATGGGCACCGAAAATGTTTTGTTTTTGTCGAATAGAATGGAAAACAGAGCGCAGAATGCGCAAAATGGCCCCACGTGCTGTACAAATGATAACTGCTTATTTAAATTTACATTTTTGAAAACTCTCCTCTGAGTATACTCATAGTTCCATCCGTACATCAAACATGTGACACGTTTATAATTTATTAGAATGTCTCTTTCGCCTCATCGCTTTCGTCAAACCGAGTTTTAGTCGCTGTGTTCACTGAGGAGATGTCTTTCTCAAGTTACTGGCGGATCCTGAGGTCAAAAGGGTAGAGGGGATGCTGTTTTTTCGTTTATCGACATATCAATGAATGAATGAATCAATTAATCAATCAGTCAATCAATCAATCAGTCATGCCATTGAATCAAGAAAGAGGGTGGAGGTAGTGGTTACAGCTATAAACGCTGACACGCAGCTCGATGAGACGACTGTAGCTGTCCCTATATTGTGAACAACGGAAGGAACATAAAAATCAGCATACAGGCAACGTCAGCACTTTATCGACTCGATGATAACATATAAAGGCGAATCCTTAGATGCCCCATCAAATGCGGTAGGTATGTAATAAAAGCTGGCCAAAAGTCACGTGACAATTAAATGAATGTGTGTGTGCAGTCGGTGTATAAAAAGTCACATGTCCTCGATACAACATCACGTCATGATGACTTCATCGTAGAGCACTGTCACTTGGTCAACCGTGAGGCCGATCACGGAAGCTGTGTCAAACCATGTGTTGTACAGAAGTTTGTAATGCCACCTATCTTGGAGGCCGTGCAAAACGACGTCAGTCGCAGAAAGTTTTCGGAGGAGGGCAAGGTATGAAGGTATAGGAGACGGCTTTTGCCTGTGAGTCGTCTTGGGCGAATGCATGTGGAACTTTAGGAGTTTTTGAGAATGTAACTTGTTGGGAGTTTTTCGACAATGCAACTTGTTGGTGATGTGAGAGAATGCTTGTTGAAAGTTTTTGAGTATGTAACTTGTTCGGAGACTTTGAGAAAACTTGTTGGTACAGGCAACATGAATTCAGTTGCATGTAATTTAATGTGTATATATACTTGCTTTTGAGTTTATGCACGTACACTGAATGTTACGTGAATCGAATGAGAAATGCTTGTATGAAAGCGGAGAGAGCAGGAGAAGTTCTTCGGCACTTAATGGAGCTTAGCTGGGTTCCCTGCCTGGGACAAACATGCTTGAAAGCCCCTCACTTAAGGTATGAGAAATGACGAATGCAGATTTACTCGAAAGTAGAGACGTTGCTCAAACGTCGACTCCGGTTCCTTCCATGCAAATGTGAGTCGGCTAGTCAAAAGGATAGCATGAGTTGCTCGAAGAAAGGGCGTCACGTCGCCGTACGCTCAAAAGTCACTATACGTTGGCGGTGTCCGTCGATACGAGGACCTCTTTTTGCCTAGTAGCAAACTAGCTTCTCATTTCTTTATTTATCTAGGATGGTGGGGCTGTATAAAGAACAATGAGTAATGGATGGCGTGCGATATTTTTGAGTGCCACTTCATGTGCGAGCCCTTTTAGCTCCCACGCTTTCGCCTGTGTGCTTTTATCTGCTCCGCAGCGATGTGTCGCAACACGTGCACGCGCGTGGCTTTAGTTCCAAAAAAAAATCACGGAAAATGCGCACCTTTCTTTCTGCGACAGCCAAGACAAAAGCAAACAAAAACATACGGGATCGCGACTCACATTTCAAGACACACAAGGGCGTCTCTAACATTGCGCAACCTGAGCTCGTCGGCTTTATTTAATGCTTTCTTCATTCTCTTAGAATAGGGCGCCACTCTCTGTGCAGATGCTACTGGAACACCGTCATAGCCTTTCGTCGGCTCAAAAAGCAGTCAAAGCTGTCTTGTGCTTTTTGAGCACTACAGGCCTATGTGACCAACTGTAACTTTTGTGTAGTGCCACCGCTGCATACGCGCCAGCTGTTTGACTGACAATCATCCTTTCTTTTTTTCTCTCTCTCTTTCTCTTCTATTTCCTCTCTCTCTCTCTCATCTTTATGCCCCCTTCCCATTCCCCCAGCGTAGGGTAGAAAACCGGACATGTGCCTGGTTAACCTCCCTGCCTTCCCTCTTGTTGTTTATCCCCCCCCTTTTATCTTAGAATAGGGCAGCTTACCTGGCTTTTAAGGCTGCTTTATTAGTTTTTTTTTGTTTTGGCCTGATGATGGCCAACAGATTTAAAAATACAACCACCAGAAGTGAGCCAGCGGCTTTGACACCCCGAACTTGAGCTTGCTGGTTCGATTCCCAGCCGCGGTAACGAAAATTCGTGTAGCTATAGTTTTAATCGTTCGAGAAGTAGCCACACATCTGTAAGCTTTAGTCGCAGTATTCTCCCGTGTGGCGTTTCTCACAGCAGTCTGGTCTCACTCGTCCGCCGTGGTAGGACAGTGGTAACCATGCTGGGCTGCCTAAGTTCGCGGGTTTGATCCCGGCTGCGTCAGCCGCATTTCGACGGAGATGAAATGCTACGGGTCCATCTACTGTGCCACGTCAGTGCATGTTAAAAAAACACCGCATGGCCGTAATCTTCGGAGCCCTCCACTACGGTGTGCCTGATAATCCAGTATTCTTGTTTTGGAAAGTAAAACCAGACTTTTTTTCGGAGACATTTGGGGCCGGGGACCCCCAGCCACCCGCGTATATATACGCACGCTCTTGCGTTCCTCTGTGCTACCAGCTGCACCCACAGAAAAAGCAAAGGAAAGCAAGTACATGCGTACGCAAGCCGCTTTTGGGGCCCCGGATCTAAAACTTGCATTTTTTCACTTGCATTGTTGCAATGCACTGTTTCACTGGGACGTGAAACTACGATTACGATCGACTGATTTTGTTTCATACGGTTCGCGATCGTGACGGTCAATCAATCAATCAATCAATCAATCAATCAATCAATCAATCAATCAATCAATCAATCAATCAATCAATCAATAAACAAATCAATCAATCACTAAATCAATCAATCAGTCAATCAATCAGTCAATCCTGTGAATGCTTGCTTTTCTTTCATGACAAAGCGCGAAAAACTATCAACAACACAGATACATGTGCATTCCATCCAACGAGTTGCACATCAATATGCTGCGCCGATATGATGGTGCCATCGCTGTTCACGTGCGCACTCATCTCAGATTTCGCGATCACTTGCGGCTCACTCGGCGTACTCTGCATCATTTGTTCAGGTTGAGGCAGCAAAGACGGTCGTCGAAGAAGCGTATAGGGCAGAGACAATGGACCGGATCTTGCCCGACGATGCATCCTGTGATACCACGACGGAGAACGCCTTATGTACACGCAGACTAGGCCAGAAGACAGGTGGCTACACAGAAACGCATTATAAGCCTGCGTATACGCGAAAGCAAACTCGTTGTGCAGGACTGCACCGTATGTATGTGTGTGAGCGCGCGTGTGTGTAGCCTTTCGCGTGTTGACGCTTCCGCGGTTGTCCTCTGATTGAAGCCCACCTCTCTCGCGTTGTTACTCTTTTGCTTCCTTCAGTTTATCCTCTCCCTGCACGCTATACCTCGACGGTTGGCCCAGCAGCGCTACTAGGGTCTCTAGGGACAACCGCACGGAGCGCCGTTTGTATACAAGCCCGCACCGAAAACAGATAAATAAATGAAACTAACACCGGACTCTCTTCCTGCGTGGTCTGCTCGGTCGTCCTCTTATTGATTGTCTCTGTGTGTATCCATACAGTACACCGAATAGAGACAGCTAGGCGGCCTGGTCTGCGGGCCACGTTGGACAAATATTGGTCCGTCCCCGGCAAGACATGAGGGCCAACCGCCGAACATTGCGTTATAGGCTCCCTCTGTAGGACTTCGCGCACGCGGGCACACGTAAAGACGTCGCGAGGAAGGCGTCTCGGAGGCGATGGGGACTCCTGTGCACACAGGCAAAAGCAGCGATGTAACAGTAGCGAGCGTATGTGCCCATGACTATTTGCCGCTTCTCTCTGGGTGATACAGCACGCCGACGGAATTTGTGTCTTGGCACATGTGTGTAACTTGTGAAATCCACAGCGGCGCACTGGTTTCGTCCGGTTTGTCAAATATATAAGAAGCAAAGGATCTGTTAGACGAAAATCAGTGCTATATTGAGGTATGACATTATGTTGTGGTGGTGTTGCCTTATGCAACCTTGACGTATGGTGTTAATAATTATAATATTTGGGGTTCAACGTCCCAAAACTAGCATATAAGACGCCGTAGTGGAGGGCTCCGGACATTTCGGCTACCTGGGTGTTCTTTGACGTACACTGACATCACACAGACACTGGCCTCTACCATATCGCCTCCATCGAAATGCGACCGCCGTTGCCGGTATACAACCCCTCGACCTTCGGGTCAGCAGCCGTGCACCATCACCACTACAAAACCGCGCCGCACAGAAGGTATGGCGTTACGAAGTGGAGACATTACCGTGTTGTACCATGAAAAAGCAAGGGTTCTTATTGAAGTGCTTCCTTTCGGGCATTGTTGAGCGAATGAAACTTGGCCACATGGCGTCTTGCTTCGCGAACTCACAGTGACTATGGGTTCACCTAGTTTATTCGATCACCACTTACGAATAAGATACACTCAAATGTGGGGGTCATTGTGTGGCTCTTCAGTGTACTGTGGGTCGACGTTCAGCCAAAATGTATATAGCTCTCTAGGTATTCTATCGTAACTATTTTGGGGTCGACGAGCACACGCATGATCACAAACAAATACGTTTTATCAATGACTAAAACACTGCAACGTCTTTTTTGTCTCTGCGCTCGGCCAAGAAGGATGATGGTGGTGATGATGTCTCAAACATGGGCTCATGCCCACTCAGGGTGACCGGCCAAGGATAGATTATATAAGTTAGTGAGACATTTGCAATACTGGATGTCGATAACCAAGAGAAAAAAAAACAACGTGCGTAAGACGAAAGTAGTGTAGGAATTGTTTTTCACCCGTCCAGACCAGATAGTATACTCGTTATGTTGAACAAATATTAACAAAAGCTGCGTTGCTTCGTTGTCGTCGTCACTGGAACATACGTGCGGCCTTATTACTCTTAAAAACATGCCCCGCCGCGGTGGTATAGTGGCCAAGGTACTCGGCTGCTGACCCGCAGGTCGCGGGCTCGAATCCCGGCTGCGGCGGCTGCATTTCCGATGGAGGCGGAAATGTTGTAGGCCCGTGTGCTCAAATTTGTGTGCAGGTTAAAGAACCCCAGGTGATCGAAATTTCCAGAGCCCTCCACTACGGCGTCTCTCATAATCATATGATGGTTTTGGGACGTTCAACCCCACATATCAATCAAACATGACTTCGGTGTTAGACATTAAGAAAGCAAAGCAAAAAAAAATTCCGCCATATCCACGAAGTGAATGATGATGAGTGGGCGAAGCTCCGGAGGTAAACCTGGTAAACCATGAATCCTCTGTACATTTTGCCCACTCGATTTTATTACATCGCTCCCCCTAGCGTACGTCGCCGCACTAAATCGAACGATTGCCTTCAACCAATGACACGCGCCATATGTGACATCATTCCTATTTTTTAAGATCTCGCGTCTTTCATCAACTACAAGTACCGCTTTCTAGTTTATAACATCTTGCATCTTGTCATCATCAGCTACAAGTACCACCATCTAGTAAACACTACAAGAACTAAACGAGAGGTGGCTACATACAGGAGACGGTACCGCCATCTAGTGAACACTGCAAGAACTAAACTCGAGGTGGCTACATACAGGGGATGGTACCGCCATCTAGTGAACACTGCAAGAACTAAACTAGAGGTGGCTACATACAGGCTACAGGGGACGCACAGCCCACGCCCTAAGGAGCTTCGCCCCTAAAAAAAAACTGCACAGTTAGTCGCTGAAAGTATGGCTTCATCCGAAGCACGTGAACACCTTCTAGCGAATGTTTCGGCACTTGGGTCATCCGGAATAACCTTGTAGTTGACGCCACTGATACGTTGCGGAACTGTGCAAGGTCCGAAGTATGCTTGCAATAGCTTCTCGGCGAACACACGCCGACGAATAGATGTCCAGACCCTCAGTTTGCCGCCCACGTCGTACGTGACGGATCTGTGTGGGAGGTTGTACGCTATCTGGAGTCATAATCTTGTTGCTGGGTAATTAGCAACCAGGCAAGTTGTATAACTTATCCTGCTCGCTGTGTAAACTCTTCAGCGTCCGTCTAATTACCATAATTTTCGTGAGGGAGCATCCCATCTATTGTAACTTCACGGCCGTGAACGAGACTGAGGGTTGTCTTCCGAGTGGTCTCTTGACAATACGTGCTGTACGCGAGTGTGACGTAGAGCAGGATGTCGTCCCAGTTTTTTTGCTCTACGTCTACGTACATGTACAGTGTCAATTTTCATGAATGGGAACGCGAGAGCACGTGGCCTGCGCGCTCCGGCGGCTGCTGGCAGCGCGTTCAAGCGGGTGTGAGAGCAGCCACAGTTTCTTTTCGCGTCATCTCGCGGCGAGCAAAACAACAATTCGTTGCTGATATGGAAGCAGCGGCAAGATTGCTAGCCCCCCCCCCCCCCTTGAATGCGATTACGCGAAAACCTGTAATCGCCTTGAAGGGGGACAGTGTTGCAATTTTGCCAGTGGTTCAACATCAGCACTGACATATTGCTTTGCTCGCCGCGAGATGACGCTAGAAGCGAATGCGGTTGCTATCGTTCCCGCTTGAACGCGATGCCAGCAGCGCGTTCAAGGGACCTTACAGAGCGCGCAGGCCACGCGCTCCCGTATTCCCTTTCATTAAAATTGACACTGTGCATGCTTATCTTGTTAGCAAGGGTACTGTTGAAACGTTTAGTTAGCCATTTGGTCTGGGTTAAGATACACTGTTGTCTTCTCGTGGGTGGTGTGTTAGTTGGAAAACGGTGCCCGAAAGTTCGGCCATGAAGTCAGTACCTTTGTCGCTGATAACTATATATACTGTGGGAGCAGCGGGGGCTTCGATAAAAAATTGCGCCGCTTCAGCTGCTGTTGCCCGTCGCCGAGCACCTGCCTCGGCCTATCGGGTGAAATAATGTGGCGACAATTATCCGCCTATTTCCGGTAGCAGAAGTTGGGAAGGCGCCCAGAAAATTGGTGCATGTTTGTACAAATGATGTTGTTGGCACTCGAACAGGCTGCAACAGACCAGCTGGCTTGATAGGAGGTGATAGGCACTGATAGACGCTGGCAATCAAGACATGTCTGCACGGAAGGTTTCACGACCGCGACAAGTGTCGGCCAGTCTCTGCCTCATCCTTGCTAACGTTGGGGTGTGGCACAAACGACCAACGGCAGGTTCGTTGTGACATGCGTACCTAACGTCGAAGCGACGAGAAAACGACCAGCAAGTGGGTGCTACCCGCAGGTGAAAAGTGCTTTTTATAAAGTACGTCCACAGAGCAACCAGTGTGACGCCATCCCCATCGCAAGCAGGTATTTACTCGTATACGTTTTATATATCACGTAGCAACAGTTGTCGCGGGTTAGAATCTCGTGGCCTCTGCTAGTAAAATTAAGGCATGATCATGATCAGCGCAAACAAATCACATGATTCACTAAGAAACGAAGGTGTTCGCATTCAGAAGCGTGCGCAGGGTTCATCCTTAGGGTGTAAGAGTACCAGCATCTCTTCATCTATGTCAAGTCAATATATGCGGCATACTTTATTATGACTGAAAACAGTGCAACGTCTTCGTCTCTACGCTCGTCCAAGAACACGGGCGCTGCTTTGTGTCCACGTCGCCTTCTCCCTTCTGCCCGTGTACGCGCCTGGGGTCTCATTATTTGGTAGAACGACTATGCATCTTAACGCGATAGCGTTAGAGAGCTCGTGTCGAAGAAAACCCGCCACCGCCGCTGGCCCCGTTGGTTGTGAGTGAAAAATCGTCTGTGCGTATGTGACTGAAAAATGAAGTTACCGAGACAGCCGCGGGAGGCCGCTACTTGTTCAAACCTTCGCACGCGATCACACTAAAAAAGCCGAGCATTTGAAGAAAAAAAAGTGCTCAAGGTCATGAGGCGTGGTAGTTTCTTTGCCGTGCCACCCCTCCCTGCTTAGCTTCCATCGCTTTCGTCGGGACGAGCGAAGACATAATGCAATCGCAGCATATGACAAACCTTTATAACTCTACTCGCACTGGACGGATTTTTAATTTTTGCGGTGTTGAATTCGTGATGCAATAAGCCTTTGAATTCATTTCATAGTTAAGTGTTTCAGAGCCCTTCTCACTCATTTTGTTCGATAGGTGTCACGAGGAAAACGAGCCCATCCGGCTCAAGGTCATGAGGCGTGGTAGTTTCTTTGCCCTGCCACCCCTCCCTGCTTAGCTTCCATCGCTTTCGTCGGGACGAGCGAAGGCATAATGCAATTGCAGCATATGACAAACCTTTATAACTCTACTTGCACTGGACGGATTTTTGATTTTTGCGGTGTTGAATTCGTGATGCAATAAGCTCTTGAATTCATTTCATAGTTAAGTGTTTCAGAGCCCTTCTCACTCATTTTGTTCGATAGGTGTCACGATGAAAACGAGCCCATCCGGCTCAAGGTCATGAGGCGTGGTAGTTTCTTTGCCCTGCCAACCCTCCCTGCTTAGCTTCCATCGCTTTCGTCGGGACGAGCGAAGACATAATGCAATTGCAGCATATGACAAACCTTTATAAGTCTACTCGCACTGGACGGATTTTTAATTTTTGCGGTGTTGAATTCGTGATGCAATAAGCTCTTGAATTCATTTCATAGTTAAGTGTTTCAGAGCCCTTCTCACTCATTTTGTTCGATAGGTGTCACGATGAAAACGAGCCCATCCGGCTCAAGGTCATGAGGCGTGGTAGTTTCTTTGCCCTGCCAACCCTCCCTGCTTAGCTTCCATCGCTTTCGTCGGGACGAGCGAAGACATAATGCAATTGCAGCATATGACAAACCTTTATAACTCTACTCGCACTGGACGGATTTTTAATTTTTGCGGTGTTGAATTCGTGATGCAATAAGCTCTTGAATTCATTTCATAGTTAAGTGTTTCAGAGCCCTTCTCACTCATTTTGTTCGATAGGTGTCACGATGAAAACGAGCCCATCCGGCTCAAGGTCATGAGTCGTGGTAGTTTCTTTGCCCTGCCACCCCTCCCTGCTTAGCTTCCATCGCTTTCGTCGGGACGAGCGAAGACATAATGCAATTGCAGCATATGACAAACCTTTATAACTCTACTCGCACTGGACGGATTTTTAATTTTTGCGGTGTTGAATTCGTGATGCAATAAGCTCTTGAATTCATTTCATAGTTAAGTGTTTCAGAGCCCTTCTCACTCATTTTGTTCGATAGGTGTCACGATGAAAACGAGCCCATCCGGCTCAAGGTCATGAGGCGTGGTAGTTTCTTTGCCCTGCCACCCCTCCCTGCTTAGCTTCCATCGCTTTCGTCGGGACGAGCGAAGACATAATGCAATTGCAGCATATGACAAACCTTTATAACTCTACTCGCACTGGACGGATTTTTAATTTTTGCGGTGTTGAATTCGTGATGCAATAAGCTCTTGAATTCATTTCATAGTTAAGTGTTTCAGGGCCCTTCTCACTCATTTTTTTTCGATAGGTGTCACGATGAAAACGAGCCCATTCGGCTCAAGGTCATGAGGCGTGGTAGTTTCTTTGCCCTGCCAACCCTCCCTGCTTAGCTTCCATCGCTTTCGTCGGGACGAGCGAAGACATAATGCAATTGCAGCATATGACAAACCTTAATAACTCTACTCGCACTGGACGGATCTTTAATTTTTGCGGTGTTGAATTCGTGATGCAATAAGCTCTTGAATTCATTTCATAGTTAAGTGTTTCAGGGCCCTTTTCACTCATTTTGTTCGATAGGTGTCACGATGAAAACGAGCCCATCCGGCTCAAGGTCATGAGGCGTGGTAGTTTCTTTGCCCTGCCACCCCTCCCTGCTTAGCTTCCATCGCTTTCGTCGGGACGAGCGAAGACATAATGCAATTGCAGCATATGACAAACCTTTATAACTCTACTCGCACTGGACGGATTTTTAATTTTTGCGGTGTTGAATTCGTGATGCAATAAGCTCTTGAATTCATTTCATAGTTAAGTGTTTCAGGGCCCTTCTCACTCATTTTTTTTCGATAGGTGTCACGATGAAAACGAGCCCATTCGGCTCAAGGTCATGAGGCGTGGTAGTTTCTTTGCCCTGCCAACCCTCCCTGCTTAGCTTCCATCGCTTTCGTCGGGACGAGCGAAGACATAATGCAATTGCAGCATATGACAAACCTTAATAACTCTACTCGCACTGGACGGATCTTTAATTTTTGCGGTGTTGAATTCGTGATGCAATAAGCTCTTGAATTCATTTCATAGTTAAGTGTTTCAGGGCCCTTTTCACTCATTTTGTTCGATAGGTGTCACGATGAAAACGAGCCCATCCGGCTCAAGGTCATGAGGCGTGGTAGTTTCTTTGCCCTGCCACCCCTCCCTGCTTAGCTTCCATCGCTTTCGTCGGGACGAGCGAAGACATAATGCAATTGCAGCATATGACAAACCTTTATAACTCTACTCGCACTGGACGGATTTTTAATTTTTGCGGTGTTGAATTCGTGATGCAATAAGCTCTTGAATTCATTTCATAGTTAAGTGTTTCAGGGTCCTTCTCACTCATTTTTTTTCGATAGGTGTCACGATGAAAACGAGCCCATTCGGCTCAAGGTCATGAGGCGTGGTAGTTTCTTTGCCCTGCCAACCCTCCCTGCTTAGCTTCCATCGCTTTCGTCGGGACGAGCGAAGACATAATGCAATTGCAGCATATGACAAACCTTAATAACTCTACTCGCACTGGACGGATCTTTAATTTTTGCGGTGTTGAATTCGTGATGCAATAAGCTCTTGAATTCATTTCATAGTTAAGTGTTTCAGGGCCCTTTTCACTCATTTTGTTCGATAGGTGTCACGATGAAAACGAGCCCAATCGGCGATAATAGCGCGTGCTGGTCCAATCTGTGTGCGTGCGTGTGTATGTAACAAAACATATTAATAAGTATGCACATTGTGGTTGAAAAGGACACTAGGGCCGAATTTCACTAACGCGTTCAACTCATAATGGCGAACATTAAGGGTCCCCCAATTTTTTAACCGTGTCGTGGGCCATGCAAGTCATCTATTACAGCTGTTTTGATAATGGCGGCGTAGACGGCAGAAAATTATTCCGGTGTAGTTATGTCTGTGCACAATCATTCAGGTTTGTTTCTTTCATTCCATTTCTTCCATAGAGTAAGATAAGCATTTTTCACCATGTATGCAACTGTTTTCAACGTGCGACTGTTTCATCCGTGTAACCAAGTGCCTTCTCGCGTTTTTCATTGCGTTTTTGTCAACCTTTAGGTTGTGTTTGCAGTTTTCAAACGACCACAGAAAACAGAGAGAAGAGAAGATAGAAAAACAAGCCTTATTCACATAAAAAATTGTTAACTCAACGCGCTCGTTTCATCGCTACGCCTAGTGCGTTTCGATAGTTTTTCATCCGTATCTTTTTTTTCTTTATTAAGACTTCGTTTAAAACTCGCTCCACCATTCGCTGATGGTGCCCCGGCAAACAGGAACGTGTTGCTACACGACGAGCGTTCATTAAACAGCGCGCCACCGAAACAAGCTTTCATGAACGCACGCACGAGCCCTCAGAACAACACGCACGCAGTGAGGTTGAGGGCGAATAATGAAGGAAAGGAATGATCGAATCAATAAGCTTGCGTGGTACTACAGCACTTCGAGAGTCCACGCAGAGAAAGTAACAGCAGCGGCCATGGCGGCAACAGAAGGCGGTCTACCACGAGCTTCTTTTACGCGTCCTCTTGTATTATTTTGTTAGTGTCCGGCAAGCACTAAGCGACGCGTGTGCATGCAGTGAGTTGGGCGCGCACGCAAATACAGCGAGTGCTTCGTTTGTGTAGCTGTTTTGTACCGGTGCAGTATGGATTGTGTCGGTGCTTTTGGGCCTGTTGTTTATTTCGGTGATGTTGCTGTTGGCGCGTCCAGGTCTCGCGGGGTTCAGACCTCGACGCTACTTGCGCCTCGGGGGCAGCAAGCAGCGTCGAGCGTGGCTCTGATCTTGTGGCGGGGGGGGGGGGGGGTCGGTAGCTGCGTGTAGTTAATGAACTCGTCGCGGTCCCCTCAGATGCTGATAATTAATTACCCAGCGCGGAAACAAAGCGAGGGGCGCGCGCCATTGTTGCTCGGGCACGGAAAACAAGGCGCACGTCGCGAAGGACCGATCCTGCAGTGCTCCGGTCTCTTGCTCGCGAACAGCCGGATACTTCCTTCCCCGTCGTGAACCTCACTTTCCCGCCTCTCCCCGAGGGCAGACGTGGCTGCACTGTGCGTGTTGCCTCAGTAAAACCGTGCAGTGGTTTCGCATATGTGCAAAACCACTGCATGGCTCATGTGTGTGAAACCGCTGCACCGCTGGGACTGCGGAGTGGTGCGTTGCTTGGTGCGAAGTTCCGATTGATGCATTCTGTTGCACTGGGGTGATGACACTCACTCACTCACTCATTCACTCACTCACTCACTCACTCACTCAATCAATCATTTAATCAATTATAATTCGCTCAATCAATGAATCAATCGAGATAAGTATTTAGTTTTGGAATCAAAGTGTCGATGCGTGAATCTGGGCTACTTGACACTGACTTGAGGAATCCACGATACTACGTAACGCACACGCACTACAGATTACACAGCACGACATAAGACAGGACGCTAAAGGGCGACAGAGAGAGAAAGATATAGTAAAGCTTCTTAAGATTAAAAGAGACAATGACGTAGGTCGGCACTTCGTCCATCATATTGGTAAAATAAATGAAGGAAAGAAAATAAACAAAAATTAATGTTCAGTGCAAACAAAAGTACGTGTGAGGGCGTGCCAAAGATAGGCGGTGGTGATTTTTCAGGCATATATGTCAACTGCTTGGCACCTGGGTGGGTGCATTCAAGTGCACTCTAAAAACTATAACTCTCTTTTGTTACATGTGAGAGTCAGGTGAGTAGCGCGCCCTTCGTAGAGGCACGCCGACTCTCTTCATCAAAGTCGCGAGACTTTTCAAAAGAGTCATTGCACGACTCTCTAGTAAAGTCAACGTGCCTCTCTGAAGGGAGCGCTATACATTCGACAGTCCCTTGTATAAAAAAATTGGCAGATCACACGTACAGAGGGAATCGATGATATGCAAAGCACAAATGAGAAAGGGCTATATGTCACTTTAAAATCAGCACAATGTTACGAGGTTGAGGTAAATAATGCCGTACATGACTTACGTGTCATGATTATAATGTTGGGATGTGTCGTTTACCTTCGTCATCCATTCGCGTCACGTTATACCAACTTTAGTATATGTGAAGCTAGCGAAACGGCCACCAGAACGCTAAGAGCGTGGTACGTTGTCATGTCCTCGCATGATACGCTTGTCAAAATTATCATGTTTGCACCAGTCTTTTACTTTAGTCATCCGTTGACGTCACGTAACACCAAATTTGCAATATGTGGAGCTATAGCATAACGGCCGCAAGCGCAACATGAAGGGCCCAATATACTCCAATGTAGCGGACGCTGGGCACAGCGACGCTGTGTTAGCAAAACTCGAGCTCTCTATAGTCTGACGCCAAATGCGACCAGCACGACCAGCGTCCGTCGGCGCGGCCCGACGGCAACCAGCGCGAAATGCGACATGCTGCATTTCGCGCCGATGCGTTAGACAAACACTGCGTCTCCCTCTTTTCGTGACGGAGGGATGCTGGGCGCGCTGAAACGCGCATGCGTCAAAGCAACATGGTAGGACCCGTGCCTGACTTGGCAACGTCGGTATGACGCGACGAAATGAACGCCGGCGAGCACGCGCACCGTGTCACGTCGAAACGCATTGGCGCCTTGACTTTGGCATGTAGTCATGTTCTCACATGATACGCATCTCATGATTATTAGGTTTGCACCAGTCACATTCCTTTGCCATCCATAGACGTCACGTAATGCCATATTTGACATATGTGAAGCAAACAAAACGGCAGCGAGCGCATCAGAAATGTGGCATGGAGTCATGACACGCATCTCACGTGACACGCATCTCATGATTATCATGTTTGGATGTGTCATTTACCTATGTCGCCTGTTCGCGTCGCGTAACACCAAGTTTGTTGCATGTGAAGCTAGCGAAACGGCCACGACCGCATCATGAGCGTAGCATGTGGTGATGTTGTTACATGACACCTATCTCGTGACTATCATGTTTGCACCAGTCACATACCCTCGTCATCAATTCACGTACTGTAATACCAAATTTGGTATATATGGCGCTAGGAAAACGGCAGCGAGCGCATCATGAGCGTGGCATGTAGTAATGTTGTTACATGATACGCATAAAATGATTTTCATGTTAGGGTCTGTCATTTGTGTTCGCCATGCAATCATGGCATACCGTACTAGTTTGGCAACATTCCCTGTGAGAGAAACCACCGCAAGAGCTGCAGGACCATGAAATGTAAATCATGGCATTCATGACATGTGTCATGGTTTTCATGTTATGGCAAGTCATATATGTTCTTCATACAGTCATGTTATGTCATACCAAGTTTGGTATCGATACTAACATCGAAATGGCCAGGAGAGCTAAAAGTTGTAGGCGGCTAGATAGATAGATAGATAGATAGATAGATAGATAGATAGATAGATAGATAGATAGATAGATGGACTCATAGTCGCCAAAGTTCGCTAAAATACGCTTCGCATTCAAGAGTAAAAAAAAAACAGTATTTTCAAAAGTGTGTGCATGTTTATTACTTCGATTAAAGGTCATTTAAAGTCTATCGTTTCTTCTTTGTCGTTCTGCGTCGTCTTTTTGTGTTCACCAGCGTAGCGGACTCCCTAAGCAGCGAAATAAGTGTCCACATTTGTATGTAAATATAGAGCTAACACTATACTTTCCAAGCGTGTGGTCGGAAGCGCCTACGCACGCCAAGGTAGCTTCAACAGCACTGTACGCTTTTAGTGGGACCTCTGCAAATATAGCCACTATCTTCGTGTCTCTACGAAAACCCAACGGCGCCAACCATCTGTTTATCTACCCACATTGTTCCAGCCATGGGTGCACCGAAACAATGAATGGTGGGCGCGCCCCTTGTATGCACACAGAGGCCCGAGAAAAACTTTTCTTTCACGCGCGGACGGCAAGATCTAGCAGCGAATAACGCCTCCCGTTGCCCGACTATACTGGTTCTGCCCCCTCTACAGAATTAATATTTGCCAAGCCTCCACCGGCTTAAGCGTTCAATGTGCTTCTCATCGTGGCTTGACGGGAGATTCGGTAATTTAGCTCCAGTTAAAAAACCCTCGCGGCGTTGCCCACGGAGAACGTTTGTCTTGCCTTTCTTTCTGCGCGTTCTTGTATAACGAATTACCCGAGGGCTACGGCATAGCTCCGGCGCGTGTGGTTGACGTTGTAATACATCTGAAGGCACCTGGTTTTCGAATCTCATTAAAGGTGCGTTCCCACGCATTCTGACGCTGTTATGTATGTACAATCCACTTCGGGGTTTTCGTACAAGTAGCACGCCACTGTAACACAAAGGAATCTTACCGTTGTATGCAGTGTAGTAGGAGGGGGGAGCGTACAAAAAAAATTTTTAAGCCTACTGGTGCTTATATTTTCGTAGCATCAGAACTGCATAATTTTGCCTTGTATTGGATTATGCCTGGCTAGCAGCGTCTGCCTGTTCGCTAAAGTTCAATATTCTCGGCTATCAAGCTAATTCAACGTAATTAAGATTTGGATGCACGTTAAAGAAGACCAGGTTGTCGAAATTTCCGGAGCTTTCCACTACGGCGTCTCTCATCATATTGTGGCTTTGGGACATTAAACCCCACCTATCTATCAATCATTTGATTGATATGTGGAGTTTAACGTCCGAAAACCACCATATGATTATGAGTGACGCCTATCTATCAATCAATCAATTATCAATTCAACATGATTAGTTGTAATTTAGAGTAATGCTAGCGTGGTTATGTCACGTTTGCCACTAACTTACAGGTGTTTTTTTTTCTCATGAAACAAATGGTTCACTCCTGTGCCGTTCTTATTGTTTTTCAATAATAAACGAACGTCAGACAGAGTAAAAACATGCAATGTGGCCAAATTTTGAAAAAGTGGAACGCGTCTGTATCGTGAAGGTTAATGTCGCTCATTTTTTCTTTCGCCTATTGCACTCTCTCCTTTCTCGTGGTAGCCATCGTGTCTCTGCAAACCAAAGTTACACCAATATGACCCAACCTAAAATCGCTAGAAACGAAAGGACGTGTATTTTTTAGCCGTAAATTTTTGCGGTTTATCTGAGTACTATACACCTCTTGTGAAAGTACGTGAACCATGTGTCGCCAAAACAAAGAAAGAAAGAAGGAAGCAAAGAAAGAAAGTGAAAGAGAGAAAGAAGGAAGGAAAAACGGGATACCAATATTTTATCCTAATTAATGTGTCATAAATGAAATTTACAACGGAATTACAAAGTTCGTAATGCCAGGGAAAGTGGGACCACAGTCCTGGACGTTCATACGCCATTGAAAGGCATAAAAGATAAGACTTCTAAGAATCTGTGGTCCTCATACCATGCATTGGGTAGTAGAATTATTGTAGGGGGAAAAATAAAACAATATTTTGGCGTTGATAAAACGGTGCTATATGTATACGGCTTAGGTCGAGGTAGCCATGTGCGTAGCAATATGAGCTTTCGTTAATTAGCAACTAATTAGTAGATTGCGGTCCCTTACATCAAAGGCTGAGGTTGAAATTTTCCTTACAGGGCCACGACGACGGCGACACAGCGCGCATATCTGTGGCGTCAGCTCTAAAAATTTGATCATGTGTGCAGTATGCGTGTCGATGGTTTTGTCGTTTTCGTTCGTTTTGTGGTTTATGAACGCGGTCAATGGCGGGGTGTGTGAATATTGTTTCCTGTTCGTTGATGATTTGATACCATATACTCGCTTAACATTTTCAATGCCATGGCTAAGACGTGGCAATAAAAAATGAGATAACCAAGCAGCATGGCAGAGTTCGTTCAAGTGTACCACGTTCAAATGACCACATATAGCTGTATATACTCAAGCAAAATAAAATCGCTAAAAGTGTCAAACGCTAGGCTAATGAGTAACTTAATAACAAAAGTAAGGTAATATTTAGGTACTTGCTTACACGACATTGATTAGAACTAACAGATAGAAAAACCAAGGAAGGTGTAAAGGATATTATTTGTGGTAGTTATGATGGAAATATTAAGAAAGTACAGTCGACTAAAAGATATCTCGGTGCTTGCAACGACTGAATCTGCGTTCGGTGCCCTGCCAACTGAGCTACTAAGGCGGCCATCCTCCCAGCCACTTTTACGGAGTATATATGTAGCACATTTAGCCCCGATAAATTGATGAGATAAATTGGCTCTTTGCCCCCTTCGAGAGGCGGCGATCGAACACGTGACCTCGAGCCCAACAGCGCAACGCCATATGTGCATTGGGATGCCACGGCGTGTATAGTTAGTTGATTTTGAACCTGTAAACATCGCATGCCACATAAGATAAATCAGTGATCGTCCGTCCGGTGAGTATCAACATTAACACTCAATAAAAGGTGATGACGAGTTGATGACGTTGAGAATGTTACGTCATATGGACGCCGAAATAGCATCGACATCGATATAGTCGTAGCAACCAGGCAGAAAGTGCTTTCGCTTTCAACGCACTCAAATACACAAAATCCTAACGCGACGACTGCGTGAAGACATATTCAAGAAGGTGGTCTACAAGGTTAATACGTGCAATATATTGTAAATTGATGAACGGTGAAACAGCAGAAAACAGCAGGTATCAGTTCCGATAAGTGCGTTTTACTGTAGTTCGTGTTGATCCAGTGAGATGAACCTTGAGATGAGTTTAGATGCACATGCGCGATTCCGTACTGTAGCGAAAAATTGAAAATTATCAATTGTAAACGAAGTGCCTGTCTTGTCAATTCGTTTTATTTTCGATCCTGCAGGCTGCTTCTTTTTGTTCATAATATTACAATAACTTATTCAAAAGTATGTAAAAGAAAGAAGAGCGGAGAGCAGAGGAGTGGCTGCTTACTGAAAAGTTTTTGTGAAATTTTAAATTAAAGCAAATAAGTCGGAATCGACGCTACATTTGGGAACAAAATAAGTTATTGGAGATTTATCTCTGAACTTGCCTAGACCGCCAAGGTACTAGTTGTGTGTAGATGTGAACTGCATCTGGAAATTCCGCGGTAAACAGAATCAAGATAAGACAAAGATTGATGGCAAATTGTTTCCGATTGAGGTATATTGAGAAAACAAACAGCAAAAAAGGTGTATTCGTGTGGAGGCCAGACTCGTTTGCGTGCGTCATAATCCTTCAGTAAACTGTATTTTTGCTATTTATTTGTAGCACACTTTTGGTTCGATATAAAGTGCTCGCTGCTTCGTTCCCCGGGGAGCCGTATATCATCTTTCCAATTTTCGATCTTGATTAAGAAGCGACCTTCTCGCGACTTCCGGGCGTCACGGAGGAGCCGCCTGGGTGTTAATGCGAATGACGCGTGAAAAAAGTGGGAGTAGAAAGTGCGCTTTTCCGCAGCGCACGTTATAACAAAGGCAAAGCACGCTTTACGATCACACTGCCCATCTTTAGGGCTCCCCGCCTTGCGTAGATAAATGATTCGAATCTCCGTCCTCCAGCGTGGCTCTTACGGCCTGGTAATGCATGCATAAAAGAGGATATACTTCGAAGCCCTAAACTGAGTTCGCACTTTGAATTTTTGAGCGGCGCTTTCAAAGGTTCGCGCGAACAGCGTCATCTCATTATCGAGGACAGCATGACGTGGGAATTAGAGTGAGAGGGAAGATAGAGAGGAGAGTAATAATAAGTTTATCAAGTAGGCGAAAAATAGGCCTGTAGAGCCTCGTAACACTGATTAGTTAAAATCTAGTGGTTTTGCAGCGTGCTTAGTTAATTTGATATTTATTTCTAAAAATAGCATTAAATACCAAGAGCTCTCTTTTCAGCACTGCCAGCAGCAAGGTCTTCGTTGAGCAAAGAAACGCGAAGCCGCATAATTATGTTCCGTGGATTACAAAAGGAGGGAGAGAGAGAGAGAATAACTGTAAGATTTGGCTATGTTTATGAAAGCAATATATATGCTAATCTCTCTTGGTTAGAGTGTAGGTATGCAGTAATTTATTTATCGCAGCCCTGTCGAGGTGAGAAGCGGATCGCGCGACCTAATCTCGGGAGAAATCAGAAAGCCGACGTCATTACCTTGAGGGCAAAGATAAACATTCCCCGAGTGCTTACTTGTTCAAGCCTGCGGGGAAGGAAGATAAATATTGCCTACACTGGGATCTAGCAAGTACAGCTTTGACGAGAAACAGAAAATCGCCCTGATATAAAAACAACAACAAAAAGAATAACTAAAGCAACGATCCCTAATTTTACGAACACCTTACCGTGTACACCGTTTACATCATGGTTGTTGAACGTAGCCTGAACATTATAGTCGTTCAATGTTTGCACTGGTTTATATGTGTTGCCTTATTTCATAATTGTCATTATTTTACGCAATGTTGTTTCACCTACCTAAAAATTTTCGCATAACAGTTTCCTGTTCATATCAATGTTCTGAAATCTTCCAATAGGATGTGTCATTAAGTATTGTGTACCCGGTTGTTCAATCTGTTTCTTTTTGTAATTGTTTGTTTGTCTTATGAACTGTTGCTGCTGCTCTAAAGGGGCTGTCGTGACGCTACTCATTGCAGAAGCTTTTACAGTGAAAGCAGTTATGAGATCAAAACTCGGGTCACTGCGGTGCCGTAGTTGTCCGCTGGCGCCGCCGCCGATGTCCGTAACCACCATCACAGAAATACATTTAGTACCAAGGACAACAGTAGGGCTCAAACCTGGGTCCGCTGCGTGCCAGTCCAGTATTCCACCGCTGAGCCACGCTTGTACTTGGGACTTGTTTAGGCTTGAAAGGAATGAAAGGACTTAGGCTTGAAAGGCTTGAAAGGACTTAGGCTTGAAAGGAATCGCGTTAATATAAGTAGTAAAGCGTTTGCGACCATTGTGATTGTGTGTGACCAGGCGTCACAAAATGCGAATAGCGTAACGAGTGGGTCGTCCAATGCTCTAACCCACTACCAAGTCTTATTCTTGAACACCTGTGAACTGTGGTGCATATCCACTTCAGGCATAATTCCGCATCGTCGTCAGCCACTGCATGGACAATTGGCACAAAATTCCTTGCAAGTGTTAAGTGGATACCATGCTTCTCAGAAAAATGACGAAGGATAGCATAGCGAATGCCGACCTACTACCCTCCTCTCTTTTTTCAAAAGACAAATAACACCGAATTAAATTGAAGGCCAATTTGATTGGGTTAGAAGGTAATGATTCCACATTTAAGATAGCGCAAAACTTTTCGAAGACACATATATACGGAACCCATCAGGAAAAAAAGTGTTCCACAGTTGCCAAAATTGCAGCAGGCGGTGCCGCCTGACGCTCCCACATTTAAATGCAGATTTATATCCTTCAAAGAGAAAGGGCCAATGACCACTTTCATAGTTCAGTGGTAGAGCATCGAATGCGTTATTCGAAGGTCGCTAGTTAGGATTCTGCCGGTGGCAACTTATTTTTCCGTCCACTTTTCTTTTAACATTTACATTACAATTACTTCTAATAACGTTGCATATGTTCCCTATACTTCTCTTGGTATCATTATTTCTTAGTTGTGGTTAATATTGTGTTACAAAGAAAACGAGTCTGAAATTTACACCTCGCTCCTTAAGCCAGAAGCGCTTATTTCGTGTGATTCTTGCGAGATGAACATACATCTGTAGGTGAGAAAAAAAAGAACCACCAGGAACAAAGTCGACGTTAGAAGCGTAGGAAACTGAAACCAAGTAAAACACCTTATTGCTGCCACAATAAATATAGGCATGCCAAATGAAGTCATTGAAATTTAGACTTATTTTTTTGCACTAGACACAATGATAATTAGAACTAACAGATAATGATGCATAGGAAAGTTACTTTTATGACGTATTTTTCTGTTAGTTCTCCTTAAATATGTCCAGTGTAACATTATTCCAGCCAAATTGGAAGAAAAAGTAAGCTTTTTTCCCTTTGGGCCCTACAAAATTTTAAATTAAGAAAGCATTAAGTTTTAGTGGGGAAACGGGCATGGTGTATCGTATCGCAAAAAACTCCCAAGCATTTCCCCGAGGGTGAACTTGGTTAAGTGCGAATGCACAGGGTGATGCTATGAGGGGTATTTATTAATTCGCACTATTATATTTATTAATCACACTATGATGCCTTTATGGTGTAATGGTTCCTGGGAATCGCAATTTGATCACACGGGGGAGTTTACGTTAACTCACTGGCGAATGCCAATGGATTTTAACTTTACTCCCCCTCATAGCATCACCCCGTGCATTCGCACTTAACCATGTTCACCCTCGGAAAAATGCTTGGGAGTTTTATTACTGATGATGATGATTAAAGTGTAAATAATGAATTTAAGTGTTGTTTGTCATGAAGCATTTGTACACAGATACATTATATACGAAGTATTATTTATTTACACTTCACGATTTTCGTACGATGCATTAAATGCACACATCGCGAGCACGTCACACACACACACACACACACACAAACTACACTATAGATTAGCACCTATTCGTGTTATCGTTGTAGCTCACGGTTAGTACCAGCGCTTTGTGATCCGAGAAATGTACGGTGAGGGGGACGCGCGCAGCGGCGTTAAAGATACAAGGCGCGTTACTGACACCGATATCAGCGTCGCGTCTGTGGCTTACTCGGTAGAGCGTCGCGCTGCGGCCCGCCAAGTCCTCTTTCTTTTAAATATAGAGAGAAGACTGCGGACGCCGCCGACGGCGGTGGATGGTTTGGGGTCACTTATAAAGTGTATTCACACTTAAAAAAATATGTTGAAAGCGTTGTTGTGGCAGTTTAGACAGTTGTTTTGACATCTCTGTCATGTTTGTCATGTTGTTTTTATCTGAACATGACAAACAAACGGATTTGGTAGGGCCGCCGACGGCGGTGGATAGTTTGGGGTCGCTTATAAAGTGTATTCACACTTAAAAAAATATGTTGAAAGCGTTGTTGTAGCAGTTTAGACAGTTGTTTTGACATCTCTGTCATGTTTGTCATGTTGTTTTTATCTGAACATGACAAACAAACGGATTTGGTAGGTGAAAAAAAGAAGGAAATAAACAGGAAAGCAGAACACAGGTGGGTTAACCAAAGAGAAGTGTCCTACTGGTTTTTCTATACGGGGTCATTGGGAAAAGAGAATTGAAAGACAAAAGAGATAGAGAGGAGCGGGGGAATGAAGGTGGCGAGAGCTCTCTAGAAGAAAGAGAGCAAAGAAGAATGAAGACACAAGAGGTATAGAAATGTCAGTTATCGTTATAAGTGCAGCATGTAAGGGAATTAACGTGACACAAACTTATTTCAGAGAAAGGACGAAGGAAGAAGGGCACGATACGAGCGTTTAGGTGTTCCTGTTGTCGGGTTCTCACCCCGACCAAAAGTCTCCGATACTTTTCTCCCTAGCACTATTTTGGGCGACGCTTTTCTTCTTTATTCTTTTATACGCTCGTGGCATGGTGCGAAGCTCAAACGTGTTTTCTTTCTCCCCCTCTCCCCCTTTCCTCAGTCTTGTCGGTGTTGATCCTTAGCGGAATACGCCATCCTTCGGAACACACTCGTAGTGCAGGCTTCTACAGCGTTGGTTTTGCTAGTATGGCGCAGCACTCAACAAACCAGCGAGAGGGCGCACAATTATGTGTGCCCTGCTCTGCCGTGTGTTGCCACGTCTCTAAAACTAAGACAACTTTAAGACTTCAAACTTATGTCTGCGTCTAGTTCGTAGCCTTCGTTCGAGAAAAAGAGAGAGAGCTGCGTCACTACTGATTTCATAACGAGAACAACCGATGCGAAGATTATAAAATGAAAGGAAGTCAATGACACACAATTCGAACCTGTATTGTTCGCACTCTAAAGCTCGAACAAGGTTCAGCCACACATGGGGCTACACTGCACCAAATTGTTGGTACGCTGGCAATACGGCACGAAGGGGCTCCTTGGTTCCCATCGGGTTATCGATCTGCACTGCCGATTCTGCTCCGAAAACACGGCAGTGCCCCGGCATGGGTTTAAGAACTGCGTAGCGAAGGCGGGCTGTGCACACGGATGGTTCACTTATAGGCGTGCTTCTTGGGGCGCTACTTTGGGCGCCCTGCTACGGCGTTTGTATACGCGCTCTGCCTACTGGGTGGTGCGTTTCCGACTCGCCAGACGGGTTCTAGTCCGCCTGTGAGGCTCTGGACTACTCGGTAATGTGTTTCACTCGTCTCCTCGAGCGTCTATCTAGCATGCGCGCAGTGTCTCATTCATGGCGTTTGCATCGGAGATCGTGACTTGCATAATGCGAGCCGCGTTGCTGGAAGGGAGAAGCCGATCCGGAACAAGCCTTCTGGTAACGACGCAAGTTGCTACTCTGTTTCAGGCTGATTGGACCTGAAAGTTTCACACGAACTGCCAAGTATACATAGGCAGACAGGATTGAGCGACACACCGATCAACATCAGAAAGTGAGCGATAGGAAATCATGGATTTGACTGTGGGCTAGAGAGAATTGGGGCAGTGTTTTTTAGGAGTGAAGCTCCTTAAGTCGTGGTTCGTATGTAGTAGCAGTGCGCCGTAGTTGTAGGCAGCCACCTCCACAGCCGGGCTAGAGGAATGGCGCGTGGCACACTCATTTTAATTGAGGAGGAAACCTGCGCACATTAACCGTAAATTAAAAGATAGTTGTTTTTGGTGAAACAACTTACAGAGGCGAGTGTCGGTGACCTAATTTTTAATAAAACTTTTCTTGAATTTAATGCTTATTAAAAAATAGCATCAGAAGGGCTCACTTTAAGCAGTATCTGGTTGCCAAGTTGAACTCGCTGGGCGTAACCTCCTTGGATTTAGCAAGGTTTAGCGAGAGTTGGGCCGCAGTTCTATAAACTAGCGGTAGTGAAAGATGGGAACTACACACGAAGCGCAGGCCGTAAGTGAGTGCGCGTGTGTCACTCTCTAGTGCGCCACCTCCCGTTTAGTCTTTCGAATGTCCACTGGATGGCGGTGCTTCTACGTGATGAATATATGATTAAAAGATGCGAGATAGCGGTACTTGCAGTGTTCACTAGATGGACGGACGGATGGTCAGACGCACGGACGGATGAACGCCATAGATGGTCGCACAGACGGATGCACAAACGGACGGAAGCAACAACGAACGGACAAACTGATGGAAGTGTGGCAGCTTGGGCTAGTTGGTATGGCATGACACACAAAAAATCGCAGCATATCCACGGAGTGCATGATGATGAGTGGGGCGAAGCTTCCATCAGTTCTGACGATAGTTATAGCGCGAGAACAAAACGACGACACAGAGACAAGAAGGACACGAAGGACACGAGCGCTAACTTCTAACTAGCGCTAACTTCCAATTGGAAGTTAGCGCTCGTGTCCTTCGTGTCCTTCTTGTCTCTGTGTCGTCGTTTTGTTCTCGCGCTATAACTATCGTCAGAACTGATGGAAGCTTCGCCCCACTCATCATCATGCACTCCGTGGATATGCTGCGATTTTTGTGTAGGGATCATACACAGTAATTACCATTGTCTCAGCACGTGAGCATCACCTGGAGTTACAAGCTATTTAAAAATTTGCTTCACATACGCCTGCACACGCACACACGCACACTAATTAACATGCGTGTACGTGCAGATACCGCTGAAGCGCAAACACACGGATCGAAACGAGGCACTCAAACGCATCCTGACTTGAGAAAAGCGATGTCTTTTTTTTTTCTTGCGTAGGAACAGCCCCACGTTGCCATACGAGGAAGCGCGTTCGGTCTTATTACCAGAAATGTCAAAAGCGGCATTCATCGAGTGTTTCCACGTGTGTTTGCCGACTTTTGCTCGGATCCAATTACGAACAGTACCGCGGTATTTGTTCTCGTCGGCCGAACAGCGCTTATTTTTTGCCCCGCTCCCCAGACGCCCCAGGAAACAACCACTGTTTCCCATTCACTAAAGTGCTCTCATAAAAGGAACGACTGCAGTAACAGAACAAACAGCGTGATAGAACGAAGTAAAAAAAAAGTACAGCAAGAAAGAAACGATAACCAGGGCGAAGTGCTTTGGGTGCAGGAAACTGCTAACATATTACAAAAATGGATTTGATTGGACATTTCTTAGTGCGCACAGAGACAGCGCAAGACAGGAAAAAGAGAGAAGAACAAACCTGCCAAACCGCACAACCTGCGTCATCTTCAACGGTATGAAAAAGAAATGAAAGAATAACATATGAAACGGATATACAACTCCGTGGCCGAACGATAGGTTGTACTGATTACTCGCACAGCTCAACCAGCCTTCGCTAACGCAAGAGTCCACGAGTGAGTGAGGCGGGAAGCTAGGGTTCTTTTATGCGTCGATGATGAGGCACAGCTGCTTCTGCTGCGGCCGACGCTGGCTTCGTGTTGCCTCGGTGACCGAAGCTGGCCGCGGCTGCGGCACACAAAGCGGAGGTTCGCCGACGTGCGTCTTTGCAATTAACGCCGCGTTCTTTAATTACCGCATCGCCGCCACCGTCGCCCCCCACACGGCGCAGGTCGTCGGGGATCCGGCCGCCGGTGCTCCTCGGGTGGAGGGCAGCCGCTCCGTCATTATGCTCGCCGAAGCGATGACTAATGACCCGAACGTTGTTCTCTGTCGCTCGCTATATAAGGACCCGGCCTGCCTTTGCCGGAGCCCTCAGCGACGTATACCTCCCGTGCGTTTCCCTCCCACACTCCATTCTCGCGTTAGCGGATATTGAGAAAGATTGAATGAACGGCTCCGGGCCGATATTCATTATGGCCGAGGACGCGTGCATAGGTCTCCGAGTCGACGTCTTGTGCACTTACTTTTCGAGATGCTCTTGTTACACTAACGTTTTGTACATCTCCCACGCTGACTCGCTTGCTTCCAACTTTAGGCACAAAGTATGTTCTTTCATAGAACGAAGTTCTAATATTGCTGTCCTCTTCAATGAGCTTGAGGTTGTTCAAGACCTAAGTGTATGAGACAGACAGACAGATAGACAAATGGACAGACGGACGGACGGACGGATGGATGGACAGACGGACAGACGGACGGACGGATAGACGGATAGATAGGTGCGGCAGTCTGAGTGACCCGCACAATTCCCAATAAAAATGAACTTGACAAGAAATGCAACGTCCCGGAAAAATCTACCTATAGGCTGACTATATTGCGGCGATGTTGTAGTTAACTGTTACCTATATAGTGTGAAGTAAGCGAAGAGGAGATAAGCTGCATACTCTGGATGGACAACAACCACTAGTATTGACTGATGGGACTACTTTCTGCTCTAAATATCTTGCGAGCATATTCGTAACATTATTGTTGACATCTGGCGGAGATGGCAGAGAATGAAGACGGTGATGTGCACAGCGAAACGCGCTCGTAGTGCGGCAACGCTGTACGCCTTTTCTGCTAAGTATAACTGCGTATATGATTTCTTTCCCGTTACAATGCGGTACTGACTGAGGTAATGAATGCTACTTAGGGAAACAATCGTTACCTATAGTTGTTACAACTGCTTCACTGAATTGCGTTCAGTACCTCGGTGGGGACAAGAACAGTTTCGAGACTATTACCAGAAATAATCTCTGGCTACTCTTGATTGCTTTCAAAATATCTGCCTTATAGTGACTGCTTCTGTTATTATTGGGCAATGTGTCTATGACAACTGTCACCCTTAGTGCCCCCCCCCCCCACACACACTACACTCAAAACAGTGCGCATTCGATTACCATATCGAAGCTAACCACGTGTTCCAGTACGTGTTACCTCTTATGTATTCTTTAATGCATTCGTCAAATTGTAGTATTGTTGGAAGTTCCGAAGGCAATACTAAATCCTGCATCATGTCTGATACACTGCATCCCCAATGTAAGCAAAACATACTGCGCTATTGTTAAAGGCGAGAATAGTAATGACCACATGTTCTCCGGTTTCACAAGAGAGGAAGCTCAGTACAGCCTTTAAGGTACGTTTCTACATAAGCCTACGCAAATGAGCTCGCGCACCTTCATTTAGAAAAGAGACACCGCCGGAAACCCTTGCCATTAGCTCGCGAGCTAGCGAGAAAGAAAAAAAAATCGAGAAAGTTCATATCACTGCACTAATGGCGATTTGCAAGGACCTTTCGAGGACCGGTGACGAAATTGGCACCGAATGATGGGCCACCTGAGTCCGACCAGCTTCGAGCCACCTCGTAGCACTGCGTCGCGCGCACGGGTATCATCAATTTCTCGCGCAGAAGGAACCGGCCGGGAATATAAAACATGGGTATCTACTCTCTTACCGTTTCCGAGGCCACAGCGAAAGCGACGCTGAAAACAAAACTATAGAAACGATGGCTAAGAAAACGAGATTTTCAAAGCGCAAAAGAGAGTAGCATAGTGGAGACAATAGCAAAAGAACGAGCGGGCTGCGAGAAACGTTTTTTTCACTAATAGCTCTTCGCATCGTGAGCGCCATTATTCTCCTCCAAGCGTGAGCAATTATTCTTTCCCCCCGGGATTGTACGCGTTGGGGAAGCGGTAGAAAAAAAAGGAAAATGTAAAGCACGGCCATGTCTGTCTCTTCTGCAATTCCAGACGGAACCGTTGTTTTACGTGGCCGCTTTAACGATCCCCGTAGCTGCTGCTGTGCTCGCGAGCTCGCCAAATAAGCATCGGCGAGTGGCGTTAAAGGACAAGACGAAAGAAAGAACTTCCGTGGAGCGGGACGAAAAAGAACCTCGAGAGAAATCGGGCGGGGAGTTAGCATCGTGGGTTTGGAGCGAAAAGAAAACGAACGAAAGAACAAAACAGATTACATAGTTGTGTAAGCTCCCGCGAGAGCTCGTCCTTTTCTTTCGAGGTGGTTGGTCGTGAGCGTTGGGGAGTCTGAGGGCTTTAACCGAAGCGGAACAGGGGCCTCTCAACAAAATCAAAGGGTGAAACAAAAAAGAAAAAGAAAATAACAGGGCTCGATGAAGTGCGCGGTGAAAAGCTAGAAAATGATAGGAGGGAAAATGGGAGATTTGACCCGAAATAAATCTGCATATGGAGTAAAAAGCTTTCTTTAGGATGAGCTCTCCGAAACGTAAAACGTAAAATAAATAGTAGCTTAATGAAAGGGAAGTCTATTATAGAGACAGCGTTATGAACGTATCATGCATATCTTTTTCTAAATGTCTTTTTTTTGTTTTAGGGTCACTTATATTCTATCATGGAGCATGTTTCTAGCATGCGGTGCGTTTCATTATATAGCCTATAATCTCTTCGCAAATGGGTTCATTAGAGAAGTGAACGAGAGCTGGATTTCTGAGGAAAGATGTACGCGTGAGTGTGCTGCTTTGATTTGCCGAGAATGATCCGAGGTGCCGCAGTGAATGTACAGTTGTCAGTGAACTTAGCAAGAATGCTCCGCAGCCTGTCCTGAAAGAGTTTGACACTAGCGCCGCGTAGCTTTGGATTTTGTTGCCAAGCCGTGGTGGTCTAGTGGCTAAGGTACTCGGCTGCTGACCCGCGGGCCACGGGATTGAATCCCGGCTGCGGCAGCTGCATTTACGATGTAAGCGGAAATGTTGGAGGCCCGTGTGCTCAGATTTGGGCGCACGTTAAAGAACCCCAGGTAATCGAAATTTCCGGAGCCCTGCACTACGGCGTCTCTCATAATCATATGGTGGTTTGGGACATTAAACCCCACATATCAATCAATCAGCTTTGGATTTTGTTGCCGAAATGTTACCTATGCGTGCCGACGTACTATCCAAGCTTATCGAGGTATTATCTGCGCAACAGTGCCCAGGGCTTCGCTGCTGGCATCAAGCAAAAAGTGTTGAGCTTGCTGACGGCTGTACATATAGGCCGACACGCTTGCCTAGAACTGCTGGAGCGTCGCACTCGTGACTGCATGCGTTACAGCGGCAGAAAACACGTGGTTTGAGATATAGGCGGTGTCTGAACATGTGCGGCCCCCAAGAACGCACATTTTTTGTTTCCTTGTCTATCGCTGCAACTGAAACAACTGTTGTGGCCGCCAGAAGCGCTGTTGGTAGCGTAGCGTGTGTAGCATCGCAGAAAAAAAAAACACTGGGTACAATTTTACGGGCGCTTCTCCTCGAACACCGTGGTTTGGTTCGCGCCCCTTTCCGATAGGAACTCAACGACACAGGAATCGCATAAGCGTACGTGCCCGAGAGGAACGTCCAATTCCGGTTCTGCAACGGAGTTTCCCTGCAAAGCGTGTGTCTGTGGACGACGACCGCGGAGAGAGGTTCTGTAAGTAGCATATCCGACGGACTGTGCATGTTTACCTTTGTCGAACGTTCCGCAATTGTCCTACCGTCTGTAACGTGGTGCCACATGACCGACCAGGCTGCTTGAATACGAAAAAAAAAAATCCTTAGGTGCCTTACCGAACGCGAAAAGTGGCTGTCGGTGCCAACACAATTTATGAAAAAAAAAACAATTGCACAACGTGGTGACGTCTTCATATGACGTCGTAGATAGCCATATTTTCTAACGTTAAAAATGACATCATCACTTGTTGAAAGGAGGACCAGCCACGGCCAGGCGCGTAGCTAGAAGTTTTTTGATGGGGAGACTACACTGATTTCGAGAAAAGCACCCCTTAAAATGGCCATTTTTGGCTCTCCATGTCATGGCGAAAAAAAATTTCGGGGGGGGGGGGGACGTGCCCAATGTGCTGCCCCCTGGCTACGCCATTGGTCACGGCGGGAGTGTACGACCAGGATGGGTGCAGGAAGATTGCGGATGGTGGTGAGTGTGGATCAGTATATCGACTGAAAAAGAAACAAAATGATTCGGCAGATCCCACGTACCTGGCAATCGGCGTTATGCGAAGCATGTGGAGGGAAGGCGGCTGTGTTGTAATTTTTTTATTGAGCAATATATATACGACATGAAATGACGCTAAATATATGTACAACTGTTGCACGCCCAGGCATATTTCGGAAAATTTCAGATGTTTGTATAACCAGTTGTTTCCGGTTACGCAACAATGTCAACTAGAACATGCGTATTAGCAACACCAGAGGCTGATATGAAGGGCTGATACTCGTGAAGATGCTTATCCTGGACACTGCTACATAGATCAACTTCAGCGCATGGCAACTAACCACAATTTACGTTAACCCGACGTGACGACTCTATCAAAGAAGTACATATGTAATGATTATAAAACTGGGTAGGCTGCACTGCAACCACTGTTGACGTTTCACGAAGATTAGCGTGTATTTGAAAGTAGTTCCGAGACCTGGCGTAGCTCTGTGGTAGAAAGCTTGACTGCCATGCAGAATGCTTGGGTTCGATTCCTGCTGGGATCCTGAAATGCATTATTTGCTTTCGTGGGGGGTCAACGCTGCCTATGTCAGGTTTTTCTTAACACTGATATTTATTCCGTGCCTTCGTTGGGTAGAGGCGAGCGCTGTCGAGTATTGCTTAGCGCTCACACGTTAAATTGCCGATGTGTGTTCTCGTCAATCCTACGTAGAGACTAAGTGTCAATCAACTGTGGCACATACCCGCATACCAGCGGCACATACTCGTCGCCCATTGGTATGTGCCACCGTCTGGCGGGAATGGTTTGACGACGTACGCGAAGGGATTGTGCCATTATTCATGTCTTGACCAGCGCGTCATATTCGTCAAACCATCTCACCCTCCCATACTAATTTTCGTTCATATGAAGTTAAGGGGGTGGCCACGAAAGCACCAGAACGTACGCGGCTAGATAGATAGATACACTCAGGTTCGCTGAAGTTCGCTAAGAAAAGCTTCACATTAAAGAAAAAAGTCAATTTCGCCTCAAGGGTGAAGCAGTGAAGGTGATAGTAGCAAGTCGGAATGTGACACAAAAAATAGCAAGGAAGGAGGAGGAAAAACAGGGAAGTAGCAAGCAGATCAAAACGTGAAACGCGCTGCTTGCGCCAAAATGACGCACCAAAAAAAAAAAAAACAGTACGAGAGCGAACTAATAACGTTCACAGCTTTACACTTATCGTGCTGCTCGGAGAAAAACGACGCACGAAACGTACTCATAGGTACAGGCGAGCACCAACTAACAATAATCGCCGTTGCTACTTTGCTCCTACTAATTGCAGCTAGCCTGTTACTGAAAACAATCTATTCGAGCGCAGTTTGCTTGCGCTATGACGTAAAAAATGTATAGTCGTTTGTCTTGACATAGACACGGATAATCGACAAGCACAAGCCCTCGCACGTGCAACTAGGACCTCGTCTCCACTTGAAGCAGCACTGATACCACCATTAGCAGGACGAGTATGTGTCGAAGAGAAGCGCACTTGCAGATTAGGAAAATCTATTCTACCCCTCTGGACTGCAAACGCACCGCGAAATAAGCGCACACGCCCACGTCTACCGACCGTGCGGCAAAGTACGCGTGATAGATGTATGCATGAACACGCATTGAGTTGAGTGGTGCACTGAGCGCGAACTTTGCACAATCCCGCTGGTAATGCTGAGAACATGCTGATTTAGATGTGAATCAGCTCTTTGACTCACGTGTGTAACGCCGTACGTACGTGCATCCGCACGAACGTGCCGCAACGCGTTGCCCTCGCCGCTGGTGTTGGAGCGGTGCCAAGTAGATAACCCCGCAGCTGCGCGCTGACGTCAAGCTCCTCTCGCATACTTCCCTCGCAGGTGCACGCTGACGTCACTCTCACATTCACCCACAGCATGCGCGCCGCAGTGCCCGCAGCTGCTGGTCCACCCGCCCACTCGCAACACATTTTTGTCTCGCTCACTCTCTCCACTGCCCGAAACGCTCGACAGCACGTAGAGTGGTAACACTAGACAGATTTAGTTGCGGGTCCTAGGCACTGCGCCGTGCTCGCGACCGGGTTGCAGAAATTAGCTGCCTTTTCTCACCTTCTAACCACTACCGCCACCTAGTTGCGTGTCCGCAGCAGCCATTTGGACGCAGCCTCTCATTGCGAATGGCTCACAGGCTGCATCCGTACGGCTGATGCGTACGCGCAACTAAATGTATGAAATTTTTCAGCTCGTTTATGTGCGATGAAACTTAGACAAAACCAAACCCGCCTCCCGGGTCTTTGCGTTTCATACAAATTTTTATTTCAGTAAACGTTACACCAAGTTTCGCTTCAAACCGCTTTTCCAGGAACCGTGTTGACGCCCATTTCAACCGAGTCAACGCCGTGCGCCCCGCTGCTGCTTAGCATACCATAAAAGTTCCCTTCAAGCAGGTGGTCCATAATTGTTCAGGTGAGCTCCGTGCCACCAGCAGCAAGTGTTGTATATAAATAGCTCGCCGTTTGAAAATTCAAGGACGTGCGCTTTTGATACTCAGTGGTTAACGCCGTGCGCGTGCTGCAGAGCGAGAGGTCTCTCGTTAGATTCCGTGCGAAAATTTTCTGAATTAGTTTTCTTTGAGACATTTGTAAATATTGTGACGACGCGGCATCGACGAGCACACAAAGCGCCTCAAACAAATACGCTTTATCATCGCATGAAAAAGACTGCAACGACTTCTTCGTCTTTTGCCCTCAGCCAAAGACTCTCGCGCTGCTTCATTGTCGCCACCACTGGCAGATACGCGCGGCATTATTCCCCCTTAAAAAAACATCGCACCGATGTTAAACGTTCGAGAAGCAACGCAAAACCGAAACTGCACAGTTAGTCACTGAAAGTAAGGCTTCATCCGAAGCACGTGGACGATTTCTGGTGAATGTTGCTTCGAACACTGCACGCCATCCGGAACAACCTCGTAGTGGACGTCACTGATGCGTCGCAGAACCTTGTAGGGTCCGAAGTATTTTCGCAACAGCTTTTCGAAGAGCCCACGCTGACGAATAGGTGTCCAGACACATACGTTGTCGCCCACGTTGTATATGACGGGTCTGTGCTGGAGGTTGTAATGTTTCGCATCGTCGTCTTGTTGTTTGGTGATTCATAATCTGACACGTTGTCTGGCTTCTTCTGCTAGCTGGGTAAACTCTTCGGCGTCCGTCTCATTGCCATCATTTTCATGAGGGAGAATGGACCATATGCGAAACCGCATTGTGTTCTGGCAACACTGTGCATTTTGACCCCGCCGCCGTTTTAATGTGGGCGAGCTGTCGACGGCAACGCGTTCGCTAGTACAGCCGTACGACTCCTGAACACTTGCTTCACTGCGCTGAGATACTGCGATGGCCACACCAAGACGTTTCCCTGTGTCCAAACATGTGATGTGGACAAACTGTTTAGGAATCTTGCTACATCTTGCCACTTGTATGTCATTACATCTTTCGGAAAGCGGTGGAAGGATACCTACAAGATATAAGCAAACAAACATTCATTGCGACGTCATGAGCTATGTTTCTCTTAGCTGTTTAAGCGATTGTTGTTTACAAACACAGTCACTATCACAAATTGATCTCACAGGGAATAGAGGTCACACTTATATGTGCATTGCAGGACTAATGATGCACTTCTAATGTGAACCCCTCCCCCTCAGTTTTTTCTGTGCACACTCCCGTTTCCTAGCAGCCTTTCCTAGATATGGCCCTTCACAACTAGCCTTAAGAGGCATATACTCACTTGTGGACACTCGGGGGAATTTAAATAAGTTATTTTTTATATCTAAGTAGCTTCAAAGGTTTCAAGGAGCTGCGAGTGTAAGGCAGCCAAAATGCTGAATCCCATAAAACTAAGTTATGGCTGTCTCCACAGTTGTATGCTTTATAATGCAACATGAAAAATTTTTCAAGTGAGGTGAGTTGCAACTCACCTCACTTGAAACAGCATGAAACTTGAAACTTGAAACACAAAAAAACAGCTGCAACGCAACTGAGTCAAAGAGACTGAAATGCAGAGAATGAATCCCGTCTTACGAATAAATAGGACCGCCGCGCTCTGAACTTATGCAGATCGTCATTCAGTCAAGCCCTGGCGATACTTTTGGTGCCAGTTTTCGAAACTTACGCCAGTGCGCCCCACTATCTTTTCCATTTTATTTCGTTGGTAAAGGGAAATTAGTGAGGGAGGCCCCAATGGAAAAGTTGCGTCCGCGCACGTTGGGGGAATTGAAGTGCCTGAGCAGGTGCTTTTCTGTTCCAAAGTGGGCATCTTCCGAATGACTGTTTTATTGCTGCGTGGTGACCGTTCTTGCAGACACAACGGAGCTTGAACGCGGACAAGCAACCGAGCTGCCTTTTTAGGATGCGTGTACGGCATGTTACTCGGAGTAGCGGAAGCTCTGCACGTCTCTGTGCGCAATCACCTTCAAAAATAACATTTCTACGTCGTCTACCTACATGGTGTAATCTCGTCACAAAAAAGCCCGTCCTAACAGTTCGGTTCAGTCACACTAGTTACCCCACCAGCAGTGGCGGACTCTCTATTCGACTGCAGAGAATCACCGGGGCTCTTAAATGTACCATCTCAGACTCCCCGCGGATAGTCTGCGGGTAGTCCGAGGCTTCCCCGAAGTCGTAAGAAAATTTGAATGCCGCACAGCTTCTCAGCGAGTTCGAGACGGTAAATCGAAGAGCAGCACTGTCGTGTAGAGGCCCGACGTAGTGCAAACACCTTAGCCAGAAAGCTGACAAACCTATAAAAACACAGCCTGTCCGCGAAATACAGAAAAATGGTTAGTCCTGCATTTCTCTCGTGCAGCCCGCGCACTGTGGAGATACATGCATCCTATAGACTGTGACCATAAAGCTTGTGCACGCCATACCCTGTTTTGCGTTTAAATGATCGCTGCAAAATCGTAATTCATGCCACATACCTAGCTCCCATCGCTGTCTTTGACTTCGCGCTGCTTGCACAGCGGCACACAGCACCGTACTGACATTTCGCCAGCAAAAAAAAAAAAATCTCACTGCGACAGTCGAAGCGTTGAAACACGTACGTTCGCATGTGGGTCCTCCGCGCGTAGTGGTCAAGCCTCGCCAGCATCAAAATGGCGGATATGGTACCTGCTGCGTTCACTAGATGGCGCTGTTAATTTCGCATATTGCCTATTGCGTCTAAGGTGGACGCAACCTCGCGTCCGTAAAGGAGACTGAAGGGTGTCTTCCGAGTGGTTTCCTGACGAGCCGTGTTGTACGCCAACGTGACGTAGGACAAAATGACGTCCCAGCTCTTGTGCACTACATCTACGTACATGCTTATCATGTCAGCCAGGGTCTTGTTGAGGCGTTTGGCGGTCATGGGATGATAAGCCGCTGTCTTCCTGTAAGCTGTACCACTTAGTCGGAATTGGTGTCCAAGAACTCGGCCATGAACACAGTACCCCTGTCGGTGATGATTATTGCGGGAGCACCGTGTCTTAAAACGATGGCTTCGATGAAAAGTTGCGCCGCTTCAGCTGCCGCTGCCTGTGGCAGAGCGCCTGTCTCCGCGTATCGGGTCAGGTAATCCGTGGCGATGATTATCCACCTGTTCCCATTGGCAGACTTTGGGAAGGGGCCCAGAAAATCCAAGCCAATTTGTACGAACGGTGTCGCCGGCACTCGGACAGGCTGCAGCGGACAGGCGCGTATGTGTCTCGTATGTGCGCGTATGTGCACGTATGTGAGCGTATGTGCGTGTATGTGCGCGTATGTGTATGAGCGCGTATGTGGCACACGGACAGGCGCGTATGTGCCAGTAGTGGCGACAATGAAGCAGCGATGAAGAGTCGGGCCGTGCACTTTCCAACCGGTGTCATCAGCTGACCTCTTGCAGTTCTTATATTGGGTCTGTGCCATGGCACCTTCACCTTCCTTAGTCTGTCGGCTAGCTGTAGGCTTACTATAGAAAAGTAGGGCCGGTGTCCACAAGAGCCGTCACTTGGTGGCCGTCAATGTTAACGACGAGGTCAGCGCTGATAACGTCGGTTACGTCGGCAGTTGTTCCATTCGTCGAATTAGTCATTTCTATTGTCGTCTTCGTCATCGGTGGCTTTGAGCTGTCACATGTCTGCAATGGGGGCTGTTTGGAAGACTATTCGCAACTCACCCCCCGAGGTCGCTGCGTCTAGTTTCTCCATTGCGGGCTAGGGGACCTGCCCCTGGTGACGTCGGCAAAACTGCAATGATTAGGTGAACTGCCCCGCGCAGGAGATGGAGAACGTGACCCGGGCCTCATTGGATTCTGCGGCGGTGTGTTCATAAAAGTGTCGTTGTACGCGCGTCAACCGTCGTACGTAGCGTAATTATGGTAGCGAGGAAATATCGAGTACTGAGCGTCGCGATAACGGCAAACTCTGTAAACGTGCCCAGCTTCGCCACAATGAAAGCATACTGGTCGGTCGACGGTCAACGGTATGCCACAAATAGGTTTTTCGAGGCTGGTAGGGAAGCGGGGACTCGCCATTGAACCATGTTGTGGGCTTCACATTTTGGCTAAATGACATTCGTCTTGTCGGCGAGATTGGTGCGGTTGGGAAAGTCGTCGGCGGTAACAGCGGCTGTGTTTGCAGAGTTGGTGGTGGTCCAGTCATTGCAGTCCGCTGTGCCGAAGGCACAACGACGGGGCGTCGGGCTGCATCAGCATAAGTAAAATGTCGTCACACATCATCATAGCCGGATGAAGAGAGAGCCTGACGGACGTCATCCCGGACAACATCAGCGACAAAAGATGAAGCCGCTGTGGGTTCGGTTGCTTAAATTAAACCAAGCTGCCGAAGCTCCTCCCTCGAAATCTCCTTGATGACTTCCCGCAGAGGCATGTGGCTGTCGCAAAGGCTTGCTGCAGTCGTAACGGAACTACTCACTCGAAAGTCGACTGGGTTCTGCTGGTGGTACTGTTGCTGTAGGGCCCGTTCAATAGCTGTGGCTTCTTTCGTGAACTCAGCTACCGTGGTTGGTGGATTTCTCACTAGCCCTGCAAAGAGTTGCCCCTTCATGCCTCACATTAAACACCTCAGCTTCCTGTCTTCCGGCATCTCGGGATCTGCTCTGCCAAAAAGACGGGTCATGTCCTCGGCGAACATAGCAACGCTCTCATTTGGTTTTTGAATTCGAGCTTCCAAGAGACGTTGCGCATTCTCCTTTCTGTCGAGACTAGTAAAGGTGTCAATCAGCTGGTTGCGGAAGTCGTCCCACGTAACCATGCTTCTTTCCCTGTTGATGTACCACGTTTGGGCGTTGTCTTTCAGGTAGAAGTACACATTCGCGAGCTTGTCTTTTGGGGTGGCCCACTGGTTGTACGTCGCACAGCGTTCGTTTTGGTCCAGCCAGTCTTTGGCGTCTACACAGGTCTCACCATGAAAGAAGTCAGGAATCATGGGATTCTGAAGTGTCATGTGCGATGGAGCTGCAGTAGCCATGGTGGCTGAAGGAGGCAAGGGATTGCTGGTAGTTTCTGGCAAGAGATTGCGCTCGGGAGCCAGGCCTTGCAGACGGTGACTGAAACGGTGGACAGGTGCGTCGACGGGTGGTAGCGATTCCGGGCTCGAATGTCGGGTCCACGAAGGGGTGCCAAGCATCATGAATATACCACGCACCTCCACCAGTGTGACGACGTGGGATCGACGAGCACGCAAAGCGCCTCAAACACATACGCTTTATCGATCGTAGGAAAAAGACTGCAACGCAACGACTTCTTCGGCTTCTGCCCTCGGCCAAAGACACTCGCGCTGCTTTCTTGTCGCCACCACTGGCAAATACGCGTGACAATATATAGATACATACATATATACGGGACATGACGGTGACAGGAAAGAACAGCCGAGACTCTCCAGATAATTGTTGTCGCTATCAGAGAAGATTGCTTTCGCCCTTGAGTCGTCTTAAGGCTGTTTCATACGAGACAAAAAGTAGCGATTTTTAGTCTGCGAATTCGCTCACATCGAAAAAAGGGCCAGTTCGCTCCCGCCGCAGCGGTTTGCGGCGAGCTGCCAACATTTGGAAATTTTAGATGCGGAGCATCTTATACTCGCGCCTTGTAGTGCGCCGTCCACGTCGTCCGCGCCGTCCACACCGCTTCTCGAACATTCGACAGCTGACGCGCGCGCATGCGCCGTCGTGCCGTCGCCCACTCTTCCACCATCTGTGCATCCCTTCCTCCTCTACACACCGCGCGCGCTTCACTCCTCCACCATCTGTGCACCCTTCCTCCTCTACACACCGCGTTCGACATCTACAATTCTCCTGATTCTCCAGTGGACGCGCATGTGGCGTCGCGCTTCGAGAACATTCAACAGCTGACAGTGCATGCGCCGTCGTGCTGTATATATACTCAAGGTCGGCGCTCGCTCGCTCAGTTGCCGCTCGTCGGTTGGTTTGTACGGCGCGTCGACGTCCAAGGTCGCGGTGAAATGAATTCCAACGAATCCACAAACACAATGATCGACGTCCCTTCGACCAGCGCCGCCCTTTCGCATACGTGTGTACGTGTTCACTCATTTAACACCCCCTCCTACAACCACGTTAACCAATTTAGCCATCGACTCAAGTAAGTCGCAATTTAACACCCCATTTCACAACCACGTTAACCAATTTAGCCATCGACCCAAGTAAGTCGCACTTTAACACCCCGTTAACCAATTATATGGTCCGCATCTTCCTCAGTGTTCCCCCGAGGGAAGCTGCGGGCAATTTTTATTTCCTATGATCGCAGCGGCGAGAGCGTTTTTTGTTCGGGACCCGTCGAAATAGGGTCGGCTGGACAATCTGTCGAAATCGCGTCGACGTACTTGTTTCGGTAATGGCCGCTGTTGAGCATTTCAAAGTGTAGTTAGATTGGAAAGTGTTCTTATATGACGAAACACAAGTGCTCTTCGTTACCGTTCTTGGAAACTTAATAATATAATGACGCACAGATTCTAACATTATATTTGAAAAAGTCTATTCTCTGCCACAATGAATGAATCAAGGGGCCCCCATAACATCACGATTCAAAGGTTAGCAAAGAAGACAGATAGTGTTATTAGGCTCATAAGGCGGGTGACTAATCGAAGGGCAGGATTATTAGAGGACAACTTGGTCAGGCTTATCCATCATTTTCTGCTGTCAATTTGCATATGTGGCGACAATGTATGTTTGTAAGAAACCGGAAAGGGACAAACTTAGTGTAATGATTAGGAGAGTGGTAAAGAATGGGCTCCCCAACTATACACCCATACAGATCGTCTACTGCAGTTGGGAATTCATACTACATTGGAAGAAATCGCGGAAGCGCAATAAAGATCACAGGTAATTAGGCTGTCTGGCTCAAAAGCGGGGAGGATGATTCTCGCGGATATGGGTATTTCACCAGCTCAGATTGAGGCTCTGTACCAAGGGTCGACGAGGGACCAGAAGGAGAATATCACTGTCTCGCCTGCCCCACGGAACATGCATCCCCAACGAAATGTTGGAAGGACTAGGAGAGCGTGCGCTCAGGCCCTTCTCTGCCAAGTAGCTGATCTCGACGGATGTGCTTGTTTCTTAGACGCGGCACAATATGATGACCAGAGAGACCAATTTACGGTAGTGGCAGTCAGCCACAAAGGTGTTACAATTAATGCGGCATCGGTATGCGCCAAAACTGCCATTGCAGCCGAGCAGGTTGCAATTGTCTTGGCTCTTTTAGATGAGCGTCATGAATATATATTTAGCTGCCATTCGAGCCTTGAGTGTTGAAGCTGTGTGCGAAAAGGCCAAAAACATACTCGGTGAGAAGTCGCTTACAACCCATACCCTTACATGGTTCCCGGCTCATATGACAAACATGGACGGAAGAATTATCAATCTCAATGAGTTGGCCCACTCCAGGGCGTGAGGGTTAGCTCTCCGCGGCCATGGAGGACCTTTGGGTCAAACTGGGGATTGCGTAAACAGAGATTCACCAACAAAACACAATGAAATTGCCCAACAATCGCTCTAAATAGGATAATCTTTCCATCTCCACATAGGAAGCTAAATAGAGCACAGGCGCTTACATTGCGATCATTTCAAACACAAACGTACCCTAACCCTGCCTTTCTCCACAAGCTTTACCGTGAGGTTTATTTAACCAACTCGCGTACCGAAATTGGTGGTTTAGCCACCTTGCATCACGTGCTTTCGGAGTGCCCTTCGGTTAGCGGCACCGATATAGCGTCATCCAGAAAGTGGGACTCCGCTCTCCGAAGTCCGGACATAACATCACAACTTTCGGCTGTCCAGAGAGCCCACAATGCGGCGCTAGGTCTCGGCGTTACTGTCCCATCGTGGGAGCGGCCTGCCGTGTGCTAGGGCGTACGCCTTCAGACTTTCACAATAAAGTTTTACCAAATCAAATCACTGAAACCAAGTACAGTGTCGTGGTGTGCTGCGGTTCGGCTTGTTTCTAGCACTATGGCTCCGAGCTTGTTCCTGTGAGGTCAGCAAACTCGCAGACGAGTTAGCTTACTCATACGCATAATCGGGCCGTGTGTCTGAGCTTCGAGCAAGTTTGTGCGAGTAATATTTCGGGTGAGTGAATCTGACCGAAGAAAATTTCGTGAGGCTTAGTCCGAAGGAGCCCAAAGTGCAAAATATATTTCTGGAGTAAGTGTGAGTGAGCTCCACGGTTTTTTTTTTTTGTGAACTACGGATGTGACATTTCTGTGTCCCGCGGTTCCTTCAAGCTGGGCTTACACTTAACTAAGTAGCGAGAGCGGGGCTCTTGTGTAAGTGCTCACTGCGCCGCATTATTTTTTTTTCTGCACTGCGTGAATCGAAGGTGTTTCCACGAGTAAGTGGCTCTTTTTCTTTATTTTTTGGCGACACTTTCAGAGCCAACTCGGTAAATTAGGATGCAGTGGTTCCTAATTGCTCTGAGAGAGTAGCGGCCGCAGCCACGTTCGGCCCGTAAACCGACAGCACTTCCCCGCTTCCCCCATTTGGCCTGGCCGAATTCGGTCGATGTCGGCCTGTCTTCGATTGATGGCGCAGTCGTCGGCGCGCCCGTTTTCGTGCTCCACTGGGGGGCCCTCATTATAGCGGACACTTACTTGGTCCCAAGACCATCACCATGCGCCGATGTGCAGACTCTGATTGGAAAGAAGTGCTCGGTTCCCGTGCGGGCGCCTACCAGCTGTCCTCGGGCTTACTGCTAACGAGTTCAGGAGTGACCTCGCTCCGACGCGCGCGCTTTGGCGTAGAAGGACGTTCAGGTGGTGGTCATGCCGGTGGGCACTGCTTCTATAGACGGACGCATTGTTATCACCACTTCATCACCTTGTATTGCTTTCTCGAATACCCCGTGGTGTTACGGAAAGAATACCTATACAGGTCATACATGAAGGTGACGTTATCTAACTTTTCAAACTGTGAAAAGCATCTGTTTACACCTTCAACAAATTGTTATAAGCAGGTGACGGGGGAAGCAAACAACGCAGAAATATCTGGGGTCTTACAAGCTACAACCACGATATGATTATCGAATCACGCCATAGGGTGCTACGGAAAATTCCTTTAGTGCCCTGACATAGCATAGTACACGCGTCTCTACTGTTTTGTGTGCACTGAAATGTGACCCGCGGGTGCCACAGAGAATGCCAGCGCTCGAGTGCTATGCACAGCACTCTGTGCAGGCTCGCGATCCAAGCGAAAAGCCGGCAGGCCCACGACAAGCGACTAGTGGCTAAGGCACTCGGCTGCTGACCCGGTGGTCGCGGGATCGAATCCCGGCTATGGCGGCTGCATTTTTGATGGAGGCGAAAATGCTGTAGGCCCGTGTGCTCAGATTTGGGTGGTCGAAACTTCTGGAGCCCTCCACTATACGGAGCTCTCATATGGTGGTTTTGGGACGTTCAACCCCACATATCAATCAATCAACCCACGACAAGCGAAGCCAGCCACAGTGCAGGTGCCAGCCCTGCACATGCATGAGCTCCGACTGAGGTGCCGTCGTGTGTTACTGAGGAAGACGGTCAGGTGAGAGGTCAGTGGCTCATGACATAGACAGACTCCACGTTCGCTGTTTTTCGTACTCGTTCGCCATATCGGTTACGCCGCCGACGCCAACGGAAACGCTGCTCAATGTAGGAACAGGTGCCTAAGAGCTGTGTCTTGTAACAAAGGTAGCGGCCGACGGCACTCGGAATCGAACCTAGCATCTCTGGCATAAGACGGGACCCTTCTCGATAAAGTGGCCTCTCCTATGCTCTTCTTCATCTTCCCCTCTTCTCATAACCCATAACCAATGATGGGGATCGGCCGAGTGTTAGGTGAATTTTAAGGACGATAGTCTTTTTTTTTTGCTGTGTTTCTTCACAATACTTCTCGTATGAGCTAGGAATAGTTAATACAATAAACTTGATTACAAAATATTAGTATGGAAATGCTTAAAATTATGAAGAATTTAACTCGATATTCTTTTAGACTGACTGGTAAATTCCTATATGGGATAGTTAACGTTCCTGTGACTGTATCTCAGAGTAGAGGCATCAAAAGAAAGAACACCTGATTCGGATATTTACAGACCCAGATTTTGAATAGGTGGTGCTATGAATCTCTTCAATGACGTGTACCGGTGACGAGATACAGAGTAATGACTAATTGTTTCCTCCTCCTTACAGAGTAGACACAGCGGATACAGCGCTTAACTTGCTCTATGCAGGTAAAAGTTGAGGGAGGAACCCGGCAGCGAAATTTTGTTATAGCCACTTCTGTGTTTTTGACCGCGATAACCCACTATTCCAGGGAAACAACAGATCCTTATATTCCGGAGAAGCTGTCAAGACAGGGCTTGATAGGCTTTTATTGAATGTTAGCGTGTGCAATCTTGCAATTTTAATGTATGCTGTCAGTGGGAAAACCCGAATGATTGGCCCCAAAAGGCTTTGCTAAAGAATCAGTGCTTTCGTTTTAAAAATAAGCCCTTGTGTCCTGGTACCCTAATTCAGTGGAGACATTGAAGATACGCGGGAACCAGTATTCCGAAAACCCTTAGCAGAGGCGTTTCACGTGCAAGACGCGGAGAGAGAACACACAGATAATGAATCAGTAGTAATTGCTACTACTGTCGTTGAACTGTTTAACTTTCTGAGAGCTGATATTATGGCCATACATTCAGCTATAAAAATAGAGATAAAATCAGGCAGTCATGCTCTCTTTTGCCCTTCCCCTTCTTTCTTTTTCATCGGAGTTTAGTCTATGTCCCACGTACCCCACTTTTTCTTCCATAATTCTGCGCCGTGTTTTTTACAGCTAACAAGAACAAGCGCCTTATCTAACTTGAAGCTGCCCAGATAAATATTAGGAATCCTTTGAGCCTTGACTATGAATGATAACCTGTTACTGAATAGATTTTACTAACCGAATAGCCATGCACTCACTAAAAACGCTACATTTATTCACACTGCTGGCAGAGAGAAAAATACGGATACGACGTCACATATTCTGCAAGGTTTTTGTCATTTTCGGTTGTGCTGTTCTTTAACAAGCAAGAACTGTTTTTTTTTCGTTGTTGCAATGATTTTCTGTTTACCACTGGGGATTTATCCTTTTCTTTTTTTCTTTCCGGATTTCGACACGCAAAGGCTACCTTCGCATGCATCTCTACCACCAGCCCCATGTATGATCATCAGTCCTTCTATGTTTTGGAAGTTGTATGAATATTGCCGAAAATCTCATCTTACGCGGTCACCTATGTCCATTGCGTTGTCTGCGTGTGCTTTACATTGTAACCCGCACTTCAACCAGACACAGGAAGGCGCCACAAACTGCTTTTTGATGGGCCTTATGAAAAAGATGTTTCCAACATCTACCAACGTCCCGGGAGATGACCAGGCTACAGCGATTATGATTGGTTGCTTTTTCTTTTTTTTCACAGTCAGCTACGGTTTTTTTCATCTGTCGTAGTAAAAAACAGAATGCGTGCACAGCATATCCTTATATCACGTGCTTGTTCTGACGCTGAGCGATAAAAAATTGCGGGTCGAGACGGTTGCCTGTTTTTATTTGTGCTTTCGCCGGGCTTTTTTATATCTGCAAAAGTAACCGTGCATTGAGGTAAAAGATGAAACAGCAAAATGACAGGAAGGGTATAAAGAAGCCCTGTATAACAGGTTCTGCGTAGGTGTACAAGGCAGCGATCATTTCAACCTTAGCCAACAAGAAATGCTTTAGTCGCCCAACGTGAGGGAAACTGCTTAGACATTATTCTCTATTATGCTGCGCTTGAAAGCGTCAAGTTCGCACTGCTGTTTGAACACTATGGCTAGATGACATTAAGACGAACTTTTCAATGTGCCGAAGTTCTAGCGCAGCGAGAAATATTTAATAGGTGGTTCAGATTTGTACATATTACTATTAAAAGCGAATATTTCAGCCAAGTTATAACCACTAAATGATTCAAGTGCAAAAGTGACCCGACTCTAACCAAAGCGTTAAACTTTGAACACCTCGACGTACCTTGTACCCTCTTTGTTTCATTTGCATTTTAATAAGAATGTTTTCGTCATCATCGATGTACGTGCAAATGCGAATAGAGAGAGAGAGAGAAAGAGAAAATAATGAGTGGAAGGCAGGGAGCTTGAGAAATGTGCATATAAAATTTGCTGGTTAAACGTGGCTTTTTTCCTTATATTCCCTACTTACAAGCGACTTATTTTTAAGAGATTCTGTCGTCATCGCCAGAAAGAATGTAAATCGTGTTTCTGAACCCGTCAGGGTTGACCTGCTTTGCTTAACATAGGTGCGTACCCGGTCTCAGGGCGTTATCAATCGAGGTATAGTGTCTGAGAGCTGCCTAACTGATATTTTGTGTTTACAAAAATGTTTGACTACTTTCAGTAGTGCCGGAGACCGGCAAGCGGTACTCGAGTCATTTTATATGTCTTGGGCATCAGGAATGATTAAAAAAGGAGAGAGAAAGAAAAAATAAGGAGAAAAGCGGGGGTGTTAACCAGAACTGAGCCCTGGTAGGCTACCCTACTCTGGGTAAGACGGGAGGAGGAAGGAAAGTTAGAGTAGGAGAAAAAAGTCACTGAATGGGCTGGCGTGTAACAGTTTCAGGCTTCACCATCATAAACGGTAAAACAGGCCATTGCGTTTGAAAAAGTGGTTAAACCATTTAGAGTACTTCGTACTCTACTATGGGGGAGCATTAAGCCGTCCCTTGGGCCTCACACTTGATGAGGCCATGTTGACACGCACGCACGCACACGCACACACGCACACACACACACACGCACGCACGAACGCACACGCACACACACACATACACGCACGCACGCACGCACACGCACACGCACACACACACAGCGTATCCACGGAGTGCATGATGATGAGTGGGGCGAAGCATTCGTCAGTTCGTCCATGCTTCTGTCCGTGTGTCCATGCGTCCGTTCGTGCTTTCGTTCATCCATGCGTCCGTCCGTCAGTGCATCTGTCCATCCATGTGTCCATCTAGTGAACACTCCAAGTACCGCCATCTCGAATATTTTCATCATATAGAAGTACCGCCATTCAGTGGACATTCCAAGAACTAAACGAGAGGTAGCACGGCCGGACTAGAGGAGCGGCACGCGCGCACTCTCTTACGGCCTGCGCTTCGTGTCTAGTTTCCACCTTTCCCCACTGCTAGACAATGGCACTGCAGCCCAACCCTCGCTAAACCTTGCTAAAACCAAGGAGGTTACGCCCAGCGAGTTTAAAGGGGTACTGACACAAAAAATTTGGCCTCGCGTTTTTTCTGCTACAATGCGTTGCTGTAGGGCTGTTAGTCATGACACGACGGATTGTTTGCTGCAGCATGCGATAGATAATTAATTACAGGCCCCTCATTATCAATCATTTTCGGTTTGAGAGAGTTCCAAAAACTGGGTGCAACTGTCGCCACCTAGCGTGTGCAACTCTTGACCACGTCAGCACACAGAACTATGACGCACTTCCGCACGATCCGCATCAAGAATTACTTTCGAATAGGAAACGGCACTGGAATGTCGCCAAACACAAAACTTTCTAAGCGTGCGCGACGGCCACGCACTCGCAACCAGCCACCGAGAAATATAGACTTCGGGAACTAACGCTGCAATAGAAAAATGGCGGCTGTGACGTCATGATAACATGTTTTGTTGACCGCAGCGTGGTGACGTGAGGGAAGTAGGGGGTCACCTCGGAGTCACCTCCCGCGGTGTGGAGGCGATCGCTCACGCAAACTTCAAAATTGATTTAAAATACCTTCCAAGCTACATTCGCTGTTGATATCTTGCAGATGATATACGAAAGTTCATTCCCCGAAATTTTGTGTCAGTACCCCTTTAACGTTGCAGTCCTTCGTGGTCAGATCATGGTCAAAGTGCGTCCTTCTGATGCTAGTTTTTTTAAGTAAGCACCAAATTCAAGGCAAATTTTGTGTGAGATTGAATCACTAATGCACTTCTCTATAGGTTCCTTATTGCAAAAACCAGCGCCAGTGGGTACGAGCACTCCCCAGCGCTTGTACTGGGACGCTGTGGTACTCTGCGCAAAATGACTTCACAGGGTTAAAACGGGGGTTGCCCATTCGCCATAAGTAAATAAATAAATAAACAAATAAGTAAATAAATAAATAAATAAATAAATAAATAAATAAATAAATTGTTAAGGCGTTTATTAGCCGGCAACGAGCGAGAATATACAATGGCTACAGTCACAGCCAAACACGGGCTCTCAGCGCGAGCGGCGACCTTGTTGGGTAGCCCCACTAGAAGGTACTCAAGGTACTTGATGATTGCGGTCTTAAAATCGGACCAGGTGGCAAAATCGGACGCGTGGTTGTTGTACCACAAACTGGCAACACCCGTAAGATAGAATACCAAGTTGGTCAGCTTGCCGTCCTCGTCCCATTTGTTGGGGACGCTCACGCGCTCGTAAATGGCGAGCCAGTCCTCCACGTCAGTGCCATCAGCGCCAGTGAAGATGGGTGGATCGCGGATTCTGGGGACACCGGGACAAGGGGGTGGCATTGGAGGAGGCGTTTGCTGAGAAGCGTCGTGGTACATCGTAGATGGCAGGGTACGTGATCGTAGCTCCAAAGGCATAGACAGGGATCGCAGCACTCTCCACCAAATTGTTAAGGCGTTTATTAGCCGGCAACGAGCGAGAATCTACAATGGCGACAGTCACAGCCAAACACCGGCTCTCAGCGCGAGCGGCGGCCTTGTTGGGTAGCCCCACTAGAAGGTATACTCAAGAGTTCGACCCATTTCAGAGTTCGGAGGCTTCACTACAAAATAAATAAATAAATAAATAAATAAATAAATAAATAAATAAATAAATAAATAAATAATAATAAATAAATAAATAAATAAATAAATAAATAAAAATAGCGCGCATTTACAAAAAAGTAAAAAAAAAACACATGGAAAGAATAAAATGCCTCCTGACGGGATTCTAACTCGCCACCTTTCGATTGGTATACCAGGACGTACTTGTTGGGTTGTAAACTGACAATTTATCCAAAGAATGCGCCGTTTGACTTCATGTTTACAAGTCGCACGGTCAAGATTGACGCGATATTCCTTTCCAAATAGTAATTGCGTCTTGATTCAACAGTGACGAACGGCTTCCGGTCAGCGAATGTCGTGCGGATATTAGCAAGAGTGCATAGTTTTTGAAGCATCCACATCTTAACTGTGAAAAATCTCATATTGCCTGTAGGAGCAGCCACAGATTGTCGGCTGTTGCTGCCGATAGTTTTTTTTTCTTTGATAGTCGGTTCTCGCACTTGCTACTGGTCAAGATGTACAGATGGTTTAAAATGACTTGTTCTGTAAATATGCGTGCACACGAGTGAATATTGAGTATTTTTTTCGCGCAAGCGACAATATAGCAGTATACATCCGGCGTGCCAGATTACAAATTTGCAGTTATATCGATACCTGCAACTTCATCATACGGTGGTTTTGGGACGTTAAACCCCACAAATCAATCAATCGATACCTCCAACTAAAGAACTGCAAAAAAATAACTAATGCAATCCACTGCACAAGTATGCCAGTGTGCTAGTTCACTAACGCGTACCAAACTACCAACTCAAAATTGCGTGTTCTTATATACGAGTCAGAGAAGTACCGGCTCCTGCGCTCAGAAGGAAGGTTACTGTGACAGCCTATACGTTGCTGATATCACGACACATCGATCGTCGTCGCTCCTTGTGCGAGCACCGCACACGCGAAGAAATGGTTGATTTAGGCTCAGGGATGTCTAAACTGAACTTTACAGTCATTCTTACGCTTTAGAATTGCTCCTATTGAAAGCAAAAAGCACCGGCAGCTTGTACACTGACGCGGCCGGCACGATAGGCCTCGCTGGGACGGGGCACTGCAGTGTAAGACCGCTCTCGAAGCAGCTGAGTTGTGATGCTTCAAGTTTCTGCATTTGAGCTTCGCAACATTTATAACTGTTACCTAAACTGTACCTGAAGTCAGTTTGCCAGATATGCATTTACGGAGTGGCGATACCAAGTGACAGCCGTTTTTCTGGCCTCCGCTGGCAGTTTACAGCGGGCGTGCCAGTGGACAGATATATGCAGTTATATAAACACCAACAATAAAAAAATGGCAGCATATCCACGGAGTGAATGATGGAGAGTGGGGCGAAGCATTCGTCCGTCCATGCGTCCGTCTCTGTGACCGTCCATGCGTCTGTTCGTGCGCCCGTCCCTGCGTTCGTTCATGCATCCGCCCCTGCGTCCGTTCATGTGTCCATCCATGCATCTGTTTGTGTGTCCGTTCGTCCATCTATTCAACACTCCAAGTCCCACCATCTCGCATCTTTTTATCATATATTCCCCATATAGAAGCACCGCCATCCAGCGGACATTCCAAGGACTAAACGAGAGGTGGCACATGCACACTTTCTTACGGCCTGCGCTTTGGGTCCACTTCCCACCTTTAACCACCTCGAGTTCATGGTATATTCTAGTTCACTGTATTCATGGCACTGCGGCTCAACGCTCGCTAAACCTTTCTAAAGCTAAGGAGGTTACACCCAGCGAGTATAATGTAGCATCCCTTTCTTGTCCAATAGTGCTCAATGCACATGCCAATGGCTGCTAATGGGGATCGCAGCATGCGCGTTGACTATAAGCTGAATGTTCATGTCTCTCATTCCCCATTAGCAGCCATTGGCATGTACATTGAGCACTATTTTTATTGTTAAACAACGCACAGAAGAAATCTCTCACTGGCACCACCTTGGAGGTCAAGTGTTATACCTATTTCGGGTATGTGCCACTGGTGGTTACATACGAGGGACGCCCAAGCCACGCCATAAGGAGCTTCGCTCCTAAAAAATGGCCAAAGAAACACTAATGCAATCCACTGAAAACGTACGCCAGGGAGTCAGTTCACGAACGCGTATCAAATTACCAACTGGAAATTGCATGTTGTTACATATCAGTCAGAGAAGTACCGGTTAAGTACAGCCGGTAGCTTTCGGTGACAGCCTGCGTAGCTGAAAGCGCGTCGCATCGATCGTCAGCGCTCCTTGTGCGAACATCGACACAAGGCAAAATAGTTGGCTTAGGTTCATGGATCTGTAAACTATACTATACAGTTGTTTTCCCACTTAAAAATTCTGTGCACACGAAGCAAGAAGCGCCGGTAACATATCCACCGATGCGACCGGCACGATAGGCTTAATGCTCGCTGGGCCGGGCACTGGGTAAGACCGCTCTCGACGCGGTGAGTTGATATGGTTGAAGATTCTGCATTTGAGCTTCGTAAGATTGCCTTATGTTAGGTGAAGTAAGTCAAAAGATAAGCATGGCCAGACAACCATTCACGTGGTGTGGCGGAATCGAACAATCGCTTTTTCTCTCGCCTCCGCTGGGAAACATTGCGAAGCGATCGAGAGAGCTCACTTACGTTTCGTCAACTTGGCCAGCAATAACAATTTTCTGTTTTTGTTAGGAGTGGCGTCCAGCTCCAGGCTTATAAACACTGCAACTTGGAATCGTTACACCAATACACGGCTGATGCGAATATGGCCGGTATACGCGGGGGCATATGCAAAAAAAGTGCATTATAATGGCTGCGATACGTACGTGCGCCGCAAAAATTGCATATGCTCGGCATCTGTTAGGCTAGCATCTCTCCGTGCCGTCGAATCAAGCGTTTTATATTCAATGACCCCGAAACATACCACGGCACATGCTACATTAATGTGCACGCTGCACTGGCAGAAACAGTGCGTGCTCCAGTATTCACCAGCGCTTGCCAGTGAAAATTCTAGCTCTTCCAGCGCTTCGCAGTGTGCACCAGCATCACAACGGTTAAGCCAGTGCCCCTACCAGTGCAACACAGCTTTTTCTCAGTGCGCCCAGCGAAGTGCCATTTTATACCAGCGTGTACCAGTGTCTCCAGCGTGTACCAGTGCCAAAAACGTACTGGCATCATGCTGGGGACGCTGTTTTTTTTGCAATGAGGTTATTTCATCAGAAACAACTATCCTTTTATATGATTAGCGTGTGCGGGTTTCCTCCTCAATTCCAATGAGTGCGCACGTGCTGCTTCTCTAGTCCGGCCGTGGAGGTGGCTACCTACTACTACGACGCACTACTACTACATCCATCGCGGACACACGGCCCACGGTTTAAGGAGCTTCGCCCTTAAAAGATCGTGGCATACCCACGAAGTGAATGATGATGAGTGGGGCGAAGTTTCGGAGGGTTTTATTGGGAAACCGTGAATCATCCGCGTCTGTATGTATGTATGTATGTATGTATGTATGTATGTATGTATGTATGTATGTATGTATGTATGTATGTATGTATGTATGTATGTATGTATGTATGTGTGTGTGTGTGTGTGTGTGTGTGTGTGTGTGTGTGTGTGTGTGTGTGTACGCCCGTCTGTCTGTATGTCTGTCCATCCGTCCATCTTGCGAACACTCCAAGTACCGCCATCTCGCATGTTTTCATCACATATTCATCATATACAAGTACTGCCATCCAGCGGACATTTTAAGGACTAATACGATAGGTGGCTACTACCTACAAGAGACGCACGACCCACGCCTTAAATAGCTCCGCCCCTAAAAATGCCCCCTCCTCCCTGTAGGGAATCGTGAGTGAATGCTGATGCATCACGTAGCGTCCATAACGAAGACTCGCATGTGAGAACCCAATGTTAGAATGTTTTTTTATTCCTTGCTACCAATAACGCCATTCGCCGCACGTGGCGTTTTTCTGCCGCGAAAAACGTCGTGTGCGTTTCCAGTTCTAGTAGCTAGCGTGCAGGGTTAAATACTATGAAGCGAACAAAACAAACAGCGTTCTCGTCATTTCATAGGGGGGGGGGGGAAGTGATTTTAAATGAAAAGAAGAGAAAAGTGAGCCCCGTAACTGTCTCTCTGGTGGAGGACACGTCAACAGTAGCTCACGAGTGGTGGGGGTAAAGGAGAGATTAAAAGAATAGGATTAAAGGTAAAGAGATAGAGAGAGAGAGGAAGGAAAGAGCGAGGCGCAGGGACAGCGAACGACGGAAGTAAAGAGAAGATAGGAAAGATGGACACGGTCGCAAGAGTCCGAGGACGGGGAATCACACGGCGAGAGCTCTTGTCGGCGTCAGGAGATGGCGTAGGGTGAGCCCAGTCGGCCAGAGCTGCACTGTCGTCGGAGATCGTGGCGGCACAACCTGTCGGCACGAAATCCAGCGAGCGAGTCCCCTGGCGTTTCACAGCGGCGTCTCGAACACACATTTCGGGAGGTTCCTGAGAGGCGCGTAGCCAGCGAATGGTCGAGAGCGAGGTGCGAGGGGACGGGAAAGTGGGGCGCAGGGAGGAAAGAGAGCGGGTGGTGAGATAAGGGTGGTGAAGCATTGCATTTACCCTTTCCTACACTATATCGCACCACATGCTCCAGTTGCTTTGAGTGAGGATAAGTGCGTACGCCTACAGCTGTTGATATGAGAGAGGGAGTGAGAGCGGACAACACCTGCCGGCGCGCGGACACCCTCGCGGACAACGCCGGATGGCTGACATAACCCGAGAAATGCATTCACATTTAAAATTACGCCCTGAACGAGTTCACGAACACAACCGTACTTGTTCGATTGGGTAATGTCAAGTGTGGACCATTCCTTATACAAATTTAGTGAGGAAGAAACAGGGGATTTTATTGTATACTAGTAACGGCACTTCAGGCCAGTACAAACAAGAGAACAAAGACACGATGCAACCTACAGCACTGAAACACTCTGACAGGTGTGTTCAGAGATGCTCGACGATTTACAGTTTGCAGCACTCTATTGTGGAAGTCCCGCATAAAAGCCAAAAAGGTACGGCCAGCCATCAAGGTGAACAAAGGAGGGACATGTTTAGAAAAATGGTTAACTATTTAGAGTACTAGGTACTGTACTACGGGGGAGTATACAGCCGTCCCGTGGGTAGTGATTACACAACCCGAGTCGATCAGGAATGACCAGCGATATAGTTGCGGTGAACACCTCAAAGTAGAGAGGGCCACCCAAGTGCATTGCGCATAGACACCCTACATGTAGCCCCTTTATTTCTTGCCGCCTCAACCTTTGTACTCTGTCATAGTGACAAAACAGAATATTGTTGTGTACTTGTTGCGTTCGTGGAGCAGATGCACACAAATGTTAGGATAAGTTAGCAGAGAAACGAAGAAAGGTTATTATTTTCGGAGCGGTCTTGACAACATTTTCGCTTTATGCTACCAGGGCCTATACAGATTAACTCAAAAGATTCGCATGGGGACTTCTGCATTTTGTCCAAGACGAGTTGAAGGCGGAATCAAGTGCATGGCATGTTGTGAACTTCGCGGCCGCGCCGTAAGGCGTCATCACCATCGAAACGATGACAGCGCATCACCGGCGACGGCAAACGAAACGCCATCAAAGCATTTTTTGGCGATTTCTTTGCAAGACTTCAGAATGCTACGCAACAAAAACTGCTTCACATTTAATTTTAAGCATTTATAAGCATGAATAGTGCGAACGCGCGGAATATTGGAAAGTGACTTACTTTAGCTGACAGTGCAGGCGGATATGGTGATATTATTTACAGAAAGTTTGCCGAATACTCTCAATGAGGTGTTATGACATCTTCAGCCAAAGAAGTGCAGGAACTTTAGCGGTATACTTTTACTTACTTGAGTGAAGTTTTCGTAGAGTGCGATGGATATATCAGTCAGCGCTGGACAGCTTCTGGGCTGCGGGCATCTGCGTTGGGGCTATGCGTAGTATGTACGTACCCGATTTGTGATGCATGCATATTGTTCACTGCTGTACATGCTAAAACGTTGCTTATGCGGCCTTTATTTCATGTAAACGTTGGTTGACTTGCAATAACACAATTTATTGCCACAAGTTTGTGTGATCAGTGCTGTTGTTTCACTCGGCCTGTGTGCGGCACCACTCACTAAAGTATGCAAGACACTTGCGAGCTTCCAGTAAGTAGTTTGCTGCATTGTACTATATGTAAAGGAGAGAAATCGAGACAGAGAGCTGCTCCAACGAGCAGGGAACAGCCATGACGCAGAAGCAGACGACGACGGTACCGTCTGCTATGCGAACGGCCAGCCGCCATATCAAAACGCATTTGCGCTTTGAAACCCCTTTCGCTTTATACGCAGCTATAAATTACACAACCAATATTCTTAGTTATTTGTTCAAAAAAGCAATTTGAGTGCAGAAGATAATGAAAACTTTTTCAGTTGTCAGTAAAATAGTCATTTTCTAATCTTTGTACAACTGCTGCCGGAATCCAGACGGCGCTATCATGGCGTCCAATTTTCGTCTCCATTGGCTCTATGGACATGTCACTCCCTTGGCGGAATCTTTTTTTTTCTTGCGATACTTGAACGCTGCAATTTTCGTCTGTCTGGCTGTGGCGGCAGCATTTCCAATGGAGGCGGAAATGTTGTAGGCCCGTGTACTTAAATATGGGTGCACGTTAAAGAACCCCAGGTGGTCGAAATTTCCGGAGCCCTCCACTACGGCGTCTCTCAAGATCATATAGTGGTTTTGGGTCTTTAAACCCCACAAATCAATCAATTTTTTGTCTGTCGGTCATATGTCTGTATGTCTGTCACATGATTCAGCTACCCTGTCAAAGTTTAACTACTCGCTCACCGCTCATCCATCTTGAACTGGTGGCTGTGTTTTACTTGTGGACGTTGTTGATCAAAAAAATATTATTGCCCATATTTGCGGAGCAACATCCCTACGTACGTACTAGATGATGTGTACTTTTTATAGAAAATATATAGATATGTTTTTCGAAATACCCCAGAGTTTCTTGCGCTGCGCTGAATATGCGGCGCTATGTACGAAAAAGTGGGCGTTTTTTACGCTGGACTGAGAATGCGATGCTGTGCACGAAAAAGATCTCTGTTAACGATATGGTGCTGCCACCTGGCTGTGACCCTAGGTTCTGCACAAGCTCATGTTTCGCGACGTGACTACCAGATGGCGTCCTTGTCCCACGCATCGCCTTCTCTGTTTTATCAACGCCAGCCAGATGCAGCCGATTCAACACATGGGATGCGCTGTCTGAGGCAAGGCAAAACATAAATGACTGCATAAATGACTATCATCGACAACATTTGCAGTGAAGTACGCAGATACGTGGTCAATTTTCCAAGTCATGACTCAGGGTGAAAGCGCATAAGACTAGCCAAGAAGCCCAAACCGACAAGCCAACAATCCAAGAAAGAAGCCAAGAATACCAACAATCAAAACAATTGAATAAACAAACAAACAAAGTCAAACCAAGTCAAACCGACAGGCTCAAACAGCTTCCATAGTAAACTTCTTTTTGATCGATGCTATTGGTTACCTTCTACTCTCTCTTAGAGCTTTTTTGCACCACACGCGTTGTCGCGGTGCCTCCGAGATCGGCCTACCTTTGACCCAGCGATTACGTTGTATCATGACGTTATCATGCGACGTCTCGTTGCGACGTCAGAAAAATTGACTACTTGTGACGACATGATGAAGACGTAGGGTAGGGTGGTTATCGCATCATGTTTTGCAGCACTCGTGTTGACGCTGACGGTCGCTTTTCGCGTTTCTTTAAAGCTCCAATACTCCACTCGGTAAGTATGGATGACTAACGGAACTGTACGTGGATTAAGCAAACGTCATTTGATGTACATGTCAGTGGCTGTCGATAATTTGCACGCGTCGTCACGTAGCACAACATGGCTCCAGCATGATGGCTTATAGAACGTCAGAGCAGTATGATGACGTGGTGATTAACCCATTTCAGTATGAAAACGACGTCACTATAACGGTATGGAACTGCTTTGCTTAAATAGCGATATAATCAGGATTAAATGTCCATATAAGTTAATGTGACATCACAACCTTCGCATCTCGCCATGTTGTTGCTCCAATGTGGCTGTTTCGGTAACAGACCAACAAATTGCTGCGGAGGTGTCATGCGCTTATCTCGTCAACGTGTCTGCCTACTCATGTCCCTGCATTCCTACGCGATATGGGACGCAGTGCGGAAACACATCGACGCCACTGACAGGGAGGGCATGCAGCGTGGTGGCGAGTGGGCTCCGATGCCTAACCATTCCTGTTTCCACACGTACATGCTCAGGTACGGGCAAGTACACGTACGCGTACCTGGCCACAGCGTTTGCCAATGCATATCGACGAGTATACCGAACGCGCATGCCTGCTCAATGCAGTCCGATGACGCACTTAGTGTTACCAACAACGCGCGCTCAAGCTGGAGGAACATACTGCACAGCTCTAATTTTTGTTTTTACTACCGATGAATGCGTACTTTTGATTCCTCTTCTGATTGGTACGTCGGCACGAAACATTCCCGCCTAGATAACAAAAGGCAGCTTTACAGCAACTTAAACTGGATCAATTTTTCGTCCTCTTGACTTCTGTTTACTCTCCATTGGTGTTTTTTTTCGTTCAAGATGGATCGACCGCCTGCACCGCGAAGCATCCGTTCGACAGTAGCAGATAAACTATTTGACAAAACTGGATAGCTTGGAACAAAAGTAAAAGCTTAACAAAAACTCTACTACGGCATTGTTTTAATTTTTTCCTGAAAGACACTGTAAAGGCAGTGTCGTTTTTCTCGCGTGACAAATATAGAATAAGGAGAGCCCTACGACCCTTCACTCTCTTTATTTCCTTTCTTCCAGCTGACACAACACTTCGATGCTGGATGCTTTCCAACATCGCGGATCGTGGACGGGGCAGTAAACGCGTACCTCCAAATCAATTCCGTTTACGGGTGACCGCTGAACACTGCACAGCGAGAGGCCAATAAGCCAGAAACCGAAACATAACAAGATAAGGCAAGGCACAGGATTTTGCTTGTCGTTTTCTTTTTTTCTTTTTAAAGCGCTACGTCCTGGCCGGGGGTGAAAGACTTGACAGAGCACGATGCCCAGCCCAGAGGCCGTACGCTGCTCGCTGCCTGTCCTCGCGAAGGCGCAGACCTGGCGTCACGTTGGCGTTGCGGTAAACGACGCGACGAAGGGGATAAAGACACGCTTTTCTGTCGGCAGCAGTGGCGCGCTAAATGAGATTTTCCTTCATCCGCTCAGATAAATTGTTCCCTCCACGACGTTTCTGTACGCTTTCCCGAAATCCCAGCGTCACTTGGTGCGTTTGTTCAGTGTCATTTTTTTTTCTGTGATGTCCCCGTTGTCTCCGCTCTTCGTCTTTAAGTTCCTGTCTTCTTGTTTAGAAAGTACGCTTTAGTTTTGCGGTATGTTATTAGCTTCATGGTGACTGGGATTACGTTGGCTGGACACGTGGCCAGCATTACATAGATTGGGGGGATTAAACAGCGTGCGGATTTATGACTCGGCCGGACAGCACGCTTGTTTCCCTTGAAAAAAAAAGAAACAACAAGCGAACACAAAAACAAAGAAAGAATCTTCGGATATCTCGAGGAAAAGCTGCTCTGGTAAAAACACAGACGGGAAGTATTATCACGTCAGTTGTAGCGTTTTACTCGCAGGTTTTACGATGACGTGCTTTAATGGCGCCGCTTTACACCACTGATAATTGCTATTGGTGTTGAGTTCGGTATCTACAGCCGAAATAATTGATGGTGATGATTACGTGTGGAAAGAAAGATGAGGCCCACCGACACCACCAAAGCAAGGAAATTCAAGTCGATTGACTCATATGTGGGGTTTAACGTCCAAAGACAACCATATGATTATGAGAGGTGCCGTAGTGGAGGACTCCGGGAATTTCGACCACATGGGGTTCTTTAACGTGTACCCAAATCTGAGCACACGGACCTACAGCATTTCCGCCTCCATCTAAAATGTAGCCGCCGCAGGCCGGGATTTGGTCTTTCGACCTGCGGGTAAGCAGCCGAGTAGCTTAGCCACTAGACCACCGCGGCGGGGCGAAAGTCATGTCGAGGAGAAGGTATTAGTAGTACGCGCTTCGCATCTCTTGTAGATTTTTTTTCGAAACTCTGTGAAAACGTTTTGTCGAAACGGTAACCAATCTGTAGGACTGTAGAACCTGTATTAGTCTGAAGGAAAGCGCTAACGCGCATACTTCATTGTGGGGCTTCCCGAAAGGCGAAGCTGGGCTCCCGAACCTTGTTGAGAACGAGGGCTACAAACGAGCGTGTGGGCCACTCGTTTCTTATAGCGTGCCACGATACCATTTACTTGTCTGCCGGCCCACAAACTACGGGTGAAGGAAGAAAAGAAAAAATAATCTCGTACTTCGCGAAGGAGCAAGAAAGGTACGCGGAATTGGAGACGGCGTAGTTGTGATCCGCCACTCATCGATACGCGTGCACGCACGCTTCCGAGCGTTCACAGCACGCACGCTCATACAGATATCCATCTACGCGAACACCACGAAACGCACCGACCCCTTGCACACAAACACGTCCTTCCGGAGACCGACGGGCAGGAAACAAACGGCGCCAAACAGCAAACAACGGGACATCGCCGAAGCGTGCGGCGCAGGGCGCACGACGACTCTTCTCTAGAGCATCGTGCGTGGAAACAATCGGGGTTTCATGCTCCACTCGCCCGGAACACGGCGCCAGGCCACCCGGCAAATGGTGCAACCCCCTTGCTCTCTTTCATTTCCTCTTTCTCTCTTCTTATTCTGGCTGGACTGGAAGTGCATGCAGCTTTGCCTTTTTTTTTCGCGTTCCTTTCCTTTAGCTCCCGCGGTCCTTTTGCCCTCCTCCCTAGTAGCACAGCGATTCTGTACGTTCTCCATATTCCTTAATACCTTCTCTCTCGTCGTATCGTTTTTACGCACTCGCATTCTGTTTTGTTTCTTTTCTTGGCTCTATTCAGGCTTTCTTTCCAATGTTCTCTAGGCTAGCGATTTTCTTTTGTTTTCCTCCTCAATTTCCCAAGGCTCACTCCCCTACACTGATGCTCCTTACATGTGTTCTTCTAATCTCTTATTTACATCATTTTTTTCTTTGTTTGTTTTTTCTTTTCTTACCCAGCAACAGTGCTCTTTGCTGCCGTCTTTTAGTGCAGGAAGGAAAAAAAAAGAAGTTGATGCTCTTGCCTTTGTCGGCGATTCCATTCCCGAAATGTTTTTTTAAAGCGTTAATTTTATAGTAAATTCTGTTCACGTGTCGTATAACACTCGCTGGGTCGTCTAGCGTGAAACTTTTTTTTACTTTATAGGAGCAGTTTTTTCTCGTCTATGTTCTCTACGCCTATTATTTCCGAGTTGACTGGTAAATTCTTTCCTACGCTCGTTCTGCTTTCACGACGTTTGCTTGCGTTTGCTCTCTCAACCAGTCTCCTCTCCTTCAGCCTTTTTTACTCAGCTTCTCCCATTTCGCGTATTTCCCAATTCCCTGTTTTCTTACCTCCGGTACCATGCTCTTTTACATCTCTCATCAGTTCAGTTTGGTTTTTACTTGTTTTATCACACCGGTTTCTCTTGCCTTTCCTCCTGTTTTTCGCATTCTCTTCAGGGACGCTTTAGGGAAACGCCATTGCCGACCCTCCCCATTTCGTCTAAGTACAAGCAGCGCCGGCTCTCTTGATGTTCCACTCTCGACTCTCGTTTCTGCGCACTGCGAGCTTTCAGTGTCGTTGCATACATTGCACGCGCATCCCCTGATCGCGCGGGTACGTATCACTACCCGCGGCTAAATGGAGGCAGCCTCACGTAGCGAGGGATACGACTAATTCTATGCCCTGCCCAGCCTTTGGTTGGCAGGGGATGGCCACGTCTTGCGTTTCTGGTCGTTTCTTATTGCATTCAAAGCGTACTTCTTTCGTCTTTTTTGAGGGGCGAAGCTCCTTATGATTAAGGGCAGTCCATCCATACGACGTACCCAGGACAGCATATCGACAGACAGACGGACATACGGAGAAACGCGCGGACAGACAGACAAACGGACAGTCGGACAGATAGACAGACAGACGGATGAACGGATGGGCATATAGGCGAACAGACAGACGAACGGACAGTCGGACAGACAGACAGACGGACAGACAACGGATGGACAGACAGACGAATGGACGGACGGACAGATGGATGGGCAGACGTATGGGCAGACAGACAAACGGATGGGCAGACGGACGGACAGACGGATGGACACACAGACGAACGGACAGACGGACGAACGAATGCACGGACAGATGAATGGACAGACAGACGGACGGGCATAGGAATGGACACACGGAAGGACGGATGGACAGACGAATGGACGGATGGACAGACGGACGGACGGATGGATGAACAGACGGACAGGCAAATGAACCGATAGACGGCTGGATGGACAGATGGACAGACGAACGGACAGACAGACGAACGGATGGACGGATGGCCAGACAGACGAACGGATGGACGGATGGCCAGACAGATGGACGGATGGACAGACGGACGCACGGACAGACGGACGGACGGATGTACAGACGGACGGACGGATGTACAGACAGGCGGACGGATGTACAGACAGGCGGACGGATGGATGGACAGACGCACGGATGGACAGAAAGATGAACGGATGGACAGACTGACGAATGAACAAACGGACGGACAGACAGACGGACAGACAGACGGACGGACAGACGGACGGACAGACGGACGGACAGACGGACGGGCAGACGGACGGGCAGATGGACGGGCAGACGTACGGGTAGACAGACGGACAGACGCACGGATGCTTTGCCCCACTCATCATCATTCACTCCACGGATATGCTGTGTTTTTTTTCTTCGGCTGGGTGTGTTCAGTGCCTTCTCCGTACAGTTTATGCTGGGGTTGAAATGTTCTGAATACTTGAACTGTATTTTAACGAATGGTTTATGCATATTCAAAACCGAACCACTCTACCTTAAATGTTCACCTTTAGTAAAACGCTTGTTACCACAAGCAAAGAGCTGGAGCTGTTTCTAACTTTATGGGGCACTTACTAACTTTTTTGACATTTTTACAACCTACGTTAGGAGACAACGTTGCTACGGTCACTACCTCTTGCACACCATTACTTACTTTTTCCCGTGCACCTGTTTACCGAACTTGTTGAAGAAAATTTAGAGGTCATGATTACGAGCATCTAACAACCTATTATTAGTACGGGTATCCGTTGAAGTTCATTGAGGCGCAGTATGTAAGCTTTGTACCCTCAGCTTGGGTCCTAGGTCCTGCATATTAGGCAATGTTGAGGTGGTATTATGCAAGATAGACATGACATACTGTTTATGTTAATGTTTGATTAAAAGTCCTACACGCCACGTTACCTCATGCACATGCTGTAATTGTATACCGTGTAATTAAAGACACACATTTAAGTTATTTATCCTAAAGCTTAACCACCCACCGAAATGTACACTTATGTTTTTGTTCGCTTTGAAGTACGGTTGCGACTGTTGAGCTCTTTAGTTGTCATTTACAAGTCAGTGGAAAATAATATAGCAGTGCTAAACCATTTTTTCCTCGTCGCCTCCAAGAGAGAGAGAGTGAAAAAATAAAGTGGGAGAAAGCTGCAGAGCACTAAGAAGAGAGGAAAAGGGAAAGATGGAAAGGAGAGCGAAGAGAAAAGTATCCTCATGAAGAAAAAAAAATGGCGGTGGCTTAGGTCAGCTATGCCATGATATACGTAGCGTTAGCAAAGGTTCAGCTAAGTATTCCTAGCTTTCCAGATATCGTGCTTACAGCTGTTCTAATGACACACACACGGTATACGTATTATATGGCACATGTATATTTCTTTTGCCGGGTAACTACTTCGGGATCCGATGAGTTAAGCTTCTCCGCTCTACTGCACCGTTGAGCAGCATTTGCACTCTCCTTCTCCATGGCTACACCACAGTGACAAACGCCAGTCAGAGGCGCTATCAGGCGGCTCCAGCACAGTGTCAGATGGCGACTGCACTGGGAAGGCGCGCTCGTCGGCGTCCATATGTCTACGAAGGCTATGACGGCACTCCTCTGGAAAGCGCACACCGGCGGTGGCGAGTCGCGCGCGGCCGCGGCCGAGTGCGAGGGAGGTGCCGGCTTCGGTGCGTGACACCACTGATCGTCTGCGCAGCGCATCGAATTGCGCGCACACCGGCGGTGAGCCGCGCGCGGCGGCGGTGGAGTATCATTGCGCATGCACATACTAGTTCCACGCGAAATTGGCTCAGCGAGGCCAGTGTAGCTAACGCTACAAAAGTAGTAGAAACTTACGCGCTGTCTTCATGGCTTCCTACATTTCCCTTGCTAACCGTCTCCAAGCACGATGCCTTAATGGTGAGCGTGACAATGCGGAAAAGGAGTCGGCCATGCCCAGTCTTTGAAATTATGCTCTATCCGCGCGATTGGACGGCTGAAGACAACTGCTGGAGGGCAATCTCGGACGAGATGGCACACTAGGCGTGCTTCTGTCAGTAGCCGCCATTGAGTTTCCTATAAACGCACTAGAGGGAACTCTGGCGCTAGTGTCTATGGGAGCTGCAACGCATGGCGCTTCGGCGAGCATGGGAATAATGGGTACCGTACACGGATATTTGCCTAGTTTTCATACTTCACGTACCTTTTGGCTTCGCGTGGCTTGAAGCTACTTTGTCACAGAACAACAATCGGCAAATGTTCAGCAGTTGCGCTTCACCACCTTAATCTTCTAGGCTTAGCATTTCAAATCGGGTCACGAAGATCTGAAGGGTTCGTTCTTTCCTTCAAAACATAACCGAAACACAGCAATAGACGGAACAATAAGTGCGATTCGATGCGAACAAGTACGAAGGCTAGGTCAATCGGTATACTACTCATCATTCTCACTGTCACTGAACGATTGCAGCGCCAGAGTCCCCTCTAGGTAATTTGAAGAAACTATGGTGTAGCAGCCAGGTGGAGACTGGTGGAGACTACATTAGATATCGCAGCCAACCACTCATTCTTGAAACGGCTGAACTAGGGCAGTGTTGGCTAGAGTCACTGGTTAACAGCCCTTGTGTGATGACTCGTGTCGGAGAGATCAGAACTTATTGCATGTCGGATATTGACCGTAAGATGGGATACGGTATTTGTTAAATACCGTCCTTATGAAAATCGCTAGCAACTTTGGTCAAAAGATACAAATGTTTCTATTCGGCATGCCTCTTCTATTCGCTCCCCAGTTACAGCGACAGTAATCCTTGCATGAAAAAGAGAAAGAAAGTTTGCGAGTATGCCGAAGATTTCAGGAGGTCGGCCTACGTGGCACTCATGAACGGTCCTGTGGTAGCTCGGCTCAATAAGCGGATTGCACGGGAGCCTACCACCATGGTGGAGTACCGAGTACTCTAAATCCTTAACCACGTTTAGGGACGAAGCTCCTTACTGCGTCGGTCGTGCGTCTCCTGTATGTAGTACCCTCCCCTTGTTTTAGTCCTTAGAATGTCCGCTGGATGGCGGTACTTGTATATGATGATTATATGATGAAAAGATGCGAGGTGGCGGTACTTAGAGGGTTCACTAGATGGAAGGACGGACGGATGGACAGACATACAGACAGACATGCAGAGAGACAGATGAACGGACGGAAGGACCCTTCGCCCCCTATCATCATCATTCATACCGTGGATATGCTGTGACACAGGAGGTGTCATGTAGATGTTATGCCAATGGGTCTGCTTTATGCTCTCCCATAGTAGAGTACTTAGTTTACCCACTTTTTCTAAACACAACTCACAAGGTATGAAATCGGGAACATTTGTCTTCGCGCAGACGAAGTAGATTCGTCGATGCCAAACACCACCGAAAAAAGTACTGACACGGGCCGACTTTTCTACAAATAGAGGCCACGATTCTCGTCATTCGTCTTTTGTTCTTGTTTTTTCCTCCTTATTTTTTCCAACAGCCGAAGTCTGGCCGCTCAACTATACTGTGAAACACGAAGAAGCTCGTAGAACAGGTAGCACGAACACCCAGCAAACCCCGTGTGGTGAGTTCCCACTGCACTCTGTACCAAAGTGTCGTTGACGCCAATATTTGAGGCAAGCTTGCTGGTTTTCTCCGACACGAGTATAGCATCTTGTTAGTTTCGCAAACTCTGAGTGCCGCAGATTTCTGGAACGTTTTCTTAGCGAATGTAGGTAGCTATTTCGATTATTTCGTGATTATTTTCGTTCATTATGAAACTTTAGGTCTTGCTCATTATTTTTGGTCTGGTTTTGGGCATCGACAACCTTATTGCGGCCTGTATTGATCACTTCACTGCGAGTATGATGACGCCACGTGACATGCACGAATGGACAACAAGCCGGATGCCAGAAGTGTTCCGCACTTAAAACACGTAGGTGAAGCTATATTTTGATGGAAGTGGGGCTGCGTGCGCAGCGTTTCCTTGTCTGTTCTCATACAGTAGCGCCGCACTGAGTTACGGTATGTACTTGCAGCACAAGGAACGATGATAAGGAAGACACAAACGACGGTGGCTTGCGCTCACTTAAAATAATATTTATTGAAAAGCAAGTCGACGCAAGTCTGTGTTGTTTGTGTCTTCTTTGTCCCTGCTTCTTAGCGCTGTAAGTACTCAGGTACATATATCAAGGCATGTTGCTGCACACATCGAATAGTCCATCGAGTTTTTTTTTGTTTAGCACTGAGTTGCCAACGATACGCTAAAACAAAACTCACTCGGCACTTCATGCATCACTTCAGACTACACGAAGGGCAAATGCATTCGATGTGGCTATTCTGATCTATGCAATATGTAGGCATTTAACGTTCAATAATTGACTCGCACTAATCAATAAATTATATGGATGAGGCGCTGCTTAACGGGCCCTTATATTTACCTATGAAGGAACCTTATACTGTAAGTCTAATATAGGTACCCGAAACAGCCCAGAAGTCGAAAGTTCTGGTCTAGCAGGTGTCCACGTGACTGCAGCGAACCCTGGCAGAGTAACACGCGTTCACTCGTTTCGCTCTTCGCTGCGTTCGTCGGCTCCTCTGTCCACCTCTCCGAATGCCCTTCCGCAGCGTCCGGGTGAAAACTCGAGGAGCGTGCGTTCAATTTGGCGATATGTTATATGCACTGTATTTTTAGCAGAAAAAAAATGTTCTTGTTCGTTTACTGACAGCGTCTGTTGCTCGTGAAGTCACTCAGTCGGGAAGGTGGAATCATGGCGGATGTAGAAAGGTACAGAGAAAATCACGCCAGCGTCTGTCTGTGGTTTAGAGAGGGACATCATTAAAATGAAGTGAACGTGCTGATGACACGTGTCCTAGGCCACGGAGTTTATTTCACGTGAACTCGTCCTTTTAATTTTCCAGTCCCTCCTTATTTTTGAAAAATCTTTTTTAGTCATGTGAACTCTGCAAGACGAAGTTACTGCGCATCTGATGCCATCACTCACGGCTCCGCTGACGTATTGCCGTCGCGAATATGACGTTGTCAAGTGTACATTAGCATATTGCAAAGAAAAAAAAGAGAAGAAAAAGTGGCGTCGTTTGCGTCGAAACTTTAAAGGGACTGTCTATTGGTCAGAATTTTTTTTATTGTGGCGCAAATGAAAAGATTGTTCATCAAATCCGAGCAAAGAGCATGCTTTCGTGCCGGGAAAAGTAATTATAATTTTAACTTAATGTAGAAAGTCGATAAAAGGTGATCACTGGCGTCACCTAACAGCGAATGTGGTCAATCTTGACAATCTATTAGTAGGACAAAAATCTTCGCAGGTAGACTTATTTTGCCTAAAAACAAACACGTTTATCTTGAAATTGTATTCTATGCACTTGAGAAAGTTTTAGATTGCGCCAGAAACAAATTTCTGTTTTTTTTCTCACGTGTTCCAATAGACGCCCGGTGGCGCTGTCGGCAGTGTGTTCGCTTGCCGACACAATCCACCTCTACAACCCAGAGCACAGCACAAAGCTGTAGGGTGGGAGGCAGCTCTGTCCATTTCGGATCCGAAGACCCAAGAGGCCATCGTGAGATGAGCTAGGACAGCAGCATGTGCCAATGAGATCCCGGACTAAGGAGCCCCCTCCACGACACTCCTTCCTCGGTCGCAAATAAATGTTTTATTCTCTCTGTCTGCCTGCCTGCAAACGGTGAAGAAACGCGACCACAACATCCGCCGTGCTCATTAGAACAAAAAAAAGTGTGTGCACGCCTAAAACAGCTACTAAGGTATTTGCTTTATTTTTAAACAAACTTGTTGAAGCCTGCAAAAACTGCACGTGGTTTTCGACTTTCACTTGCACCGACCAGTGTTGTGGGCATTCATCCCACCGATGGAAGAAGACATAACGCAGACAGAACATTTCTGTTTTAAAGATCTCTATTCACTTTCCAGAGAAACCACTGCAAGGTTAGGCACTTCACATGGTATGCTTTTCATTGCGACACAAAACAAGAGAGCAATGCAGGACGGTATAGACAGTCCCTTTAACCTCTCCCTCCGCCGCACGCGGCGCGATACCACTCTACTACAGAGAGTGTACTTTTAGGCTTGTTAAGACCAAGCTCTTTATATACACCATATACCATTGGCGGTCCTCAGTACTCAGTAACTCCAGCTTGTCTTCGTCTTCAGTATCAAGATGGCGCGAAGGGCACCCCGCGTGCTGCGTTGCGCGCGCACCTCAATGGGGCGTGTTCGCCCGTACGTGCGCGCTTATCTCGCGATCTTCAACCCGCAAGTTTGCTTTGAATTTACAGATGATTAAAGGGTACACGACGGTCACTTAGCTCGCGGCTGCGTTTACAAGAGGAGCGCGCTGCTCACATACAAAGAAAACAATAAAGTAAGAGTTGTGGCGGTTCACACTTGTTCTGCGTATACTTGCTCGTGCGTTTCATGCGTCTTTCTTTGTGTTTGAGCAGCGCGCTTGAAATGTCGACCTGTGACAGTTGTTAGTCTTTGCTCTTCCTGTGTATGGTCATTTCGTGCGTCGTTGGTGCTTGAGGTGCGCGCTGCTTCGATCAAGTTGATTGCTGCTCTTCACTTGATATTATACAATTCGTGGCTGTAGCATTCATTCCTTCGCCTTTACTGAAAAACACGCAGGCCGTAGTTGTGTGTGTGTGTGTGTGTGTGTGTGTGCGTGTGTGTGTGCGCTTTTTTGCCTCACGCCGGCTTTTCGTCGCGTATTGCTTCACAAGAACCATTTAGGGCTTTCGCCTGAAAAGCATTGCTTGATTGATTGATATGTGGGGTTTAACGTCCCAAAACCACCATATGATTATGAGAGACGCCGTAATGGAGGGCTCTGGAAATTTCGACCACCTGGGGTTCTTTAACGTACGCCCAAATCTGAGCACACGGGCCTACAAAATTTGCGCCTCCATCGGAAATGCAGCCGCCGCAGCCGGGAATCGAACACGCGACCTGCGGGTCAGCAGCCCGCGTGAAAAGTAGTCGATGAGTAAGTTTAGAGCACACAAGCACTGTCAAAAGGGAATAACCGATAACTGTAAAAACTGTATAACTGCCCCCCCCCCCCCACACACACTCTGGGAGAGAGCAAAGGCACAAGTCTACACGAGAAAATGCTCATGCAAGACAGATGCGTGAGATGTAATTGCACGGGCGTATTTATGCACAGCTTGCTCTCAGATATCACCAAAACGAAAAAAAAACAAAAAAAAACATCGTAAGCCACGTGAACTTGTAACTGCATAGCTTTGTGTTTGCCGCATACTGGGGCATACAAGCACTTCTTTCTTCCCCGTGGCAGATTTCACATTTTAATGGTTTCGGGAACTCGCGATCTATGCTGAAGCTTAAAGCCCGATAGGTTCCGCTTTGTTCCGTGACTACGTCTTAAAGTAACAAATAACTCTTGAACAAGAAATTTGACGTCTACATAAATGTGCTCGGAATTGCAGTTTATGGAAGATATATGGGAATATCACGTTGCGAATATCATGCTGGAAGGCGGAAGACAGTTACTGAGACTTTCTTCCGTGGTGTCTGTATTTATAAAGAAACCTTAGAATGCATTACAAATTATGGCCAAGGAATATATATGAACAGGCACCGTCAAAAATTTCCAGGCCACGCTTTCATAGGAATACGTATAGGGTAGGGGCCTGGGAACTTTTGACGGCCCCCGTACATCTTAGCTTTCTGGCCAACAAGATATTTCTCAATACTCTTGTTTGTTTCTCAGGTATACCTTTAGAAATATCCAACACACCTTCAGCAGCAGCTCACTTGTGAAGCTCACGTTGCCCGAAGTGTAGTCTTTCACACAAAAATTAAGTACATACAACACGCAATGGCGTCATAAAAAAAAGAACATGCCAGCCTCCTGTTACTGTAGGATGGATTTCATTTCAATATAAAAGACTCGCTGCAACAACAAAATTTATTATTAAAATCTATCTGTCGCGTTTGCGAATAACTTTCTTGAACAACTCCGTGCGAGGGGTTTGCGCACTTGGCCGATATTTGATCTTACGTACATCTGAACAACGGACTTAAGATTTTACCGAGACAGGTTCAAAGCGCCCATTATGCAGGAGGTCCGATGTCGGCGTCAGCGTCGTTGGTTCTGAGCGAAGCGTCAACGGTGTCCGTAGCTGAGAAAACGAAAAAGATGAAAATAAAGTGGCTGAATTCTTATCTTAGGATCTGGTACAACATAAGAGTAAAACGTGTCCTCGCAGAAGTAGTTGAATGTTTATTGTACATTGATTTGAGAGCTTGCATAATGTCTATTGGTGTACGAGAACTATAGAACCGTTTACCGAGGATGTATCCCCGTTGACACTCGGAAATACATCACCATACCGACGCCTAACGTCCATGATAAATGAATAAAAACATTGACAGATCCCACGTACAGTGGGAATCAATGATATGTGAAGCACGAATTACAAAGGTTGATATGTCACTTTAAAGTCAGCACAGCGTTACGAGGTAGAGGTAAATGATGCCATATACATGACTTCCGTGTTATGATTATCATGTTTGCTTGTGTCGTTTACCGTCGTCATCTATTCACGTCACGTGATACCAAATTTAGTATATATGGAGCTAGCGATATGGCCGTGAGCGCGCCATGAGCGTGGTATGTTGGGATGTTCTTACATGACACGCGTGTCAGGATTATCATGTTTGACCTATAGTCATATACCTTCGTCATCCACTGACGTCACGTAACACCAAACTTGGTATATGTGGAGCTAGCAAAACGGCCGCGAGTGAATCATGAAGGACCTAATATACTCTAACGTAACGCTGACGCGCGCGCACGCTGGGCACAGCAAAGCTATGTTAGCAAAACTCGAGCACTCTATAGCCTGACGCCAGGCGCCACCGACGCGACCAGCATCCGTTGGCGCGGCCCGACGGCAATCGGCGCGAAATGCGACATGCTGCATTTCGTGCCAGTGCGTTACCTAGACAGCACTGCGACTGCCTCTTTTCGGGACGAAGAGACGCCGCACGCGCTGAAACGCGCATGCGTCAAAGCAACGAAACGCGGCGCGCGCCTGCGAGTATATGGCAGTACCTGCGCCTAACGTGGCACGTCACGCAACGAAACGAATGCCGGTGCGCACGCGTACGGGGTCACGTCGAAATGTATTGGCACCTTGACTGTGGCATGTAGTCATGTTGTCACATGACACGCATCTCATGATTACCATGTTTGCACCAGTCACATACCTGCGTCATCCATTGGCGTCACGTAATACCGAGTTTGGTACATGTGAAGCTAGCGAAACGGCCGCGAGCGCATTATGAATGTGGCATGTAGTCATGTTACATGACACGCATTTTATGATTATCATGTTTGGATGTGTCATTTACCTATGTCGTACGTTCGCGTCACGTAATATTGAGTTTCGTACATGTGAAGCTAGAGAAACGGCCGCGAGCGCATCATAAGCGTAGCATGTAGTCATGGTTTTACATGACACGCACCTTGTCTTTATCATGTTTGCACCAGTCATCCATTCTCGTCCCGGAATACCAAATTTGCTGTACGTGAAGCTAGCGAAACGGCCGTGAGAGCATCATAAGTGTGGCATGTAGTCATGTTAAATGACACGCATCTCATGATTATCATGCTTGCACCAGTCACATACCTTCGTCGTGCATTCACGTCCCGTAACTCCAAATTTGGTATATGTAAAGCTGGCGAAACGACTGCGAGCGTACAATGATTGTGGCGTGTAGTCATGACTCATGACTTACATGACATGCACGCGTGCGTTGCTCTACCACTGAGCTATCACGGCGGCTATGCTTCCAGCCACTTTATTGAGAATATATCTCAATTTAAACTTTGGAGTGTCAGTCAGCGCCACCAGTAGCCATGGCGGTGACTGTGGCACACTCTTTATGAGCCTGTGTGGCGTCACGTAGCATGTGAACATATTACCAGGTGGCAGCTGACGAATAGTCTCTCGTACACAACCTAAAGGCACTAAGTCTGCTAGTACAAGACCCTCGTAATGAATAAGGGAAAGAAGTGTTTACTTAAGGGCTCATTTTTTGGTGTTTTGACACAATAACAATAAGATCTAACAGACAATAATACCAAGTAAAGTATAAGAAAAGTTATTAGACCAGATCGTAGTGTAATTGTGAAGAAAGAAAAGTGGCTGAAAAGATAACTTGCCGTGATCAGTAACCGAACCTGCGACCTTCAAGTAACGCGTTCAATGCTCGAACACTGAGCTACCATGGCGGCTATCGTTGCAGCCACTTTATTGGGAATATGTGTGAACTTAAACTTCGGAGTGTCAGTCAGCGCTACCAGTAGCCATGGTGGCGAGTGTGGCACACTCTTCATGAGCCTGTGTGGCGTCACGTAGCATGTGAACTTATTACCAGCTGGCAGCTGACGAATAGTCCCTCGTACACAACCTAAAGGCACCAAGTCTGCCAGTACGAGACCGTCGTAATGAATAAGAGAAAGAACTGTTTACTTAAGGGCTCATTTTGTGGTGTTTTGACACAATAACAATGAGATCTAACAGACAATAATACCAAGTAAAGTATAAGAAAAGTTATTACACCAGATCGTAGTGTAATTGTGAAGAAAGAAAAGTGGCTGAAAAGATAACATGCCGTGATCAGAAACCGAACCTGCGACCTTCAAGTAACGCGTTCAATGCTCGACCACTGAGATACCATGGCGACTATCCTTGCAGCCACTTTATTGGGAATATATGTGAACTTAAACTTCGGAGTGTCAGTCAGCGCTACCAGTAGCCATGGTGGCGAGTGTGGCACACTCTTCATGAGCCTGTGTGGCGTCACGTAGCACGTGAACTTATTACCAGCTGGCAGCTGTCGAATAGTCCCTCGTATACCAAGTCTGCCAGTACGAGACCCTCGTAATGAATGAGGGAAAGAAATGTATACCTAAGAAGTGTGATAGCTTGGGCTAGTTGGTATGGCATGACGATAGTTATAGCGTGAGAACAAAACGACGACACAGAGACAAGAAGGACACGAAAGATACGAGCGCTAACTTCCAGCTGAGTTTAGTGCGCAGAGCGCGAAAATATATAGAGGAGACAGTAACCATGTGACAAAAACCATATGGCACAAAGAGCAGAACATGAGTAAGAAAAAAAAACAAAAAAACAAGAGCACAGAAAAACCTTTCTGTTTCGTTTTCTTATAAATTTTTCTTTGCCGTTTTTCTGTGCTCTTGTTTTTTTGTTTTTTTTCTCTTACTCATGTTCTGCTCTTTGTGCCATATGGTTTTTGTCACATGGTTACCGTCTCCTCTATATATTTTCGCCCTCTGCGCAATAAACTCAGTTGGAAGTTAGCGCTCGTGTCTTTCGTGTCCTTCTTTTCTCTGTGTCGTCGTTTTGTTCTCGCGTTATAACTATCGTATACCTAAGGGCTCGTTTCTTGTGTGTTTTGACACAATATTAATGAGTTCTAACAGAGAATAATGCCAAGGAAAGTATAGTGGAAGTTAGCAGACCAGATTGTAATATTGTGAAGAAAGAAAACTTTCACCCACTTTTCTACATAATCAGCCTAAATAAACAAACTCCACTAGGGAGGTTCTCTCGCCTATTTGCAGTCGGAGCTAGCATAAGTGATTGACAGTAAGTGCGAAAGGACGCGCCTAAAACAAGAAATCATTATGATTTTCCACTAACCTGGCACGATGAAACTGAGTCGTCAGTGATATAAATTTGACAAAGGTGTGATCGGGTTTCTCATCAAACAATCGAGCGCATGTGCGACACATTTATTATGCCAAACATTGTCATGCACAAGCGTTTGCTGGCTTGTAATAGAATTACCCTAATATTCGATGGAAAATGAGAACTGGGTATATGAATTTAGACAAAATAACGAATTGCCTATATATGTATACAACTGTGTTTTTTATAATTTTTTTAGATAACCCCTTTGGCGCAAAGCTCGGAGGTAAACGCGTTCTTTCGGCTCAGTCTCCTGATATTAAAAGCAGTCGGAGCTTGCATAAGGTATGCACAGTAAGCATGAAAGCACCAGGTTAACACAAGAAAGCATTATGATCCTCCATAAAGTTAGCACGATATTACTGAGTCATCACTGATTTCAAATGTGACAGACTTACTTTCCTCTTCCTTCTCATTGCATTCTCTCACCCCTTCTCTTCTTTTCCTTTTCTTACATTTTTATTTTCTTCTTTTTGTAATTTTCCCATCCTTTAGGCCTACTTCCCTAGCACAAGCGGTGCAAGGAAGAGTGGAGGTGAGGCGTGATTCCTTGTTTTTATCCTTTGTCTCTACGTTTCTTTTATGTCTTTTTTGAATTTCTTTCTTTATCACCCTATTTCTTTTTCTTTCTCGCACTTTTTAGAATTCTCTCACTTTCTACCTTTCCCCTTTCTCTCTTTATGACTTCCTTTTTTTATCTCTCTCTGCTCCTTTCTATCTCTTTCTCCTTTCTCTTTCTTTGGCTTCTGTGTCCTTTTGTGGTGTCTTCATTCGCTTTATTTCTCTCTTACGCTTTCTTTTCGTTCACTGTCTATATTTCCATCTCTTAATTTATTTGTCTCTCGTTCACGAGTCCATCATTGTTTGGCACCTGCGTGCATTGGTTGGCAAAAATTGTTCATCTCACTCAGACACACTCTCGAAATAATTTTGCGCTTAGGTCTTACTCGGCCTAGGATTCAGCAAAATTTCGCTGAGCCGGAGTCACTCGAATTCGCACTCCCACAAATTTTCTACAGCTGGACTTACTCAGACTCGCGGCTCCATCTGAGTCAGCGGGAGTTGACTCATGAGCCCGATTGTTTAGAGAATTTGTTTTTTTAAACCATGGTGTCGATGCACTTTAACTCCAATATCACACGTCATGCATACTCTTCTTGGCGCCTTTTGATATATAGTATACCTTCAAATACGAGTACAACGAGAGGTTGAGAACTAGAAAAAATATTTTACATGAAAGCGGTGGCAACATAAGATATATTTATGAAGAACTTCCTTGGAAACATTGAATGGGATCAACACCCCCTTTAGTAGTTCACATCTCTGATAAATAAATTGTGAAATGGTGCAAATAATACTGGGGTGATTACACGTGAGACCGTAGAAAAGATGGCCGATCGACCTTTGAAATTTATTTCAGAACTTTTTACGTTATTACCTCATGAGGGGAGAGAAGAGATCCTCAATTCGCTTTGCTGCTATTTTTTGAAGCACCTTAATTGAAGAAGACATGGAGCGCCGTCCTTAGCTGTTGTGCTCTCTCTTTTCCTATTTTGGTGACAAGCTACACAATATAAATTGAATCTACGCACCTCAAATTACTTCAACTAAATATACGCATGGTTTGCTTCCGTTCAGATTTTTAGTTTTTCTGTGTAGTGTAAATATTTCTATCAAAATGTCAAAATCAACTCGGAAAACTTTTTTTTTTCTGCGCCCGTGTGCTCAGATTTGGGTGCACGTTAGAGAACCCCAAGAGTCGAAATTTCCGGAGCCCTCCACTACGGCTTCTCTCATAATCATATGGTGGTTTTGGGACGTTAAACCACTCATATCAATTAAACGTTTCTTCTGCCCACTTTGCGGGGGTTTCGTCTAAAAAAGGCATACGACAGAGTGGCAGAAATTCCACCTGGGGTTCCATATAAGCATGATTGTTCATCCAACTCCCAATACCTGCACTATAGTATCACTTTTTTCTAAAGATATATGACCGGGACAACTTCAAGAAAACACAATACAATAAAAACCTGTTATACAGCAGTAAAATAAAAGCCACCTTTCAATATTTCTTATGATTTCTCCACTTTTTCTCTTGCACATCACCTTTACAATCATTAATAACATTGTATAGTTTTGTTTCACTGGCAGTTACGGTTCATCGAAGGAGACCATTAGGCACAAGGAGACAATTCTTGATCCGGAATCCTGGCCGCCAAGTATAGAATGCAGGCTATAGGCTTCAGCTTTTGAAAGGGCCAGCCGCTCTGAAAAACCTGTCGGCTGCACCGAAGATGCTAGTTTCGAAATTATTTGGTTACCGCTCCCATGAGTGCAGAATTTCCGAGTGCGAGCCGGAGCACAGTCCGGCGTGGTCCGGCGCAGTGAGAGCTCGTTTTCACGTCCTTGGACCAACATATTGCGAAACAGCCACACCTCTCGTCTTACTTCAACGCATGTGCACTAGAGCGTCACGAAGCTCGCCAGCTGCGACAAACTCAAGTTAACACCTATCCACATTTGGATAGGTGGCATCACACAAACCCCACTGCATATATAAACCAATGTCCATGGTGCGAGTCGAGAGCGACGTTGCAACACGTCACATGGCACTGCCGGAGCAAGCCAATGGAGTCGCATCTGGTACTCGCGCTACTGGGGGAGCCTTGGGAGGCTGTCCTCGCCCGACCTGACCTGAACACTCAAAGGGGTCTCCTGGATCAGGCTGGTCGAGCTGCAGCGGCCACTGGTGTCCTGGAATGGGGAAACGGCCTTGAAACTGCATTTTTCCTTTTTTTCATAATGTTACATCATCGTCATAATACACCCTTTGGTGCCATCGTATAGCCACGCACTAATAACAGGGCGGAGAAGTGGAGTGCAGCCGTAGCGTACATTATTTGCGCGATTTGTGCGTTCACTGTAATTGCAAACAAAAGCACACCTACAATACGAACTTGCATATTTAAGCATCCGAGTTCCGAGGTGATTTACGTAACTGGGGCATGCCTGCTGGATTCCAAACACACGTGCTTGGCGCATAGAGCCGGTCGGCTAAGATAGTAGGTGTAGCCTGGCTATAGCTCGAGTTCACCGGTCGCATTCGCCGTCAACACAGGAAACACTTCATGGCGTCGATGTGGAAGTTGAACTTTGACTGCGTTCGCTTGGTGATGCTTGTGTGAAGGGAACACGAAGAGCTTGTCAGGGAGCCTCAAGGGCTTGCTTCGTGCACGTGGGTGACAGCCGCTTTCGCCTGAAAAACTGTGTTGTGCCATTTGGGATCAGTGGAAAGCGTAAACGTGGCGTTCAACGGCCAAACGAAAGGGATAAAACGCAAAAGCATAAGCAACTGATGCCCACGTCTGTCTCAGATGACGGCAGCAGATGGCCTATACTGGCCGTGTGTATACTGCCCGCTCGTCACACTTCATTCGACTACGATATAGTTCGTGCGCTTCGTTCTGCTCCAGTGTGTCTCAAGGCGGCAAAAGATAGCTCTGAGCGAGTGTATTGTGCAGACTACCTTTCGAAGCATCAGAAGGTAATTGCAAACAAGCGAAATTTTCGCAGAGTTACCGACCTAGACACCAACGCCTTGAAGCAACTTTTAACATCCGATGGACCAGTGACTGTCAAAGAGGCGGACTACTTGTGCTACACTTGCTCTCGTTACTTCTGCAATGAAATATCTACACGGAACGCACTGTTGAACGATGACATTTTCATACCCCCTGAAGCAGAAATCAATGTCATCAACCCGACGCTGCAACTATTAGCATTTCTCCTTTGAAAACTCCAGCCGCAGTGGGACATGCCTGCCTAAATCAAAATAAAGCGAACGGAAGTGCAGAACGCGGTAGCAAAAAGTGTTCGCTGCAAGATACGCCGGGCGTACAGCCACGGTGATGCATCGAGAATTTCATCCGAAGGAAAGTGCTTCGTGTGCGCTCAGTGGACCACAAACTTTCGGCAAGCCTATGCAGCATCTGCGACACATACAGGAACCATGCCAACTTCTCACTCTCCCACCGTCAACGCAAAGGAAAAATTAAAATAAGGAGATTATTCCTAAAACGTCGATATATCAAATCAACAAATCAAGAAAGCTGAAGGAAAATCACGGCGTGTGCCGACCCGATCCTTTAACCAGACATTAGGTGAACCCTCTGTTTGTCTGCGGTGCGTGAGTACATAATGAAAGACGAGTTGGAATGTTTCAGACTTTCCTTTCCACTCATAAGACAACATACAAAATTTTGAAATAAAGTTAAACTGTAGACCGGCCATCATTTGTGCGAACTCGTGCGGAATTGTTCACTGCTTTCAAATACGTGTGGGTTGACGTGAGTATACGTGTGAATCCAGGCAAGGCTGATACTTATGCTGAAGTTGAGTAGATTAGTCGCAGGTGCTGCATAGGTTAGTGACATGGTAGTGGAGCTTGCCCAATTCCGGCATCGCATACCCACCGGAGGATTTTGGCACGAGGAAGCACAAGTTGGCGAAGCTTGATCAGTTTCATTACAAAAAGAATGAAGAGAGCGCGTGACGATTCAGGATAACTTCTACGACAGAGTACATGTTACGGACAGCTCTTAAACGACGAAAGAGAGACAGGGTTATTCTGCCTGAAAGCTGTACAAACTCGCAGCCGCTCTTGTATAGTCGCGGCTCGCCCAACCCGCCATACTTGTCAGTTGAGCTTTGTTTGCCTTGTACTCTATACTCTGTATCTATTGCCTCTGCTTACTGCGAACAAGTCACTCCTTGCGCTTGTCCAGATCTAGTTCATCTCTCTTCGCTTACGCATGCGTTCGCACAGTGCCGCGTATTCACGCACGTGGTCGATACGTAATCGACGTACAGCGAAGTGGCAAGCCGGAACAAAGCGACATCTCGACGGCACCTTCGGCCGCATAATAATAGGCGAGTGCCGTAACTGTCGACGCCACCGTCCACTCCAATGCGAGCCTTGTGTCGGGCGAATCAATCAGGCACGCGTGCCGTCCCGAGAACGGAACTCCCGAAACGCTCGATTGATCGGAAGCGGACGTCATCGTCATCGTCCCGCTACTGCACCCACCCCCCTCTGTCGCGCGCGCACACGCAAGGGCGCTCGCGAGCGCCGTCGCTGCAGTCTCCACCCCGAGATGGCGCGGCATACCTCCGCTTTTTCGGGTATCGATCGCGACGCCCCTACCACACGCCCTCCAGCCTTCCGTGCGTGCACGCACGACGGGCGGCCGGATACGTGAGGGGATACGCGAAAAGTACTCGTCCGCTTTTCCTTCCTACCTGCTTTTCTTGTTGTCTAGCTTCTGATTCCCGGTCGCCGCCGACGCCGGTCGGTCGGCAAGCAAGCCGGTCGGTTCGGGGGCCGTGGCTCCTCCCAACTTTTCTCCTCGCCCTCGGACGTGCTCTATTTCTGTGTCGGGAGAGAGAGAGGGAGAAGGGCAAAACGGGGCGGCGGGGAGGAAAGGGAAGTTTGGGAAGTGTGTACGGGGGAAGGCCGGGTCCGGGCCCGGGTTGCTTCCCGAACGGGCCCCGAGACGCGTCACACTGCTGGCGCGAAACGCGGATCGCCGCTGCGCCGCGCTCAACCGGCGTCGGACTGTCTTGCGGAGGCATCAAGAGCGTGCGGCCCTCTGGCTACCTCGTGCTCACCACACTTTTGATGATTGGTGTCTTTTAGTTTGGGTGAGTTACTGTCTTCCCTCCCCATCTTCAGGGTGGGGAGCTTCGGGATAGAAGCCGAGTCATCTGACGCTGAGTCACGTCATTTGGCGCGAACCACGTCATCCATTTCGCAAATCTTCGGTGCGTGGCTGTCGGCATCGGTGGTCGACAGACGTCGTCTAGTCAAGGAACGCTGCGTCTTTCTCAAAATGTGACCCTGCTGTGTCTCGGTATTTCGTGAGTGTTGACCCCAAGTGTGATACAGTGGTGGCTCTGTTACTAGAAGGGAACGCCTGCGTCCGCAGCTGATTTCTTGTAAGACCAGCCCACCACACTCCCAAAAGCCTCGACACGGCAAGTATGGAATGAAAACGTCCGTTGCTGGACAAGTGAGTTCCTCATTGGTTTCTTCGTTAATATATTGGTGCCTTCCGTGAGTAATACGAGCTTCTTTAGCTTTGCACCTGACCCACACCGGCACAGCCTTATATAGAAATCAGAACTACTAAAGTTCACGGAAAGAATGAACCTTCAAGGGTCGAAAATTCATTGAACAAGGAGGTCGAAAACTCATTGAACAAGGAATGTTGGTCGAGCATAGGTTTCCAGAAGTATCTTAGCTTAGGTTGGCTTCAACGACGTTTTCTGTTAACTGACTTCATATTAAGACGTTTAAGTGTTTTTGAGTGCTGTTGAAAAGGCGTGCCCTAACGAACTTTAACCTTTAAGACATTATCATTAACTTTGTGGTCGAGGAGACGTTACAACACACATTCTACGGCTATCCTCGCAACAGTGCGCAGAGACAATGACTCGCAATCGCTCTAGCTTGTTTTGACCACCGACCGATCTCGATAGCAACTATCTTAGAATGTCGTCCTGAGAAGTGATCACCGGTGAAGGTGTCGAAGGCACTTACAATTCTTGAAGACAAAAGACTTGCATCGAAAGGTTATATACTAATACAGATGTCCTTACCGTGAGAACTGCGACTTTTTCCTGCGGGGGCTCCCTCGCATCTTTCTATTTCTTCCTCTCTTTGCTTAGTCCTCCAATTTTCAAGCCCCCTCACCTCTTTCCACAGAGTAGGGTAGCATACGAATTTTTCTAGAGTGCTTAGCATCGCTGCCTTATTTTTCTGTTCTGCTCCTTCCTTCAATTTCATTCTGAGATTTTGTGTCAAAGGTACCAAATGATTACTATGAATGCGCTTTAGCATGGAAATCTGGATTGAATGGGACCACTTTAGCTCACATAAGAGTACACTGGTGTTCTTGCTCCCAATTCCTATCGAAATGCGGTCACCGTAGCCTAAGATCAAGCCTGCGTCCTCTAGTTTTGTTTCGCCAGGCGATGAAGTTTAGCAAAATTATGTAGGTTTCGGGAAGACCAAAGGGTGAATTGGCAAGTATTGGAGATAAGCAGACAGCGAGGCACCTCTTCCGCTGTAACGCTGGGACGAGATTACTCAATCGGGTATTGATAGAGTAACATTTTATGCAAGAGTAGTCAAAAACTTGAAGGTCGAACTGCAGGAAACAAACTCTTGTGAGCTGCTTCTTTATACTGGATAGTTACTCGATGCTGTCACGGTGTGGGGATGTCAGCAGGAGGCTGCCTTAAACGCATTGTCATTTGTCTGGTTTTTATTACCACACAAAAGTAGGAGAATAATAAAAGGAGAATTTTGTTCAAGGAGCTGTTTTCTTTTCGTTAGACACTACCAAAGAATCTAACATTCGGTGAGGAAAATAATAGGGAGCATTAGTCGTCTTTAACAGTAGTGTTCTAACAGTGACCTAAACTAAAGCGATCTGAAATGGACAAAAGTTCACCCTTTTCGTCAGTGGGATTCGAGCCCATAACCTTCGAACTCGGAGGCTCGAGGTTTGGATAACACAATATTACGTACGGGTTTACGAATGGCCGTCATCAGAGGGGAAGACAAGGACGAAAGGTACAAGAGATGCAGAAAAAATTCAGTTCACAAACACTGGTATTCAACCCTGCACCGATAAAAGGGATAGGTGACATTGAAAGCGGTGTACATAGAGAGAGAGAGAGAGAGAGAGAGAGAGAGACAGATAAAGAAAGTGGAGTCACACACCCAGAGATAGTCCCAGCTAGCAGTCATGGCATCACTATTGGTCTACAACAACCTGGTGCAAGTGTGTTTTTCTCAAGAAATTTAATTAGTGCAATCGTCGTCTTCATTCGCGGCGACTTCTCAAGATGACATTTTAAAATGGTAGCTACCGACATATATGACTGTTGTCGAGGTGAGCTATATTAACTGCGAGTGATTGTATACATTTGCACCTTGTAGCGTGTAGAATCGCAGATGATGTGTTCTAAAGTTTTCTTCCTACCAAGTTTGTCACAAACAGCGTTTGTAGCCATTCCGATGCCCAAAGATATGGATGGCATCGCAGAATTTTCTCCTGGCCATAATCGGCAATGTAGAGTGGTCTCTTTTCAGTTGAGTTTATTAGGTATCTGAAAGTAAAATGCGGCACGTATGTAACCAGGAAAGCGCTAAGACGAATTAATACAGGTATTCAATGCTACGAACGTTCAGTTTGCCGAATTGAAAGCGTGAACAACGTCTTCATCTGATAACCAGCCACAAACCGACATTGGCCAAGTGAGCTCGGGAACTTCATAGGATAAGCAACGAACGTTTCGCAGGGCTTAGTTCGTTTCAAGATGAAAATTGGTTTTAGATAATCAGGTACTGTTGTATGTCACAAAGAGGAAGTTTATATATTTTAGTCGTAGGGCCAAGGCACTGTTTATCAATAACTACAAGAACCGGCACGCAGAACATGCTTTTTTGAGCAGTGAGCTCTGCAACAATGGTTTTCGTCAGATGGGCTTCAAATGGTGCCAGTAGTTGTGGCGAAAGTAGACAAAGTAGCCAGTACATCTACTTATATAGCCATATTAGTGGCGCTTAAATCACGAGAATCGGTATTGTGAGTATTCACTTATAGTTTACTAATAAATACTATACTACTTTTTATAAGCCACACCATGCAAATAGAAATGCAATAACTGCCCTTTTACTTGGTCTTCGAGCCGCACATAAGTTGCGATTGAATGAAGAAGTTATTAATAACTCGATCGGGACACCTGTATTAGGATTACGTGGGATAGATTGTGCCAGATACAGAGTGAACTTACAACATTGCTGCCAACAAGTCAGTAGGAGCATTAAACTTCAAGCCGTTTTTTGTTGAAGCTGCACACTGAACTTGACTGCTAGAGTACACCCAAGTCCAACTTCTACCAGTTAAATACGGTGGTGTACGGAAAGCCCTACTTTCTTTTGTCGAGGATTTCTGCTTTTGTCCATTTCACGGAAGAACTTGCCCTGTTAAACATTATGAGACACGAGCGCGAAGCGCCAGCATAGATGGTGGGTAGCGTGAGCAGCGTGCTGGCAACGCGTGCTCTAGCACGTGCAGTTGTCAGCAAGCTTAACACGAATGCTCCGAGCGTGTCCTGAAACAGTTTGATTGACGCTAGTGCTGCATAGCTTTGGGTTCTGCATGCGAGACGTTACGCATGTATACATATATATGCCAACATACTACCCAAGAATATTGAGGTATTATCTGGGCAACAGTGCTCAGTGCTTCGCGGCTGTCATCAGTCGAAGTATAGTGCAGGTCACGCGTCGGAGCGTTATATAGTGTTAAGTTTACTGACGATTGTACGCAACTTCGCCTAGCTCTCCGTTTTTGTAGTCGATCCGCGCGTTGTGTAGGCGCACTTCGATGCGCAATAGCCGGTTGGTTAGAGGAGGATCCGGGTGAAAACGTGCTGGTACGGATAAAGACAGTTTAAAAAGACATACGGTTCACTGGCACGAATCGATGTTTTAACGTAACTAGGAGGAAGAAAAATAAACTTTATTCAGAGCCAGCAATTTGAGTGGCGTGGCCGAAATCTCTGGCGTGGGGACGTCAAGGTCTTTCCTCTTCACCGCTTCGCAGGCTTGCTGGGTGGCCCATGGATGATGGAACGATATACATTTTCCACACACGTGATAATGGTTCTCGACGCGCGCTACCACATCCCACACGCACACTGTCCACGGGGTCCTGTTCTCGTTTCTCTGATATCGAAGGCCATCGCCACTGAATGAAACTGCAGTTATCCTTGCGGTTCCCTTGCGCGCCGCTTGGCGAGCCGCGTAAAGCGCCCGCCGACACACAATGTACGCTTCAGGCATCGCGCAGCGTAAGCAATGTCTTCGCACTCCGTCGACGGAAGTCGACGCGGATCTGCGAAACGAGTTTATTTGTTGGTTTTTATTGAAACGCCAGGCGTGCATCTAATACGCATCTAGTGCATGTCATTTGGAACACATGCTTGTGCGTATGCACGTATACAGAGTAGTTGGAGGGTGTAATCAACGCACCTTCAGGAACATTTCACGCTTGACCAGTTCACGCTTGAGCAGAAACACGCTGCTTCGAGACACCTCACCAGTAGAACTCCCACTTTTCGGGAAGTTACGAGCACCACATCGCAGTCACCTGGCATCACGATTGTCCAAATTGGCGCATTAAAAAAAATTGCCCGCAGCTTCCCTCGGGGGAACACTGAGGAGGATGCGGAGCATATAATTGGTTAACGGGGTGTTAAAGTGCGACTTACTTGGGTCGATGGCTAAATTGGTTAGCGTGGTTGTGAAATGGGGTGTTAAATTGCGACTTACTTGGGTCGATGGCTAAATTGGTTAACGTGGTTGTAGGAGGGGGTGTTAAATGAGTGTACACGTACACACGTATGCGAAAGGACGGCGCTGGTCGAAGGGACGTCGATCATTGTGTTTGTGGATTCGTTGGAATTCATTTCACCGCGACCTTGGACGTCGACGCGCCGTACAAACCAACCGACGAGCGGCAACTGAGCGAGCGAGCGCCGACCTTGAGTATATATACAGCACGACGGCGCATGCGCTGTCAGCTGTCGAATGTTCTCGAAGGAGAAGCGCGCGCGGCACAGATGGTGGGCGACGGCGCGACGGCGCATGCGCGCGCGTCAGCTGTCGAATGTTTGAGAAGCGGTGCGGACGGCGCGGACGGCGCGGACGGCACACTACAAGGCGCGAGTATAAGATGCTTCCGCATCTAAAAACGTCATCGCAGTGTTGCTAGTCAAGCTTTCGTACCAGGCTGGCCGTAGTTTTTTCTTGCGTGTGCACAAGCAGGCTGTAATCACTCGTCACAACGTCACACCCTGTGGTCACTGCAAGGATCGAGAAAGAAGCGCGTTCACTATGTTACAACACAAACAAAACACATTCGGAGAACTGGACTAGTTATAACTGGACGCACTAAGATGTATGACGTGACGCCATGAATAGTGGTGTAGAATATAGAACTGCACAACGTTGCCAGTTGAGTAACGCACATCCCACTTGCTCTTGTGTTGTACCGTTTATGTTCATAAAGGTAACCCTTTTCTACGACTCATTTAGTTTCATTTTGTTTCATTTACATCTATTCACCATAGCAACTGAACCCAAACGTTCGATTTTTCATGAAAGTTTTGTGGGCGCTCCAGGCACATAGGCGAGGAGGAAAGGGAAAGGTGTCGCTACCTTGGAAGCTTGTTTTATCGAGGGACCTTAGCATGATGATGAGTGGGTTCAAGCGTCCATCCATACGTCCGTATGTGCTCGTGTGTTCCTCCGTCCATTCGAACAGTTCATCCGAACAGTTCGTGTGTTCATCCGTCAGTCCATCCGTCCCTGCGATCGTCCGCGCGTCCGTTCATTCATGCGTGAATCTGTCCATCCATCCGTGTGTCTGTCCATGCATCTGTCTGTCTGTTCATCCGCCAATCCGTCCGTTCATCAAGTGAACACTCCATGTACGGCCATCTCTTTTCATCAGATATTGAGCACATCGAAGTACCGCCATCCAGGGGACATTCCAAGTACTAAGTGAGTGGTGGCACTGGCGCAATTTCTTGCAGCCTGCGCTTCGTGTTTACATCCCACCTTTCACCGCCTCTAGTTCATGGCTATATACTATGTACGTGGACTGGAGGCAGGGTTGCAGGGAGACGAGGAGGAGGAAGAGGTTAGAAATAAAGAAGATGGCTGACACCCCAGCCTAGTACTGTGTATTATTACAAATTGGCGCAGCCGCGTATACTTTCTGTGCGGACATTCAAGATGTGGGTAGACTTCAGCATTGGGGCAAATCAACGCGGTGGCATCCGGATCTTGACCGCAACGCCTCAAGATGAAGAGGAACTAGCTCTTCCGGAAGCAGTAAGCACTGACGCATTTGTTTCCTATATAAGCACTAAAATGAAGCTCCCTCCAGACCATTTACTTGCTAAAAGAACGGTGAGGATCAACATGAAACTTCAGGATTATGAGAATTTCGTGCTGACTCCAGTTAGAAACGACGCGAAGCCTGCTACCGCTGCTTCGCCCGACAGTTCCGTCGAGCTTATCAACAAGTTTCTTGAACTGCACCAAGAACAGAATAGGCAGCAAAATGATTTGTTGCGCTTGCTTGTAAACGCGACGGAAAGATTAAGCAGACCTAAACGCGAACAAGTGAAGCCAGACATGTTTGACGGAGAGTCTAGTAGCCCCGAGTCCTGGCTCACGTTTTACGAGTATGCATGCAATGAAAACTACTGGCACAGCGACGAAGATAAAGTGAAAAACATGCGACTATTCCTATCGGGCATAGCAAAGAGTTGGTACGAATGGCGTCTCAACGCTCACAGCAACAAACCATGGACAGAGTGGAAAGCAAGCTTTCTGAGCTCCTTCAGCGAGAACAAGGTGTTGCTATGGGACAAAGCAATCACGTTCAAATACAGGTCTGGATCTGCACTCAGCTATTTTTATGAGAAAAGGCGCTTGCTACAGCTGGCGGACTCATCTTTGCCCGAGACGTCTGTGGTTCCGCTTATCATTCATGGTTTAAGTCCGGACCTCCAGAAGCAAATACAAATGCGAGGACCCAAGACGGTCGAAGAACTTCTGCAGGGAATGCGAAACCTCTACCTCCAGGACCTAGGAACCCAGCGTCAACCCATGATACCTGCTGCAAGGAATACCGGGGCCACACCAGCTGAGGAACGACGCCCGCTTGCAAGCTGGAGACCTACTGCAACACCCATATCCTTTGTCAATGCAACATTGTTGCGGGAGGGAACTGAAGAACTTAAGTTCCATAACGGAAAGTTCACAGTCCCAGAAACAATGGTGCCTCGAATTTTGGAGCTCTATCACGACTCCCCGCACTCAGGTGGACATGATGGCTTTTGGAGGACATATTACAAGATTCGTCAGCGTTTCCAGTGGAAACACATGAAAGAGGACGTTCAACGGTATGCTCAGTCTTGTCATCAATGTCAAGTACACAAAGCCAAGTACCTTCAGAGAACAGACGAGATGGTTTTGCCTCAACATTCCGACGTACCATTTGAAGTCATTCATCTGGATTTCGCAGAGCTCAAAAAGAAGGCTGCAGGAGTAAGAAGAACGCAGTCTTTCCTAGTGGCAGTAGACCAGTGCACAAGAATAGTGGCTGCACGGCCAGGAAGGGAAGACGCAAACAATGTGATCGCTCTTTTGAGTCGAGAGATGTTCAAGAATACAAAAATAGTAATATCAGACAATGGGCCAGCGTTTCTCAGTCAACGTTTGCAAGATTGGGCGAAGGAACGAGGAGTTGTATTGCGACGCTGCGCTCCGTACCATCCTGCAGGAAATGGCGTGGCTGAAAGAATCATTCGGGATTTGAAGGAGTTCATTTCAATGTATCCAGGCTTTCAGGGAGGATGGAAGTGCTGCTTGGAGGCAGCTGTCGCTCATCACAATCGGTCGCACACTGCGAGCATCGGCTGTAGTCCATATTTTGCAGCGTTCGGAGAGTTACCAGTGCTTCCTGCTGATCAAGAACTTTGCATTGCAGACCGCCTGCAATTGTGTGAAAAACGAAAACCTTCGGAAGCCTACCAGCGATACCGGGAAAGTATGAAGAGGAACTTTGACCGTCGTCACAACACGCGGATACCTCAGATACAACTGAACAATCTGGTGCTTGTCAGAAAAGGCCTTCCCGGCACAAAGCAGGTGTACATGGGACCTTATCGCGTGGTGCAGATCGCAGTGCAACATGGCGTTCTTAAAAGGGTCGGTTACACCAACGATGAGGGTGTGCTGGAATTTGCGACCATTGGAAACGTTTTCAAGTATCACCCCAGGAGGGATGAGTCTTCAAAGAGGGGGAGTGTACGTGGACTGGAGGCAGGGTTGCAGGGAGACGAGGAGGAGGAAGAGGTTAGAAATAAAGAAGATGGCTGACACCCCAGCCTAGTACTGTGTATTATTACATACTAGTTCACTATATTCATGGCACTGCGGCTCAACCCTCGCTAAACCTTGCTTAAACCAAGGAGGTTACGCCCAGAGAGTTGAAGTGACAACCCTTTCTGGTCAGATTGTGCTCAAACTGCGCCCTTCTGATACTAGTTTTTTTTTTAATGCGAAGCATTTCTTAGTGAACATCGGCGACTTTGAGCGTATCTATCTATCTATCTATCTATCTATCTATCTATCTATCTATCTATCTATCTATCTATCTATCTATCTATCTATCTATCTATCTATCTATCTATCTATCTATCTATCTATCTATCGATCTATCTATCTATCTATCTATCTATCTATCTATCTACTATCTATCTATCTATATATCTATCTATCTATCTATCTATCTATCTATCTATCTATCTATCTATCTATCTATCTATCTATCTATCTATCTATCTATCTATCTATATCTATCTATCTATCTATCTATCTATCTATCTATCTATCTATCTATCTATCTATCTATCTATCTATCTATCTATCTATCTATCTATCTATCTATCTATCTATCTATCTATCTATCTATCTATCTATCTATCTATCTATCTATCTATCTATCTATCTATCTATCTATCTATCTATCTATCTATCTATCTATCTATCTATCTATCTATCTATCTATCTATCTATCTATCTATCTATCTATCTATCTATCTGTCTATCTGTCTATCTATCTATCTATCTATCTGTCTGTCTGTCTGTCTGTCTGTCTGTCTGTCTGTCTGTCTGTCTGTCTGTCTGTCTGTCTGTCTGTCTGTCTGTCTGTCTTTCCGCCTACGACTTTAGCTCTCCTGGCTGTTTTGATTGTGGTATCGATACCAAACTTGGTATGGCATAAGATGACTGTATGACGAGCATATTTGGCTAGTCATAGCATGACAATCTTGACGTGTATATTATGAATATCGGGATTTACATTTCATGGTCTTGCTACTCTTGCGGAGGTTTTGTTCACATGACATGTTGCAAAACTGGTATAGTATGACATGATTGCTTGGCGAACACAAGCAATGGACCCTAACGTGAAAAAATCACATGCGTGTCATGTAATAACATCACTACATGCCACGCTCATAATGCGCTCATGGCCATTTGTTAGTGTCCCATGCACGAAATTCGGTATGATGTTACGTGAATGGGCGACATAGGTAAATGACACATACAAACATGATAATCACGACATGCGTGTCATGTAACAACATGACTACATGCCACTCATGATGCGATTGCAGCCGTATTGCTAGCTTCACATATGCCAAACTTGGCATTACGTGACGTCATTGGATGGCAAAGGTATGTGACTGGTGCAAGCTTAATAACCATCAGATGCGTGTCATGTGACAACATGACTACATGCCACAGTCAAGGCACCAATACACTTCGATATGAAATGGCGCGCTGGCGTTCGTTTCGTCGCGTCACGCCGGCGCTGCCACGCCAGTCGCCGGTCCTGCCATATACTCGCAGGCACGCGCCGCGCTGCGTTGCTTTGTTGCACGCGCCTTTCAGCGCGTCCGGCGTCCCTCCGTCACGAAAAGAGGCAGACGCAGAGCTGTCTGGGTAACCTAGGGGGTGTGAAATTCAGCATGCCACTTTTCGCGCTGGTTGGCATCGAGCCGCGCCAACGTACGCAGGTCGCGCTGGTCGTGCCTGGCCTCAGTATAAAGAGTTCTCACGTTTGGCTTACGTATAGCGTCGCTGTGCCCAGCGTGCGCTCGCGTCATCGTTACTTAGGAGTATATTGGGCCCTTCATGATGCACTCGTGGCCGTTTCGCTAACTCCACATGTACCAAATTTGGTGTTACGTGGCGTCAATGGATGACGAAAGTATATGACTGGTTCAAACATTATAATCATGTAAGAACATAACATTCAACGTTCATAGAGTGCTCGCAGCCGTTTCGCTTGCTCCACATATACTAAATTTGGTATCACGTGACGTGAATTGATGACGAAGGTAAAGTGCACATCCAAGCATGATAATGACACGGAAGTCATGTACGGCATCATTTACCTCCATCTCGTAATGTTGTGGGGATGTTAAAGGGACATATCAACTTTCCTCATTCGTGCTTCGCATATCATCGATTCCCACTGTACGTGGAATCTGCCATTTTTTTTGGTAAGCATCGAATTTACGGCAAATTTTTTTGGAGATCAAATCACCGATACTCGTCTCTGTAGGTTATTTATACAGAAACAACTATCTTTTTTATTTATGTATATTATGAATAAAGCGCGCGGGTTTACTCCCCAATTCAAATGAGCGCACGCGTGCCGCTCCTCTAATCAGGCCATGAAGGTGGCTACCTATTACTACTACTACATACATCGCAGGCGCACGACCCATGACATGGGCAAATTCTTCCCCCCAAAAGTATTTAACAATTTTGCATACTTGGTACTCCACAATGGGAGACAGAAAACAATGCGTTTAGCAAAAGTGGTTAACGAGTTCGAGTACCACGTACTCTACTGTGGGAGACCGTAAAGCCGTCCCGTGGACCTCATCACACTTGATGAGGCCGCACGAACTGCAGAGCCGGGGCCCAACAAACTAAGCTAGGGATACGGTGGCGACTTGAGAGAATGGAGGAGTCAACTAGAGATCACGTATACTCCTATGTGTCGCCACCATAAAGAGCCTCCGTGTGCGTTTCCGTATTTTTTTAAAATAAGGTTACACGAGATTTGATGTGCACTGGCTTGCGCGTTTCGAGCGGTTGCGCGCAACTGTTATCCTAAAATAAGAAATGAATAAATTTATTATATCTATTTTTGTCACTCATATGAGAATTTTCACTTTAGACTTTGATGACACATTTGGATGAAATAAAACACTGGCAGGATCCCCTGTGCATTGACCAAGGAGATTTGAATGAATGAATGAAACCTTTTATTCAAAGAAAGGGACGGCGCTGGGCCGTAGTTTGAGAATATGGGAGGAAGGGATTATTAAGTGCACAGCGTGGGCATATTAGGACTACATCACTTCGCGTTCATCCGTTTTGTAGACGTTTTAAAAGCCATATTCCCCCTAGTTGGTCGACCTCCTTCAGACCACTCGAAACAGGCCACTTGTACTAGCATAATTCGCTAGTGCTGTTTGAGCTGCATCATTGTTTCAAACAATTTTTTAAACCTCCTAGGCAATTACCTAATACTGCTGGCACACGGGCACCCTAAGATTCTTTTGACAAGGAGACATCTTCCGGAAAGGCGTTCGGGCGCAGTGACACACGACGAGCGAGTAACTCCTTTCCGGCAAAAATCCTTTTCAGAACAGCAGATCTCCCATCTACTTTTCGGGCGGGAAGGGAGTACACTCGCATACAGTGTGCATAGCCTATCAATAGAAGAAAACGAGTCGCAACACTGTGGTGCCCTGTACTTTTTTTCCCCCGCTAAGAAAATGTTTTCGTTTTCGACAGTAATACGATTTATTGATAAGTGAAGGTGCATACTTTACTCTCAAATGCCCGCATCACGGCACTAGTGCCGCTGTGTTACTGGCGACAGCGGCAGTTGTCTGCTACCAGTGCGCGGTAAAAAAACGATCACTTGCGTCCCCGACGTACGTGGCCCACGTCCTACGCACTTAGTGAGAAGCGCGTAAGGAGCGCATCGGCAACTCAAAAACATCATTTGAGTGACTGAAATACGTGAGCAAAGTTCTGGTGTCCCCTGGTAGAAAACACTTTCGTGTTCAAAAAGAGAAACACCAGGGGCGCAAAAGGTCATATCAGTGGCGGAAATACGTTAGTAATGTTTTGGTGGAGCCCGGTAGAAAATCAATTTCGTGTTCAGAAAGAGAAACATCAGGTACGCCATAACAACTGCATTCGCAGAATGTGAGCATCACACGAAGCACCACAGTACTCCACTGCGCTAGAAGCCGATGTTATGTAGCTTATAAATGTGGTTTTTTCACTATCCTACTTGGGATTATAAACAGTACCGCATGACAGCAGAATTACAGGACAGAGAACTAAATGATGAGGAGACGCGTGAGGCGCCCGGCAGGAGCAGTCGCTCATCGTGTCGGCTCTGTGTTTTCTGGATGTTTCGCGGCGGAAATCACCATATCCAGCGTATTTGTCATTACGAATCGACGCCACAAGTCATCGCGACCATCCTGACGAAAAATCAGGTGGGAGGACTTGCATTTGACCATTTTATGCCCGTTTTTGTGTTCGCTGCGCCGGAAGAAGAGCCACCTGCATATCGTTCGCCGTAGACACCGCCGTCACCGCTGCGACGCAGCTAGCGTCGCGAGGAACCACGAAGAACGTGGCACTGTTTTTTCTTCGCGGTGTGCCGACAAGACGCCGGGTGAAGACTTCGAGGGCTCGGCGCCCTACAGGTACGAGGTTCCGTTATCAAAGATTTGACTAGTACGCGACCACTACGGTGGTTGGTTGCCATCGCCACGAGCCTTATGCTCGTCCAAGTGCGTTAAACCACATGAGTGATACTGCAGGACACAATGAAAAGCCTGGGGGCTTACAGGTGCGTCCAAGCATCATAAAGCCGGCACGTTTGCAGATTCACAACCGCGAAATGGCTCAAGCGAGCACAGCAGCATTGGAAGACGATGAAGCTGAGAGCAAGAAGCCTCGCTTAGAAGAGAATCCTCTCGACGATAAAACGTCAACTTACCACCTAAGTGATGAAGAAGACATGGGCGAAGATGAACCATTTACGTTGGTTACTTATCAAAAGAAACGAGCAGAGGGTATCCCAGTCGTCTTTCGTCCAACAGCTGAAGGTGCTAGCTTCTGGAAAGTGAACCCCAATCGAGTGTCAGCTGAAGTAGTTTCCGCTGCTAAAGAAAAAGTGCAGTCATTCAGAACGACCAGAGATGGAAGCTTTAGTGTCAGCGTTGCTTCCTTAAGTTCAGCTAAGCGACTTCTGATGCTTTCAAATGTAGGTGGCCTGGAAGTTAAGCCTTTCATCCCAGAGTCATACACTCGGAACGTTGGGAAAGTAAAACATGTTCCTCTGCAGTATTCAGACGAACAACTCCTAGAGTACTTGAGAGATGCAGGGGTTATATCGGCGTGACGGCAAATAAAATACTACCGCCAGGAAGATGGAGGAGTAACGACGCGTCCACTTCACTCAGTGATCCTAACTTTTCGAGATGACCGCCCGATTCCAGGAAGAATCTACTTAGGATTCACCAGTCACCCAGTGGAAGAATATCTTGGTCGAGCACTTCGGTGCTATAACTGCCAGCGATTCGGACACATGGCGAAAAGTTGCCGTAACACACGCCGGTGTAAGATCTGCTCAGAAGAACACCATCATAAGGAGTGCAAGTCTGTTCTTCAGCCTAAGTGTGCAAACTGTGCAGGTAATCACGCTGCCTCATATTCAGGCTGCCCGCAAAGTAAAGCTGCTGCAAAAATGCGTCGGCATGAGCTCATCCATGGAAGAAAACCGCGCCCCAATGAACCATCTCCAAACCTTGAGATTGTTCATCCTGTACGTGATCCACCTCAGCGGCCACCGCAACAACAGCCGACAAGCACGCCAAGAGAACCGCCAAGAGAGACGCCAAGAGCACACTCGAGAGACCACTCACGAGAAGTACCTTCAAGTAACCCAACCTACGCGTCAAAGCTACGAACGCCCACGGGACCTCTGCCGGAAAGTAGCAAAACCAACAGTGCCAGTGTTCGCCCCAACTACAACATCGAAACGCCACGCCATTCTCAACAGGCCTCAGAAAATCAACCATTCAATGGAGACCGTGCCTCTGCACCAGTCATGCAATTGATTCTGCCAATGCTTTTCGCAGCACATAAGGCAATCCTGTCTGCTCTACCGGAAGCAAACAACCTGCCAGAAGTAAAAGCCCTGCTGCCTCTGGAAGCACTACTGTGTCAACAGTCCGGGTCAAACCTGCGACAAGTAACATATGAATAAGCGCTACAAAGATGTCTCCATATACCAGTGGAATGCCAATGGTCTTCGAAGGAAGTGTGCTGACTTCCGTAAACTCCTTCTGCAGTATAATTTTCCAATACTTTGCATCCAAGAGGCAGGAATGAATGATGATTTCCGCCTCTCCAATTACGTGATATATAAGTCATCTCGTCGAAGTGGTCCTAGCAGAGTACATTTGTGCGTCAGAAAGGACCTACCTTCTCATCAAGTTAACTCAAGTGATTCGGACTTCCCGGAATTCGTCGCTTGCAAAGTATCCTTTGGTGAGCAGTGCTTTACAGTGATCAATTTTTACCTACAACCTTCAAGCCGCATTTCGGTGGAAGAACTAACAAAAATCTTCAACATTTCTAATTCATATACGTTTATATGCGGAGACTTTAATGCGCACAACATAATCTGAGGTAGGGGTCGATGTGATGCACGTGGGAACATTGTTGAGTGTGCCGCAGAAAAATGCAATTTGACAATTTTAAATGACGGCTCCCCAACTTTTCTCCGAGGGCATAATTACTCTAGTTGCAGCGATGTAACTTTGTGTTCCCAAGATCTAGTGAATGGTGTGGTATGGACAACATATGTAGAAACACGTGGGAGTGACCATTTTCCCATTCTAATAAGTCACCCCTACTTGCGAAAAGACGACACCAGACGCTACAGTAAACTGACGAACTGGAAAGCTTTTCGGCACCACCTAACAAACCAAAATAATGAACTCACGACAGTTGAAAGGTTTACTGAATTTCTGCAAGATAATGCGAATAAATGTACAAAGAAAGTCCCGATTCCAAAAGACTATGCTGCAGTCGATGGAGAGTATGAACATCTAAGAGCCATCAGACGACGTTCAGAAAGGGCATATCGACGCAGCGGAAGTTTAGAAGCATACAAAAATGCACAGAAAATCCACAGTGTAATGCGCAGACGGCTAGAAAATTTAGGTAAACGACGCTGGCGTGATTTCTGTGGCACGCTCTCTCCCCACACACCTGTTCCAAGAATTTGGCTTGTAATTCGAGCACTTAGTGGCCCTGTATCACAGAGCTTCCCATTTCGTCCTCTTGCTGTAGCTTTGGACAAACCGGAAGCTGTGGTAGCAGATGAATTTTGTCAACTTATCAGTAGGCCCGCCGCATCACAATGTGCCTTATTTGATAATTCTGTCGCGTTAGCCAGCCAAAAAATTAATGCTTGCTTTTGGGCCCAGCATCCTCAGCTAGACCCTGAATTCACGTTAAGGGAGCTGCATTGTGCTATAGCATCATGTCGTCAAAAATTGGCTTCTGTACCGGACGGCATTACGTACAATATGCTAAAGAACCTTGGGCCCACAGGCACAACTATTCTCTTAGATATTTACAATAATCTATGGACGCAAGAAATTGTACCCGAGTCTTGGAAGTCTGCTCGCATCATTCCGATCTTAAAACCGGCTAAGACACCCTTGAACCTTGAATCCTTCCGTCCAATCAGTCTGACAAGCTGTTTATGTAATGTAATGGAAAAAATGATTGATGCGCGACTTCAATGGTGGTGCAACAGAACAGGTGTATTCTCCAACTACTTGACAGGTTTTAGGAAACAAAGATGCACAATGGATGCAATACTGGACCTAGTAACGTATGTGGAGCATGAACGCGCCTGTGGTAGTTTGACGGTCGCAGTGTTCTTGGACATCAAAAGGGCATTTGACACAGTCAGTCACACTCATGTTCTGCTGAGTATGTTGGAACACGGACTGTCCGGCAGGTCTTTGCGGTGGGTATCCAAATTTTTATCAGGTCGTAAAATATTCATTCAGACGAGCGAAGGAAAAAGTGCAGAACACGACGTCAGACAGGGAGTGCCACAAGGAAGCGTACTCAGCCCTTTTCTTTTCAACTGTGTTATGGCTGATTTAGCTAAAAGACTGCCTTCCAGGTTGAAATACTCCTTATATGCAGATGATGTGTGCATTTGGGCATCTGGCACGGACATACGGTTAATTCAGATTGCATTGCAAGAAGGAATAAATATTATCAACAACTTTTTAAAAGAAAGAGGAATGATTCTATCGCACGCAAAGACAGCTGTATTGCCCTTCACCCGTAAGAAGTTAAAGAACTTCAATCTCAATTTAGAAGAAGAACCACTAATGATTGTGACACAGCATCGATTTCTCGGAGTAATACTTGATAGGCAGCTATCATGGGCACCTCACATAAAGAAACTCGAAAACGAGGTGAATACGCTAGTGAATATACTCTGCAGAATTGCTGGGACATCATGGGGCGGATCTGTATCATCCATGCTCGCTGTTCACAATGCTTTAATACGAAAAAAAGTTGCATATTCTGCAGCAGTGTTACACGGCCTTTCCCGCACTTCAGAGGAGCGACTTCAAAGACTATTAGCTAGGGGACTGCGCGTCTGCATAGGTGTTCCACGAGCGACTTCCAGCAGCCTTGTCATAGCAGAGACTCGACAACCACCCTTTCCAGTCATGAGAACAATTGAAACATGCCGCCATTTGTTTCGCTTACAGACGCAACACAGGGACCACCCATTGACACTGGAGATTTTACTAAGAGATAAAAGTAATGCTCATAACGAAGTACAGAGTAATGTACATATATTACCCAGACATGAATTTTGGAACTCTGAAATGGACTATCCTCCATGGGTGCTTGTTATACCAAGCATTGAATTCTCAGTGGATGGCATTATTAGAAAGAGAGACATGTTCATCCAAGCTGCTCAACAACTAGCGCTTTATCAGATACACATGCGGTATCCAGGGTACATACATATTTACACTGATGGCTCAAGTACTACAACGTCTTCAACATCGGCATTTATCATACCACAGCTCAATATTCAGGAATCATTTAAATTATGCCGCACGACGTCATCTACAACATCTGAGCTTTTCGCTATTCTGTATGCTCTAAAGTTTATAAACGCGGTTGCAGACGCTAGAAAATGGGTACTTTTCAGTGACTCACAGGCCGCATTAAGATCACTCTCCAGTACAAACAGGACAGTAATAAGTGATAGTATGACATACGAAACGCTGAAGGAGCTCACTAAAGCAAAGAAGGCGCAACATGCGATCAGATTCCAGTGGATACCTGGCCACTGCAACATTCCTGGAAACACAGCTGCCGATGAAGCAGCACGACAAGCACATCGCAAAGACGTTACTGTTTCTTTACCGATTTCGAAAAATGAATTGCGTAGTATTATAAAGAATACAACTTTCAGAATGAGCAAAACTGCTTGGTTTGACCAAAGTACAAAGAGCTGCGATTTATATCACATCGATCCATTTATTGAATTCAAAATTACGCTGGCATTAGATAGAAAGATGGAAACTCTAATTCACCGATTGAGGCTAGGCACCGCATACACAAAACATTTTTTGCACAGAATCGGCAGAGCTGAAACTCCCGAATGCGATTGTGGATTTATAGATGAAGACGTATGTCACCTTCTCATAGACTGTCCACATCATGACACGCCAAGACGCCGTCTTAAAAGCGAACTGTTCGCATTGGACCACAGACCATTTAGCATGAAAAAACTTCTGGGCCCGTGGCCAACTGGAGTTTTACAGTCCCACGCTTTAAAAGCATTAACACGTTTTTTACAAGACAGCGGGATTGCTGACAAGTATTAACAAAGAACAAGCTTTCATTTGTAACACATGTACTTATTATATACAGTATCATGTGACACCCATCACGTGTGTTTTGTGAAATGAATGACGTGTCGACTATTATGTACATACGAGTGTATGCATCTTTATAAGGACCAGACGTGTGCTTTGTTGTTTTGTTGTTGTGTTTTGTGTTTGTTGTTTGTGTTTTGTTGTTTCCAGAGACTTCTTACAATGACTTTCAAACATTTACTTACCATTGTGATATGTACGTATAAGTGTGTCTTTGCCTATCTGTGCCTGAGTTTTCTATTTTCCATGCACTGCTCTGTATGTTTTGCTTCAAGATACGTGTTCAAGTTTCAATCAACGGCTAAGGAGTAGCCGGCGCCATAATGGTGCGCCAACATCTCCTTATATATCATATCAATAAAAAAACTGAATGATAAAGCAACCAAGGTAATGATTTAGGTTTCGCTAAGTGTATGCTAAGTGAAAAATTTGGGTTCATGTACTTCTCTAAGCTTGTACGCACACACACACAAACACACGCACACACACGCGCACAAACACACACACACACACACACACACACACACACACACTTCAATACATTGAATACTTAGAAGTTGATAAAATTACGAGATCACTAAAGTACACTTCCTTTTTTTCTTTTTTATTTTGCTACTTCTTTCTTTCTTCCTTCCTTTCTTCGTTTTTTTTCTTTTTTCTTTTTTCACCGGTGAACTCTCTTCCAGTGTTCCAGGGGATGCAGCTGTTACTACTCAGCTAAAGCTGGAATTATCCGCGAACAAAGGGCCATACCTGTATAATTTATGCCGCCATATATTAGTAAAGCATGGTGTCTTCTATTGGACCTCTACAAGGCACTGAGTATTACAGGTGGAGTCACCGCGTAACCGAGTTGGTCGGCACTCGAAGAGAAGAAATTTAGCTCTCGTGCAGTGCGTAAATTAGGCGGGCCAAAGTTCAAAGTCACCAATGGAGGCGGAAATGTCGTAGGCCCGTGTGCTCAGATTTGGGTGCACGTTAAAGAACCCCAGGTGGTCAAAATTTCCGGAGTCCTCCACTACGGCGTCTCTCATAATCATATGGTGGTTTTGGGACGTTAAACCCCACAAATCAATCAATCAATCAAATCAAAGTTCAAAGTCAAATGCGATGTTACGAGGCGCAAATTCAATCGCGAATCCAATTATCGCACGACAGGAATGCGCCACTGTCCTTCGGAAGCAGAAAGGCGAGTTGAAGCGCGTTGAGCTTTAAGGAGAGCGTCAGCGCGCAGAAGCGAAACACCGCAGAAGGTGCATTGAGTAAGAAAGTGAGTTGTTCGAAGGAATCCTCATTGTGTTGCTGGCTGTGCGGGTCGCCGGGCATGAAGAATAGCGCGGCCGAGCGAAGCAGACGTCGTTAAGCTCCTGGAGGGTCCAGCCAGGTGCAATCGGCAGTGATTCCGCGAGGAGTGAAGCGACGGGGTGGTATGTGTATACTGACGCTTTTCTCATATATATATATATATATATATATATATATATATATATATATATATATATATATATATATATATATATATATATATATATATATATATAGAGAGAGAGAGAGAGAGAGAAAGAGTGTGGCGTCAGGCTTTAAGGGAGAGATGGGGGGGGGGAAGGATCCCCACTTGATTGAGCCTTTCTTTCACGCGGACCTTGTCTTTCTGTGCTTCTGCATGGCCTTCCTCTTTTTTTTTTCTCTCTCGCTGTCTTCTACCGGTCTTTGTTTGGACCACCCCCTACTCTTCTTCGTTATGTGCTTTGTTTCCGCAACCCCTCCCCCCCCCCCCCCGCCCATAGATAGGCTATACCAAGGTTAAGAGAGTCCCCGAAAGACCCTGACCGCGCCTTCGGCTATCGATTCGTCTTTTGGTCTTCGTCTTATATATGGTCTTCCCATCAGAAAGGAAGCAAGAGGGCATCTTGCGGCAGTCCGTGCAGCATATAGTGCCAATATTGGCTGCTCCGGGTGCAGGTCCTGCGGCCGGCACAACGTGTAATACTCTCTCGCAGCTGCAGGTGTGTTTCCTTTCGTGAAGTTTACACTTTGTCGACGTGGGAAAGCAACCACGTGCCGCTTCGTTCGAACAACAGGAACATTTTATGAGGGTTGATGTGTTCGTCACCAGTGTTGCTTCAGCATCAGAGGTCGCTTCTTCTTGTATTCCATTGTAAAACGTGGAAGTGAGCATTAGTTAGTGCAACTGTGTGAAGAGGTAACAAGCTGAAGGTGATCAAAGAATTTTGAAGAGTTTGAATCTACGGTGGGTGCTCTTTGCAGCATCCAATGGCAAAACGATCACATATTCTTGGAGACACTGTACGCTTTCGAGAAAGTTATGGCGTCTAACTTATTAAAACTGAAAAGGAGGACTGGGTAGAGGACGGAGGCGACTTTCAAAAGTGTGGGCGATGTCATTAAGAGCCACATGACCTAGCTAAGTATTCAGTCAGGCATCTTGTTGTTTTACAAATTGTTTAAAACACAATTTACACAATTTCACCAATTGTGTAAAGTTGTGTGTGGCGTAGGTTCCCTGTTGACATTGACCGCAGGCAGCTTTTGGGCGTTCGCCCAAAACATGAAACGCAATTGGGCTTGCATTTTCCTGTCAACAAACAGAACGCAATAAGCACAGATTGATGTTGTCTAGTTTAGACATTATACGTAACATGACGGCGATGTCGAAAACACGCCGAGGGTGTCCACAAATTTTGACCCTAATGAAACTGGCACCACGGCAAGGTGAATGACTGTACTCGGTACGGGAACAAAAATACGAGAGTATTCATACTGACAATAATGGGTTACATAAGGTATCTTGCCGTCATACACATCACTGTCCAGGTAACGACTTAGCAGAGTGTTTCTTACGTGAAGCATGATTTCACTCATAGGAGGCATTGAGCGCAGTAAATAATTATGAAGTAACACAGTGGCAATGACAACGTTAGCCTAATAACTTAGACTTATTGTTAAAAAGAAAGCTTAGTGCATAACATTCATTTTATTTTTTGAAAACAAATTCAACGATCATTTAATAAAATAATGAATGTCTATTGATCGCCCCATTTAGAATGATCTGTGTATAAACTTATCTTGCCTGAAAACTAGTGTTTTTGTTAAACAGATATTTATGATTTTTTACAGTACAACCATTCATAAGAGCGAGTCCGACTATTTCAGGATGTTTGACGTATCACCAGCCAAAGTGGCGGTAAAACAGGTGAGACCACAGACGAAAAATGCTTTAGAATTTCAATTTACAAAAAAAGGGCTGGGAATTGAAAATCTTTGTTGAGCATCGTACACCACGTACCAGTTTTGGATTGAATTTACATGAGAAATTTATCCACACCGGAGTTACCATTGCACTTAATGATTCTTCTTGCTTCACAAGCGAGTGGTCTAGTGGCTAAGGTACTCGGCTGCTGACCCGCAGGTCGCGGGTTCAAATCCCGGCTGCGGCGGCTGCATTTCCGATGGAGGCGGAAATGTCGAGGCCCGTGTGCTCAGATTTGGGTGCACGTTAAAGAACCCCAGGTGGTCAAAATTTCCGGAGCCCTCCACTACGGCGTCTCTCATAATCATATGGTGGCTTTGGGACGTTAAACCCCACAAATCAATCAATTGCTTCACAAGCGAATTACTTCAATGACATTGCGCTTGGAAAATGTTTTCTTATCGCAACAAGACGACAGATGTAAATGCATCAGCCGACGCACAGTAGTGTTGGTATCTCCTCTTTGTCACAACAAGACGCGATGTGCGTGCACACACACGTATGATGTCAATAGGCACAACGGCCACCATAAAAGGTGGAACAGTGACACGAATCAATAGGCATATTGCTTTGCACTCAGACGCCTGGTTGGCGTATAGTAGCAAATATTGGGAAGGTTGCGTGCTCGCTCTCCATCATCGGTGAGCTGTATTTCGACATCTACGTCGTAAATAATGTTTTCAACGAAATAAAATATCCACCCAAGCATCGCGTACTGGCTGGTCAACTAGCGAAGCAGAAACGTGCAGCCCTGGTGTTTGTCGCGAGCTGTTGTCTGTCGAAGTATCTTCCATTGCAGCGTTTGATTTCTTTCGTAATGCGTGCTTCGAACTTTGAGTTTGATGGCGTAGCTTAACAGATATTAAGAAAACCACAAGCAATAAATGGGTAGCGATTAACGCTGCGTCAGGCGGAATCTCTAGATATATATGTTGACAAAACTTGTGGAGAAACTACATTGAAAGCTTTTTATACCTTTCGAGGTCGCGTACGTTATCATGCTGCTTTGCTTTCGTATTTGCGACGCACAAACGGACTTTTCCCAGCTTTAAGCTTCATACAGCGTATATGGCTGCAAAACAGCGATTCGCTGACTCGCTGCATAAATGTTTATCACTTATTTTGCTTTCATTCGTTGTTTCTTCTCTATCTTATCTATTATTCGTCCTCCCCACGTGTCCTCCCCACACCGAACTGAGCTTTATTAGCTTCACTGCATTTGCCCTTTGTCTCGCTCTGTGCAAAAGATAATCAACCTTGGGCTTTCCATGGCTTCAATATTCATTGCACCTACACGGCTCTACCAAGCAAACGAGCCCCTCGGTTCCTTTCCTTTCTTTAGCTCGAATGTAAATAAAGTTACTGCAGATACATTATCAGAGAGGTGTATACAGTCTTTTAAGCGTTTCGCAAGAACGTAAAGCGTGTGTCTAGCTTCTGTTTTCTTTTACCGGGAGTGCAGGTATACCGCTTAGTTTACCCGTTGTACTGCGGTGAGAACAGGTACACGCGTTGAAGAATGTCGATGCTGTTTATGTAGGCACCATGGTACTGTCTGAACGAGAACCACACGTGCGCGGCTCTATACACACTTTCTATGCTCACACGTTTTCGCGGGGAACCTTATTTGCATGAGATTGGAATGTCAACCGTCTACACTTGATGCGCAAGCGTGAGCCGTGGCACAAAGCAGAGATCAAGCGACGCCGCTTGAAGAGCGAGTTTCTAGTTGAAAAAAAGAAAGCTTCGTAACAATGCTGCCCGAACGAATGCATATATATTTCAGCTTTCCGTCACTGACACATGCCACTTTTACCTGATCATCAATTTTTTAGCGTTGTTTGTGCCAATATTGGTAGCACCACAGTATCAATATGTCGTTAGAGTTGTGTACGTTATGCGTAAAAAAACGATGCTAATACAGACGACTGTATGTACTTTCCACTAGGCAAGAGAGAGAGTTTGGGGTATTATGAACACATGCGTTAACAATCTTTTACGAGCGAAGCTCCTTTGGCCCGCACCCCGCTATCGAAGTTGAGGCTCCTTGCGTCAGGCAAGTGCGCCGAACAAAACAACTGGCGCGCGCTACCACGGCGCAGCGGGAGCGCAGGCGCGGCGGTAGATGGCTCACGCGTGCCCACGCTCACTGACTCAATCGTTAAGGCTCTCCACCACCGCTCCCCACCATACCACCTTTAAGCAGCGAAATCAGGCGCATGATAGTCTGCATCCGCTTCTGAAGAGTTTCGCTCATCAGTTGAATTAGCACGAGGAACAACTGCTAGTTCTAAATGCGAAGCATCTCTTAGGGAACTTTGGCGACTTAGGCCATATCTGGCTATCTATCTGTGTATCTAGCCGCCTACGGTTTTCAATGCGAAGCATTCTTAGCGAACTTCGGCAACCTTGAGCGTATCTATCTATCTATCTATCTATCTATCTATCTATCTATCTATCTATCTATCTATCTATCTATCTATCTATCTTGTAGCATTGATATTTGGCACAGGCCGGAACGCCAGCTGAAGAAGAGAAGGAAGAGTGTTGTTGCTGCTCGCGCTCGCTCCGCTTGACAGCTGGTCGGTTCTACCGCTACGTTTTCCACAAAGTAAACGTCTCTTCTGCTCACCACTAAAGGCGTACTATCAAGTGGTGGAGAGTGCTGGGTACCTTTTTCCATCCTGGAACTCCGCAACCGAACTCTACCTTCGTCATCAACAATGTCCATCGACGCTGCACAGCAGACGGCTCCTACATCTCCACCTGTCCACTGTCCCGGCGTCCCGAGAGAGCGAGATCCAGACATCTTCAACGGCACCGATGAGCAGGACGTCGAGGACTGGCTCTCTTCGTTCGAACGAGTAAGCGTCAACAACAGGTGGGACGAAAACGACAAACTGGGCCGCGTCCACTTTTACCTCAGAGGAGTAGCAGAGCTCTGGCTCAACAACCACGAAGCCGAGCTTACCGACTGGGCCACTTTCAAGACCACCTTCGCGGACGTGTTTGGCCGACCGACAGTGCGCAAGCTCCGTGCAGAACAGCGCTTGCGGGATCGCGCCCAACTGTCGGGAGAGGGTTTCACGTCCTACATTGAGGACGTCGTAGGCCTCTGCCGTCGCTTTGATCCTGGCATGTCGGAAACCGCCAAGGTAAAACACATTATGAAGGGCATCGAGGACGATGCCTTCCACATGCTGGTGGCTAAAGACCCGCAAACAGTTTCGGAAGTCATCCAACACTGCCAAAGTTTCGATGAGTTGCGAAAACAGCGCATTTCAACGCGACGGCCTACTTTCGACATGACCAGCACGCCAGCATTGACCGTTGGTGCAATATCTCCAGAACAGACTGTATTGACCCCGCAAATCCAGCAATTTATCCGAGAGGAAGTGGCACGCCAGTTGTCCCTTGCCCCCTTGCTTCCCAGCAATACGCATGGGCTGACCTCGTCACTGCGCCAAACCATCGAAGAGCAAGTCTGCGAGGCACTTCCCCCCACGTACCAGCCACCACCTGTGTCCGCTCCCCTGACTTACGCTGACGTCGCGCGAAGGCAGGTACATGCGCCGTCAAACGTCGTCGACCCTGCCCACCAAACGAACGCCTTATACGCAACACGCGTACCGGCAGGCTCGCATGTTCCCATTTACCGCCGTCCTTCAACGCTTCCCAACAACCCTTGGCGTACATCGGATAACAGACCTATCTGTTATTACTGTCGTCAGCCTGGCCATGTTGAGCGGTTCTGTCGCCGGCGCGTCCCTCACTCAGGCATTATTGATGGCACCTACGGCTACGCCCCCACAGAACCACCACAGACGCTGCCGTTCCATGCAGCTTCGGACACTTCTCCGCCGAGCCGCCGCGCCTTCAACCCACGCCGATCGCCTTCCCCGCGCCGACGTTCGCCTTCACCAATGCTTCGGCGTGCACCACCTGCCCAAACGGAAAACTGACCATCGCAGTTCCGGAGGCAAGAACTGCGCCACCGTCGAACTCTACAAGGCCTCGTTCTCTACCGAATAATGAAATAACTGTCTTGATTGAAGGTATCGCCGTTCAAGCATTAATAGATACCGGAGCTGCCGTGTCTGTATTGAGTGAAGCATTGTGTCGCAAGTTAAGAAAAGTTACGATTCCGCTTTCTGGTCTCTCCCTTCGTACGGCAACAGCGCATCACGTGAACCCTTCTATGACGTGCACGGCTCGGTTAATCATCCAGGGCGTTCTGTACGTGGTTGAATTTATCGTGTTTCCACACTGCTCACACGACGTCATATTAGGCTGGGACTTCCTTTCCACACATCATGCCGTTGTTGATTGTGCCCGGGCCGAACTAGAATTGTCATCGCTCTCCGACGACGATTATAATAAGCCTTCTATTTCTCGTGTTGTCGTCGCCGCGGAGACTGATATTCCACCTATGTCTTCTGTTATTGTGCCGATCTCGTGCGACCATGCCGCTTTTCGGACGTCATGTTCACGCCGTCAGAAGACTTCACTTCTCGAAAAAACGTTCTTCTGCCTTTTGCTCTTCTGACGGTCGAAGCCACTTGCGCAAACATTTATGCCACGAATCTCCTTTCTGTACCAGTCACCCTATTCCGTGGCGAATGCATCGGCCGCCTTGAGGACATCGATTGTGTTTGCACCAGTCAACTGCCCTATCAAGCAAAAAGCCTTGAGATCGCCAGTGTTACTTCCGCTCTCACATCCGCCACCTCTTCCCTCGACGTCTTCCTTCCATCGATTGATCCTGACCTTCCTGTTGACCAACGAACTCAACTCTTGACACTTCTCGACCACTTCCGCTCATCGTTCGACTTCAAACAAACCAGTCTGGGCCGAACATCTGCAATTGTCCATCGTATTGACACTGGCACCCACGCACCATTGCGTCAGCGTCCATACCGGGTCTCCCACGCCGAACGCCAAGTTATAGACGATCAAGTGTCTGATATGCTCAATCGTGGCGTTATACAGCCGTCTAACAGTCCGTGGGCCTCCCCGGTGGTACTGGTCAAAAAGAAGGACGGGAGCATCCGATTCTGTGTGGATTACAGGCGCCTTAACAAGATCACGCGCAAAGATGTTTATCCGCTCCCCAGAATTGACGACGCTCTCGACTGTTTGCAAGGTGCAGAATTCTTTTCTTCGCTGGATCTTCGATCGGGATACTGGCAGGTACCCATGGATGAAGCTGACCGCGCCAAGACTGCGTTTGTAACTCCGGACGGCTTGTACGAGTTTAACGTGATGCCGTTCGGCCTTTGTAACGCCCCAGCCACCTTCGAGCGTCTGATGGACAACATACTTCGAGGCCTTAAATGGCAGACGTGTCTTTGCTATTTGGACGACGTCGTCGTTTTTTCAAAAGACTTCGATACCCATCTGCTGCGCCTCGCAAGTGTCCTGCATTGCCTTACACATGCTGGGCTCCAACTAAATTTGAAAAAGTGCCATTTTGCCGCCCGGAAGCTCACCATCTTAGGGCATGTTGTCAGCAAGGACGGCGTTCTACCTGATCCTGGAAAACTCCGTGCTGTCGCCCAGTTTCCGAAGCCATCGACACTTAAGGAACTCCGGAGCTTTATCGGCTTATGTTCATACTTTCGTCGATTTGTCCGTAATTTTGCATCTGTCGTGGCCCCTTTAACACGGCTACTTTCTGACACCGAGGGCATTTCGGCGTGGTCTTCCAATTGCGATAAGGCATTCGCGAAACTACGTCAATTGCTGACATCTCCACCGATTCTCCGTCACTTTGATCCTGATGCCCCTACAGAAATACACACCGACGCAAGTGGAGTCGGACTTGGCGCTATTCTTGCTCAACGCAAGTCTGGATACGACGAGTACGTCGTTTCTTATGCCAGTCGCACTCTTACTAGGGCTGAACAGAATTATTCAGTCACAGAAAAAGAATGTCTAGCCATCGTCTGGGCAATCACAAATTTCGACCCTACGTCTATGGCCGTCCATTTGACGTCGTGACTGATCACCACGCCCTCTGCTGGTTATCGTCACTAAAAGACCCATCTGGCCGTCTCGCTCGTTGGGCGTTACGCCTCCAAGACTATGATATCCGTGTCGTCTACAGGTCAGGCCGCAAACATTCAGATGCCGACGCTCTCTCCCGCTCTCCACTTCCCCATGAACACGGAAGTACTTCTGTATCCAGCCTCGATGCTGTGGCACTTTCGTACGAGGACATGCCCTATGAACAGCGCCAAGACGCTTGGATAGCCTCTATGATAGAATTACTGTCTCAGCCGTCCCAAGTTACGCCCAATCGTTCACTGCAGCGCACAGCTCGACACTTTACCATCCGCGATGGACTCCTGTACCGTCGCAACTACCTTTCTGACGGCCGCAAGTGGTTGCTTGTGATTCCTCGCCACCTACGTGCCGACATTTGCGACTCTTTTCACGCGGATCCTCAATGCGGCCACGCCGGTGTGATAAAAACGTATGCACGTCTCCGGCTGCGGTACTATTGGCGCGGAATGTACCGCTTTGTCCGACAGTACGTGCGTTCGTGCTCCAAATGTCAACGCCGAAAAAGCCCACCACACATAGCCAATGGACAACTGCAGCCGTTGCCTTGCCCCTCCCGCCCTTTCGACCGCATCGGAATTGACTTGTACGGTCCCCTTCCCTATACGCCTAACGGGAACCGCTGGGTGATTGTCGCCATTGATCACTTGACACGCTATGCTGAAACTGCTGCGCTGCCAGAGGCCACATCACGTGAAGTTGGCTTATTTATCCTTCACAATCTCATTCTACGCCATGGCGCGCCTCGTGAGCTACTCAGTGACCGCGGCCGTACGTTCCTCTCCGAAGCCGTACAAGCCCTTCTTCGCGAATGCAACGTTGTGCATCGGACAACCAGCGCATACCATCCGCAAACGAATGGAATGACCGAACGGTTTAACCGCTCACTGGGCGACATGCTATCCATGTACGTGTCCGCTGATCACACCAACTGGGACCGCATACTGCCCTTTGTAACTTACGCTTACAACAGCGCCACTCAGTCTACGACAGGATTCTCTCCGTTCTTCCTCCTTTACGGGCGCGAACCTTCCTCATTCATGGACACCATTCTCTTGTATCATCCAGACGCTTCGGAATCCACAACTCTATCTGAAGTCGCCACCTATGCAGAAGAATGCAGGCAACTCGCGCGTTCCTTAACCGCACAAGATCAAGCGTACCAGAAGAACCGTCACGACGAAAACCTGTCTTCGCAGTCATACTCGCCTGGCGCCTTGGTATGGCTTCGGGTTCCCTCATCTGTTCCTGGTCTTTCCACCAAGCTACTGCCGAAGTACGAAGGCCCCTACCGAGTCCTACGTCAGGCCTCACCGGTTAACTATATTGTTGAGCCGGTTCAACCATCAACAGACCGACGGCATCGAGGCCGCGAGACTGTTCACGTAGATCGATTGAAGCCGCACTACGACCCACCCGTCGTACCCGTTCCATAGGTCGCCAGGATGGCTCCTTTTCTGAGGGGGAGTGATTTGTAGCATTGATATTTGGCACAGGCCGGAACGCCAGCTGAAGAAGAGAAGGAAGAGTGTTGTTGCTGCTCGCGCTCGCTCCGCTTGACAGCTGGTCGGTTCTACCGCTACGTTTTCCACAAAGTAACGTCTCTTCTGCTCACCACTAAAGGCGTACTATCAATCTATCTATCTATCTATCTATCTATCTATCTATCTATCTATCTATCTATCTATCTATCTATCTATCTATCTATCTATCTATCTATCTATCTATCTATCTATCTATCTATTCTATCTATCTATCTATCTATCTATCTATCTATCTATCTATTTATCTATTTATCTATCTATCTATCTATCTATCTATCTATCTATCTATCTATCTATCTAGACGCCTATGACTTTTAGGTGTCCTGGCCGTTTCGATAATTGTATCAATACCAAACTTGGTGTGGCATAACATGATTGTATGAAGAACATATTTCACTAGTCATAACATGAAAATTCTGACATCTATGTCATGAATGACATAATTTACATTTCATGCTTCTGCAGCTCTTGCGGTGGTTTCGTTCACATCACATGTTGCAAAACAGGTGCGGTATGACATGGTTGCATTGCGAACACAAGCGACAGACCATAACATAAAAATTATGACAAGCGTGTCATCTAACAACATGATTACATGCCACACTCATGATACGCTCGCAGCCATTTCGCTAGTGTCACATAGACCAAATTAGTTATGACGGTACGTGAATGGATGACGAAGGTACGATACTGGTGCAAACATGATAAGCATGAGATGTGTGTCATGTAACAACATGACTAGATGCTACGCTCATGATGCGCTAGCAGCCGTTTCGATATCTTAAAAGGTACCGAACTCGGTATTACGCAGCGCGAACGGACGACATAGGTAAATGACACATCCAAACATGATAATCATGACATGCGTGTCCTGTAACAACATGACTACATGCCGCACTCATGATGCGCTCGCGGCCATTTCGATAGCTTCACACATGCTAAATTTGGTATTACGTGACGTCAATGGATCACGAAGGTATGTGACTTATGCAAACATGACAATCGTAAAGTGCGTGTTACGTGACAACATGACTACATGCCACAGTCAGGGCGTCAATACATTTCAATGTGACGTGGTGCACGTGCTCGCCGGCGTTCATTTCAACGCGTCACGCCGGCGTTGCCACGCCAGGCACCGGTCCTGCCATATACTAGCAGGCCCGAGCCGCGCTGCGTTGCTTTGACGCATGTGCGTTTTAGTGCGTCTGGCGTCCCTCCGTCACGAAAAGAGGGAGATGCTGTGTTGTCTGGGTAACGCATCGGCACGAAATGCAGCATGTCGCATTTCGCGCCGGTTGCCGTCGGGCCGCGCCGACGAACGCTGGCCGCACCGGTCACGCCTGGCGTCAGACTATATGTCAGACAGGCGTCAGAATTTTCGCGTTTTGCTAACGTAGCATCGCTTTGCCCAGCGTGCGCGCGCGTCAACGCTATATTGGAATATATTTGGCCCGTAATATTTTGCTCGTGGTCGTTTTGCTAGCTCCGCTAGCAAAACGACCAAAGCTCCGCGTGGTCGTTTGCTAGCTCCGGCTTGTTGTTAATATACAAACCAAGCTTCAGGACGCAGGCTTAGACGTCGGTGAATTGAGAGCTGAAGTTGGTCGTATGGATGACAGTTTAAAACTCTTGAACGAGGTGGTCGAGTCGACACGCTCCCAGCAGCTCGAGCTGACTGCCGCAAATCGCGCTCTAAAAGCAGAAAATGAGGCCCTTCAAAGTAAAGTCGCCAACCTCGAGCAGTACTCAAGGTTAAATAACTTGGAAATAAAAGGGGTGCCCTCTACCCAAGGAGAGGATTGTTCCGCAATCCTGACTGCCATTGGCGACAAAATCAACTGTAAGGTCTCGGCTAGCGATGTCGACACGGTACATCGTGTACCTGCAAAGGCCGGTCAAAGGAATATAATTGTGCGGTTTTGCTCTCGTGAAAAAAAGAACGAGTTCATGAAGAAAGCCAGAAGGGCGCGGCTGAACACTCGAAGTATAGGGTATTCAGGAGAGAACGCACAGGCAATATTTGTGAATGAGCACCTATCACCAGACAATGAGCGCTTGTTCTCTAGGGCACTTGCCTTAAAGAAAGAAAAAGGATGGCAGTTCATCTGGACGGAAAATTGCCAGATTAAGGTGCGGAAGTCTCCCGACAGTCGGGTAATTCGCATTGCTTCCGATTCTGATTTATGCAATATTGCCTAACATTTTGCAATCAGTCTAGTAGTCAATCTTTCAGTTACGTGAAATGGCTTCGTACATTCGACCTAACGAACTTCAGACCTATTTTTCCTTGCCCTGCCGTTCACTAATTCATTTTAATGCACGCAGTCTGCAAAAAAACATGGATGGTATCACAACTTTCTTATCATCAACTAGTCACAAGTTTTCTGTGATTTGTATTAGCGAAACGTGGCTTTCCGCATCTCATGATCACTTGTATACCTTCCCCTCATACTCTGCTGAATATTGTCACCGCGATAATAGTAATCATGGTGGTGCGGCTGTTTTCGTGTCCTCGGAACTGCGTTTTCATAGACGACTTGACTTGACACTCAAAGTGGCTAACTGCGAATCTGTTTGGGTTGAATTTCACGATTCATTTTTTTCACAGGACAAAAAAAACCTTATAGTTGGTTGCATCTATCGTTCACCGTCATCATGTGGAAGTGCTTATTGCTCGGCCCTTGGTAATTTGTTGCACAAATTATCACTGGAGCAGAAAAATGTCATTATCATGGGCGATATCAATATTAACCTCCTAGATCCATCCAACACACTGTTCAATGAATACGTTAACTGCCTAAATGGCTTTGGGTATGAAAACCTAGTTACGCTTCCAACTCGATGTCCCGCAAATAAACAAGGTACACTTATTGACCACGTTTTATCAAATCTCCTTACTAACCCTGACTGCGGCGTTGTCGAAGCCTCTGTTACCGATCACTATCCAATATTTGTGCGTTTAAATTACACTCCTTGCGCTATTGTCACAGGCCTAACCAGAAAGAAGCTCAATTCAACAAAGTTCTTTGAGTTAATATCTGCTACAGACTGGAACCCAGTCATCGCGTGCGATAACCCTGAAACTGCCTACGATACATTTTCAAAGATAATTTCCAATGCCCTTGCAGATTCTACCGAAATATTGAACTGTAAAAAACCGTTCTCAGCTCCTCGTAACCCATGGCTATCTAGCAGTTTGCTTGATTGCCTGAGGAAAAAAGATAACCTTTACAGAAAAACAAAAAAACAACCGTTCAATACTGCGCTTCATGATAGGTATAAAAAATATTCTAATCGTTTAGGAAAACTACTCAAACATGCCAAAACACAGTACTATGAAAATAAAATTAAGTGTACCGGTAATGATGTAAAAAAACAGTGGGAAATTTTAAACTCGTTTTTGGGTAGATCCAACCAGCATAGCGAAATAACAATGATAAAATCGGGAGACCTACTTCTCGATAATCCCTTAGACATTGCTAACTCTTTTATTAACTTCTTCTGTACAGACAAGCAACGGGAAGACGATCCTCTGACCCAGTCTTACCCACGCATGCCTCACAGCTTTTTCCTTCACCCCGTGACACCTGAAGAAATAGTCACTATCATTTCTAGTCTAAAAAATACCGGGCCCGGTATTGATAATTTCCGCCCCTCTCTCATAAAACTCATAGCAAGTTTAATATCTGAAACATTTTGTCACATAGTAAACCTTATTTTTACCACGGGAATTTTTCCAAGTTCCTTGAAGAAAGCCAAAATAATTCCTGTTTTCAAGAAGGGAGATAAGCGTCTCACATCTAATTATCGACCTATAGCTATACTCTCATTCTTTAGCAAAGTTGTTGAAAAACTAATAGTAACACGCTTGTCTTCCTATTTTTCAAAATTTCATGTCTTATCAACAAATCAATTTGGATTTAGGGAGGGATACTCAACTGATTTAGCATTAATTTACTTGACAGATAAAATCCGGCAGGCAATTGATGCAGGTAATTTGACTGGGGCGCTCTTTATTGATTTATCTAAAGCATTCGATTCACTTGTTCACAATATACTATTTGCTAAATTAGAGTCTATTGGAATAGCAGGCCCGCCACTGAAATTACTACGTAACTACTTAAAAGATAGAGAATATATTGTGTCTATATCTAACACTTACTCACATCTTAAAACAAGTAACATTGGGGTACCGCAGGGATCAATATTAGGACCTCTCTTATTTTTAATATACATCAATGATCTTTCACAATGCCTAAAATCATCTGACTGTATTCTTTACGCTGACGACACTACTATTTTCTGCTCAGACAACCACCTTGATTCATTAATCTACAAGCTTAACCACGACGCGGACAGCATAGTTACCTGGTGCCGGCAGAATAAACTACAGATAAATGCTACAAAATCTCAGTTCGTCATCTTTTCTTCTAAGCATAGGATTTATTCAGGATCACCATCTTTAACTTTCGCTTCAAACACACTTTATCCTACTGACAGTGTCATGTTTCTCGGAGTCACATTAGATAAGCACCTAAAATTTGATGAGCATGTTTCATCGTTAACAAAGAAGACAGCTTATGGCATCAGGATATTAATTAAAGTTCGCAATTTTTTCCATATGAACACACTAATATCCCTTTATTACGCTTTCATTCATACGTATATTAATTATTGCATATCATCATGGGGAAACACGTATCCTGTCCATTTATCTCCATTGCAACACACTCAAAATCAGGCTATTCGCATCATGACACATAGCACCTACACATCAGAAGCATTGCCTTTGCTCACCTCTAACGGTATTTTGTCGGTGGGAAAACTACATAAATATTCCCTCGCAATACTAATCCACAAATCCATCAGCGGAAAGCTCCCGTTCCCTATAATCATCAAAAACCAGTATCCTTACTCTTTGTCAACACGTTTCGCATCCAGCAATAGCTTCTTATTACCGAAACCCAGAACTAATTATGGTAAGTTCACTACTAACTTTTCAGCCACACAACTATGGAACTCATTACCATGCCATGTTAAAAATATCTCCAATTTCCCCGCATTCAAAATCAACCTTCGGAATTATCTGCATTCAGCATAGTCATTTCATCATTTCATCATCTCCGCTTTCTTTTGTAATTTTTAAATAATCCAACGATGTTTCAGTGTAATTTGCTTCTTTTTGAGTGTTTACTTTGTGTACACATTTTTGTTGCGTTAAAGTACTTTTGTTTACTCAGCTCTTATGGGAGGTCCCCTGTACAGTCTCTTGACTTTGGGACCTCCCTCTGTATCAGTAGTAAACCCCATTGTAACCACCATTTGTAACCAATCAATTTCAATTTCAATTTCAATTTCAATAATCCACGTATATCAAATTTGGTGCTACGGGACGTCGCCCCGCCGCGGTGGTCTAGTGGCTAAGGCACTCGGCTACTGACCCGCAGGTCGCGGGTTCGAATCCCGGCTGCGGCGGCTGCATTTCCGATGGAGGCGGAAATGTTGTAGGCCCGTGTGCTCAGATTTGGGTGCATGTTAAAGAACCCCAGTTGGTCAAAATTTCCGGAGCCCTCCACTACGGCGTCTCTCATAATCATATGGTGGTTTTGGGACGTTAAACCCCACATATCTATCTATCTACGGGACGTCAATGGATGACGAAATATATGACTGGTGCAAACATGGTAGTCCTGAATGTAAGAACATGACAACATATTACGCTCATAGCGTGCTGGCGACCGTTTCCCTAGCTCCAGATATGCTAAATTTGGTATCACGTCACGCGAATAGATGACGAAGGTAAACGACACATCCAAACATGATAATCATGACGTGTAAGTCCTGTACGGCATCATCTACTTCCACCTCGTAACGTTGAGCTGATTATAAAGTGACATATCAAGCTTTCTCATTCGTGCTTCGCATATTATTGATTCCCACTGTACGTGGAATCTGCCAATTTTTTAGCTTTCCTGGCCCTTTAGATAATGCGATCCATATCAAAATTGGTATGTCATAAGATGACTGTATGACGAGCATGCAAGACAAGTCAAGACATAAAAATTATGATATGCATGTCATAAATGCCATGACATGTCTGCTTGGCCAACATAAGTGACAGGCCCTAACGTTGAAATCATGACATGCATGTAAGATGACTCAAACACCAAGCTCATGGTACACTCGCGGCCGTTTCGCTAGTTTCATATACACAAATATCGGTACTACGTGACGTGAATGAATGACGAAGGTATATGAGTGGTGGAAACATGACAATCATGGCTTGCAAGTCATGTAAGAACACGACTACATGCCACATTCATGAAGCGCTCGCAGCCGTTTCGCTATCTTTACATATACAAATCTCTCATTACGCAACGCCAATGAATGACCCAGGTATGTGACTGCTGCTATCATGATAATTATGACGTGCGATTCATGTAAGAACACGATGACATGCCACGTTCATGATGCGTTCACGGCCGTTTCGCTAGCTCCACATATGCCACATTTGGTACTATACGTGACATGAATAGATGGCGAATATATATGATTGGTGTAAACATGATAATCACATGACATGCGCGTCATGTAAGAACATGACTACCCGCCACGCTCATTATGCGCTCGTGACCGCTTCGCTAGCTTCACACATACCAAATTGTGTATCATGTGACCTGATGGGATTACGAAGGTATATGACTGGTGCAAACATAGTAATCATGACATGCGTGTCATGTCAGAATACGATTTCATGCCACGCTGATGCACTCGTGGCTGGTTCCCCAGCTTCACATATACAAAACTTTGTATTACCGAACGCGAATGGCTCACGCAGATATGCGATTGGTGCAAGCATAACAATGATGACATGCGTGTCATGTAAGAACATGACTACATGCCACGCTCATGAGGCGCTCGCGGCCGTCTCGCTAGCTTAACGTATACCAAGTTTGGTATTATGTGACGTGAATGGACGACCAACACAAATGCCAAGTGCAAGCATGATAATTGTAACACGGAAGTCGTGTACGCCATAGTTTACGTCTGCCGCGTAACGTTGTGCTGATTCGAACCTTAGTCCATCGTGCGTCGCATATCATCAATTCCCACTGTACTTGGGATCTGCCACTTCTCGTTTTTGGCGGGACTTTTACATTCTGCCGGAAGTGTTAGGAATAACAAGGCACACAAAGCTTTCACGCTAGCTCAATAATCTTATTATTAAGCAAAGCGTCGTTGAGGGTACGGTGAACTTTTTGACCATCCGATGTTCGTTAACGTGTAGCAAATTCCTAGTCCAATAGCGTTCTTTTGGTTTCGCGTCCAGGGAAATGTGGCAATGCATGAGACTAGCGTTTATTCTCGTAAGGTAGTGTGGTATCGTTGGATATGTTTCATATGTGTCGTAGCGAAGTTGTCCTCATGTTCGGGATCGATACCGGAGATACACAGAGCAACGCATTTCCGTATCATATCCCGGCAGGTCTTGTTCGCTCAGGCGAAAGACTTAAATGTCTCATGCAAGCGATGCATTGAACGAAAATTACAACGATGACACCAAATGGCCCAAAAGTTATCACCTGACCTTTTTTCGTGAGTTGCGCGTTCTTCGTCTTTGCGAAAGCATGAGAATAAAAGAATAATGATGAACATAAGGAAGTCGATCTTTTGGCACAGTAGATTTCATGGGCACCAAGTGCCTGGAGAGTGTAAAGACGTGCGCTCGTCTTAGCCTATTGGCGGCTATGGAGTAATGAAGAAAGGACGTGCTACGACAGACGCTGAGCCAGGCTTTAGTGCATTGTGTGGTATGCCGAAGGAGTATGGAAATTCACAGGAGGCTTGACAACCACGAAATCAGGCGTGACGGGCCAAGTTTCTTGTCTGAATGTGATAGGACGTTTTAATCTTAATGAGTCGGCACCCAGGCTTTCGCCTTCGCGGCGTCCTAGCAATGGTAGAAAGTTTCAAAACAGCGCAACATGAAACTTTGCTTTAGCGGTGCGCATGCGTTGTGTTCTGCCCGCTTGCGGGCTTCCATGAAGTAACGAGCGCAAACGCTACGCTCGCAACGCTTGAAAGTTTTGCGTACGCTATTCTAAAACTGCGTATAGTGTGAGGCACCCTCAATTTTCTTCCTTTAATACATCTTATTTGATATTCTGTCCAGCTCGGGAAGACGAAGCTGTGTTTTTTTTTCTGAGAGGGTCAAGTGACAAAAGTATTATGCGAGCTATGTTTTGGGGACGAGGGTTCGAAACCATTGGGTATACACCCACACGTTAAAGCTTATCTATCAGAAATTGCAATATTGAAGGCCCAGTAAATAATTCCTTTTGTTGTAAAGACCTAATTCCTAATACTCAGAGCTTTGAAGTACCGTAATACGTTGCAGGTGATTCGCACACCTTGATGGGGATGAAGGGCCATTTCAAAACAAGGTATTCAAGTGCGAAGAATACACTTGCACGCACACTATTTAAGCAATGTGACGCCTTTATCACCACTTGTACCAGATGGTTTCCATACACTTGCTCCAGTTTTTCCAAAATTGCGTGCCTTCTTGGATTCAATCAGAAAACGCTATTTCGTCCGAGTTGGAAAACTTAGCAGTTGCTATTTGCTTACCACTTGTGACAGGTGTAACACGATAAACCGATTCGTTGGCATTTTCTTTTTTTTTCTGGCCTACAAGCGGCTGCTCGTATCCTGTCTCATTCTACTCAGTTTGGTGACACCGCAGCATCGCATTACCGATGATTTATACTCTCGATTGGTCATTCCACCCCAGAATAGGCCAGGAAGAAAGATGTTGCTGTCGAAGTGTCGTGACGTGCCAAGAAAAAAAAAGCCGGGGTAGAGAGGTATATATATATAGACAGAGAGAGCCATGCCGAACAAGTCTATTTGAATTTGTTACGCACGGTTGTAACACCAGGGGAGTGCGTACTTGGTGGGAGCTCTGTTGTACCAAATGCTATAGTTGATCGAGTGGGCTCCCCGTGTTCTGCGCGCCACTCGATTACGTGGGTCAGGGTGTGGCGGTTCTCGCCCACAGCCGGCATGGAGAGCTCGCGCATACGGGACGAGACGGGAGTGAATGCAGTGCGCGCGACATGAGAAATGATCGCGACCGGCGGGTTGCCTCACCCATTGAGATGGATTTGGAAACCGCGAGCGAGGTGAGTCGTTGGCTGCCTACCGCTTCATCAGGGCACACGCGGGCTGGTGCGCGGCTCTATCATTCTACGAAATTCAATGCGGGGTTTGGTGTTCGGCGGGTGGAGCGATCGCAGCGTGGAGTACAGTTCAGTAATGCGAATACTCTGCATAACGGAATATATGATGCAGCATACAACTCGTCCACTGCGGTGAACGACCACTGTGGTGGCTGAATGCCATTCTGTATTGTTATGCAAAAAGACACCGGTTCAACTCTCGGCCACTGTGACTCTCTTTTATTGCCTTCTAAATGAAAGGAGTACTCGTGCATTTAGCTTTGGGCGCATGTTAAACAAGTCACGCTTGCGAAATTAGTCCAAAGCTTTATTTCGGGTGATCCTCACAGCCTAAACGTTTGATTGGTTGGTTTAAAATCAATCGATAAACCAATCAACCAACACTTCAAATAAAGTATGGATTAGCATATCATTCAATTCGGTACTGAAATTGAATCGTAGATATTCGAAGTACCAAATACTTTTGGAAGAGTTTTAGAATAGTCATCGCCGTCTAGAGAACCTGGAAAGAACTAAAGAACTTTGAACAGCTAAAAAAGATTAACTTTATTTATTCCATAAATTCATCAGGATGCAGTACAAGCTATTACAAGGTCACCGACGCTATAGAGATGACCGGATGAAGGCAGTTGATCTGAACGCACTTCTCTTTCCGATATTTTACTATATCGAAGCAGTATCGCATTGATCAGTTCCTGTATTCATCTTGTAGTAACTGTACGTGGGGGCTACGAGTGCAGTCAGCTTCATGACTAAAAGCAGGCGCAGGTGCTGCCTGTGAGAAAATGGTTCCTGTAGATATAACTTACAACACTAATATCTACATGCTTGCGGGTTACTAGGCAGATGTGGCGACAGGGTGATCTGTCTCAATACATTTTTGGCTAAATCTGCACTTTATAGTTCAGAATTGTTAAGTTTTTGTGTCCTAAATTTATTTCAAGTCACAGGACAAAGTCTCGATGTGGACACTTTGGCTTTTAAACTAACAGTTACAAAATAACTACAAAGGCTGTGGTTGCCCCGCCGCGGTGGTCTAGTTGCTAAGGTACTCGGCTGCTGACCCGCAGGTCGCGTGATTGAATACAGGCTGTGGCGGCTGCATTTCCGATGGAGGCGGAAATGTTGTAGGCCCGTGTGCTCAGATTCGGATGCGCGTTGAAGAACCCCAGGTGGTCGAAATTTCTCGAGCCCTCCACTACGGCGTCTCTCATAATCATATGGTGGTTTTGGGACGTTAAATTCTACACACAGCTGTGGTCCTCGCTGTATGGAAGCTTACTTTAGTATTGATAATGACAATATTTTTAGTCGATTAAGGTTATCTGTAATGCTCTTTGGTAAAAACTTAGTGAACCTTTGTTTGGAAAACAACGTTGTGGAGTTTTAGCACTGCTTTGAATGTAGTTATCTTACTATTAGAAAACTATTTGAATAGTACTCGACTGCAATTCGTATTCTACTCGGTGTTCTATTTGTGTGAAATTCGGTTCCATAATTCGCTATTAGCACATTCCTAGTGAACAGAAATACTCAGGTTTGTGTGAATTCTCCAGAAACATCGACAACTGTTAGTACATTTTGGCACAGTTAGATGGATTTTCGCACATTTTCGCAAGTTACCGCGATCAACACGAAGCAAATATGTCTCTTGCGTCCGATATTTTGATTGCTGGATTAAAAATATTCAGAAAATTAAAGCCACAATTTCTGACGCCTCCACATTTGTAGGTGGTTTCCCGCTAGTTTTAACAGTCTGGAAAACTTAATCAACACGCAGCTCTACAATTCCGCACAACGCGTTTTCCAGGCCTTGAATTTCTAAATAAACATATAAAAGGTGTTCTCGGGACCATGGAACACCAGCTGGCGATATTGTACGGCAAGAAGGGGTCACTATCCTCTTCAGTCCCACATTATTAAGCACGGTCAGAAACGCGTCAAATTCGCACGACATAATTCCAAGGTACTCAGTGCTACACTCTAAGTCAGAAAATGAAGGAAAGTGTCGCTTCGTGTGTTATTCAGTCATCAAAGTTGATGAGTGTGTAACTAATTATCTCTATGTTCTGCCACCAGTCATCTTCAGTAGTTGCATAAAAGAGCCAACTATTATACCTGAAATGCATAGTAAGCTTGTTTTTGGTTGTATTTGTTTCTAGTGAAGAAAAAAAAACTCCACGTTGATCCTGGGACACAGCACGTCGAACAATTGTCAAACATGGTATTGTCTCCAGTGAAGGAATTTTCTGCAGTAACTCCACTACGGCGTCTCTCATAATCAAATGGTGGTTTTGGGACGTTAAACCCCACAAATCAATCAATCAATCAATTTTCTGCAGTAATACGCAGCACAATGAAACTAAACGACCAGTGATTGTTCACTCAGGAAGCCGGCATGAATGTGCACACAGTGAGTTTCTGGCCATTCAAACAAGTATGCAGCGCGTGACACGCCTTCAAAGTTCGCGTACACAACTCTGTACGCCGTGACTGAATGGGTTGTAGTAGCTTTATAAACTTCGAGCAATGAACATCCGGCTGCTGGCTTCTTGATGGAATTATACGAGGGACCACCTTTTAAGTCTTCTTTAACTTTTGAGTGAACACCCCGAAACGCACGAGTAAACCAGCGAAACCCATGTTTTGTGATGGTACCCAGGCAAAACAGGGGTAATATGTTTTTCTGTAAGTAGTAATGTGGATTTTACGTGAAGGCTATACCACTTTTCACAGAATGTGTCTTTGGCTTGGAACTTTATTTGGCATTTCTACTGAATTATATAGAAAGCTTCATTGTGCACGTCTGGTAGAAAAAAAAGAACTGCCAGACCTACGCTGAAGGCGCAGCCCTTTCAGAGCGAAAGCTGGAAGAGCGGCCATTGGCAGCCTTTTTTTAACACCCTTAAGGTAGCTGATATAAACACACCTGCACACGTCATTAAACACACGCCATTAATCATTGTGTAGTAGGGAGGCATTCACTATGGCATCCTTCGTCATTCTTCGGAGAAGCGTGGTACTTGCATGCTGCGCACGTGCAAGAAACTGATATTTTTTGTGTGCCATGGCTGACGACGATGAAGAATTATGCCGGAGGCTTTTGTAATCACCACAATCCCCCACGGTGGGCATGCGTCACAGTTAACTGGCGAAGAAGATCAAGCTTTTGTAAATAACTGGCGCATTCGACGACTCCCTCGTTGTTCAATTCACCTTATCTGGCACCTGGCTGTTTTTTTGCTGTTCTATAACGCTTTATTATTACGATAAAAATTATATAGACACTCTCAGCTAGATTTTTCCAACGGCGTCGGCATCATGCACCGTATATGTATACGTATATATATATATATATATATATAAACGCAAGAAAGAAAAAAAACCCACAAAAAAGCACTCCGGCGTGCAGCACCGAGCGTGAGACCTCTGTGTCGTGAAAGCGAGGCATTAACCACTGAACCACCCCGGAGAACCTTCCTGACTGGTTAAACGGCAAGCTATTTATATCTACCACTTATCGCTGCTGTGTTTTGGGCATTACCAAAAAGATGGCGCAATGAGCGCATGTCGCCACATCGCGCAGCGGCGCCCGCTCTAATCTTCTACGCGTACTTTGCCCGACTTAGAGAAGGGGACCGACACTCCCTCGCGCACCCTTATCTCGTGGTGGCGATGAGGGGAAGATCGTACGCCTTGGCTGGCCTTGGGATTTACGTGGAACGATTCTGCTGTAGTTCATCATCATCATCATCATCAGCCTGACTACGTCCACTGCAGGACAAAGGCCCCTCCCATGTTCCGCCAGTTAACCCGGTCCTCTGCTTGCTGTTGCCAATTTATCCCCGCAAATTTCTTAATCTCATCTGCCCAACTAACCTTCTGTTTCCCCCTAAATCGCTTTATTCTCTGGGATTCCAGTTAGTTACCCTTAATGACCAGCGGTTATCCTGTCTATGCGCTACATGCCCGGCCCACGTCCATTTTCTCTACTTGATTTCAACTATAATATCCTTAATCCCCATTTGTTCCCTAACCCACTCTGATCTCTTCTTGTCTTTTAAGGTTACACCTACCATTTTTCTTTCCATTGCTCGCTTCGTCGTCCCCAATTTAAGCGGAACACTCTTTGTAAGTCTCCAGGTTTCTGCTCCGTAGCTAAGTACCGGCAGGATACAGCTGTTATATACCTTCCTCTTGAGGGTTAGTGGTAATCTACCTGTCATAATTTGAGAGTGCTTGGCAAATGTGCTCTACCCCGTTCCTATTCTTCTAGTTACTTCGATCTCGTGGTTCGGCTCCGCTGTTATTACCTGCCCTAAGTAGACATAGTCTTTTACAACTTGAAGTGCAATATTACCTATCTTGAAGCGCTGCTCTTTTCCGAGGTTGTTTCGTTTTTTTGCAGATTAATTTTAAGGACCCACCTTTCTGCTCTCATTGTCTAACTCCGTAATCATGAGTTGCAATTCGTCCCCTGAGTTACTCAGCAATGCAATGTCATCGGCGAAGCGCAGGTTACTAAGGTACCCTCCATTAACTCTTATCCCTAACTGTTCCCATTCTAGGCTTCTGAAAACCTCCTGTAAGCACGCGGTAAATAGCGTTGGTGAGATTGTATCTCCTGGCCTTACACAAACGAGACGCTTATTCGCGTGCATTCGTACCCGTGAGTATGTTTGGTGTGTAATTTGTGCGTGAGAAACGCGGGGAACGTTTCGATCTGCTTTTCATTCTACCCGTGACCTTTCAAATTGTCGGTATTGTGTTCATTGTTTAGCCTTGCGGCAAAGCAGTGACTTTTTTTTTACTCATACTAACGTGATTACTTTCTCGACATCGAGCTTGCCTAGGGCCGATTCGCAAGGTAGTTTTAAGTACCGGCGTGGCTCAGTGGTAGAACACTGGGCTAACGCACAGGAACCATGAATCAAATGCTATTATGTCCTTGGTGTTTTCTATTTAATGTTTTTTTTTTCATTTTCTGCGATAGTGGTTACGGACACCGGTGGCGGCGGCGGACAACTACGGTGCACACGTGACCCGTGCCGTGAAACGTCAGAATTATAGAGAGGATTGAGTTTAAAGATTAGTTCCACCAATTGCCTTCTGAATGTATATGTAAGGTATGCGTACCTTTCATTGAAAGCTGATAACCGCATATTAATATTTATATTGCCACGTTATTGTGATGCTGAAGTATGCGGAAATTGAACACCGATGGTTAATCTTTTAAGAAGTTGAACCTACGTCCAGTAAGACAAAGAACACTTATTGTACAAGAATAGTTGTAAGCCCGACCGAAAATTTACTCCCTGGTGTTCACCACAGTGGTACGACCGTTACGCTGCTCTGCTGCTGGTACGAAAGTCACGAGTTCGATACCGGTCGCGGTGGTAATGAAGGGAAAATGCTGGAAGCCCGAGTACTGTTGCGATGTGAGTGCTTGTTAAAAACCAACAGAAAGTAGACGTTTTCGCTGTTCTCTAGTACGACGACCCTCATATTTATTTCGTAGTTTTGCCAAATAAAACTACCAGATATTGTTACATTAAATTTTATCCCTGGATCTAGGGTGAACGCTATGCATACATTAGTCACCGTACATTTCAATACACAGGGTGTTTATTAGACAATACCGATTTTTCTTTTAATAACTGTTACGGGTAGGTACTTGTTTTTGCAGACAATTTCCTAGCCGAGGTGGAAAGAAATTGCCACTAATTAGACCACTTAAAATTGATTAACTGATATAAATAACTGAATTAATTTTAAGAGCGAAGCTTTTCTTAGTCTAACGTTGTCATCCGTCACGCGTAACCGAGAGAAGAAGAGACGAGAAAGAAAACACTGCAGTGTCTCCCGAACAGTATAATAAATGGTGCTGTCTCATAAAAGTACATAGAAGCTGCAGTTGAGTGAGGATGTTCTTGCTGGCGCTGTACCGCTATTATTAAATTGGCTGCTGCGCGGGCTGTGCCTGGGTACGCGGAGAACGAGTGCCTCTTTCAGTCTTCTGGATAGTCACCGTACGTGGCGGATCGTTTATGGGGCATGGATTAAGCAGAGCGGCAGGCTCGTTGAAGACGTTTGCGCTCGGCTTCCTTGGCTCGCGTCTCGTCGGTGGAACTCATGCGCCGTCTGCATTTTCGAACGCGTTCGGTCGCATGAACGCATGCACGGATAGATGGACGGATGAACGAATTGACGCTTCTCCTCACTCATCATCATTCGGTCAGTGGATATGCTCTGATGTTTTATATTATTTTAGGGTGGTTGTTTATATGGCAAAGTTTTTTACGTCACAAATTATGGCGAGCACAGTTTCTAAAAACTGAAAATATCGCTCACTGTTCCAGAGATCCATTGTCTAATTGCCTTACTGCTGTGCTGAAGAAACCGAACCTAACGCGCAGAGTGTGGCAAAAGCAGCTAAATGCATCGAAGCTAACGCACTCAGTGCGTTCGTTTCGGTTTCTCCGGCACCGTGGTCTGGAAATTCGATGATGGATCTCAGAAACCACGAGCGATATTTTCAATTTTTAAAAACTACGCTCGCCATTATTTGTGACGTAGAACAACTTTGACATATAAACAGCCACCCTTAAATTAATAATAAAAGGTTTTGCTCAAATATCTTTATCAATTATTCGTTCCTAAGTGATTCCTAAGTGAAAATGTTTCCGATTTGACCTGAAAATTGGCGGCGAAGACGACAAGTGCCTACCCATCAAGGTTTTGTTAAGAAAAATCGGTATTGTTAAAAAAATACACGCTGTATAATTGTTAGTACTTGTGTACCTTTCATACTGTGTTTCATTATGTTATTCGGACACGAGATCTGTTCAGTGAATTCGAAAACATTGCAGAAAATCATGATACACTTAGATGCATCTTGCGCCGACCGGGTACGCTTGTAAGAGGTAATATATCCACTGCAACACCTTCGCAGCAAAATATAAGAAGTACTGATGCCTCTTCTTCTTGGTATGAGAAAGAAACTCATCAAGGTAGACAAAGTGAAAGCATGATTTTCAAGTATGCTGCAAAAGTGTTCTCTGTGACCATGCTGTTCTTGCTTGTTACCCTAAATAATCAAGTGTGCCATGCCAAATATGTTGCTATAGTATACCTACGAGGATGATACACGTTTCTGTCAACGTCACTCACCTATTTCTTTCACTCCCGAGCTAGTTCTTTTTAGACGAGTTGTCTCGAGAGAGCATAAAAGTCCTCTCCGGAGAAATACTGTATTTCTCAAACGCTAGGTTCCCTTGCTGGCCTAGACTTACTGCCTTAACAAGGTCTGAGAGAAAGCTGAGGGGGGTTTTTACTTATGCAAGCGGGCATCGCGGATATACCAAGCCTCCATGTTGCCCTTTGAGATCAGTTTCGCGAACGCCAGCCGACGGATATACTACTTTAGATAGGGCTTCGACGTCTCCGGAGGTTCCTTTTCTCGATAATAACTGCGATCCTTCTTGCCGCACGTTGGCTTTCCATCAGAACTGTCTGAAAGATTCGTAAACGTTACCTTTGGATTCATATTTCTGTTTTTTTTGCCTCTTTCGTGCGTGATATCTGGCGACGCTTGAACGCGGCTCGAGCCCCTGACAAAGTGCATGCGCACGGCAACGTGATTGAAGCACCGCTGCCGCGGGTTCATAGAAAATGCAGTACCTAAGACTCTCAAGTTACGCTCAAGTGTGCAGGAAATCCACCGAACAAACTGTACCTGGAAAGAGAGAAGGGGGCCGGGTCGTGAGATTGGAAGACGCTATCAATGCGAACACATAAATGCACGTTATAAGACAGGCAGTAGAGAAGGTCGGAGAAAAAAGAAACGAACAACATAGTGTGGAAGCGAGCGAGAGAGAGAGACGCTGAAGATGTAGCAAACAGGATTTAGTGGTAAAAACTCGAGCGTACTGGTTGCCTAAAAGTGGCACGAAGGTCGCACATTCTATGCCCAATTGCTGTCGATCGCTCGCGTAGATAGTATTTCGTGTCTGTCGTAAAGTTTGAACAAGATACAAGAAATTTCTTTAAAGGGAGGAAAAGAAAAACACAGAAAGGTTGGGAGCAGAAGAATACCGCGTTTCGAGTGAAATAGAAAAAAGAAAGGGCCCCCCTCGAAAAAAGTGGAAGGCCGATTGGTCCCAGAAAAGCTCCGAGGAACGATCCGGTGAGAGAGCAGCGGAATTGGCTCCTGTTAGTAATCAAATTGTGACGGGACCTGTCGCGGCTGGAGAGACCTTTATCAAATATGCACTCGCAGATCTAAGCGAACGGAAAGAAATACACGCGCTCTTACCGACTGGAAAGAAAAATTGTTCTCCACCGGGTTGGAACGTTGTTTCTGTCGGAAATGCATCGTTCGATCCACTTTCCCGAGCTTCTCGGCTTTCTCGGGCAACGGATACGAAGATAAAAACACAGCACAAATTTGGTGAAATATAAATAGACAAACAAAAATGCACGAGTGTGGGGATCAGTGGAGATGCAACGCACAGAGTGAGTGCGAACGACGGCCGGAAAAAAGCCTGAGAGCGGCGAGCGTAGGAAGAGAACGTTTCCCGGAGAAATGGAGCGACTGCGAGATGACATGTAAAGTGGTTGTGCAAAGAAATGAAAAACAGAGCGAAAAGAATACATGAAAGAGTAAAATAGAATGCGTGGATGAAAAAAATGGTGGCGGGATTGGCAATACTTAGAGGACAAAAAAGCAAAAAAAAAGTAAACGAAGATATTCGATTGGGGAAAGGGTTGAGAAGAGTGCGTACGTGCCCTCTTCCGAGCCGCATTCATAGTGTGTCGTGCTTGTGCACACTTGTGCAAATGCTTGCTTCTTGTTCCTCTGAGAGTGGTGTTTGTGTACCGGCTTGTATGTGTGTACTATAGAGAATATGGCGCGGCAGCATGGAGACGGTTGTGAGCCCCGTGGTTCTATTTTCGTGGATGGTCCAGATGGAATCCGACTTTTTTTTGGCAAGGAGAAAAATAAATGGAGTTCTCCTCGTTTTGACTGCTGCTGTGCTATTTTTATTATGGTTTCTTTAGCTAAGTAGTGTGCTTCCGACAAAAGTCTTGTTTTCTCTCACCTATAGCAATTTGCACTTTCATACCTTGGTGCAACATTTACCGCGCACACAATGGCACGCCAAACGAACAAAAGTGACTGGGTTACGTGATTTTTAGGGACACAACAAATGAGTGATTTTTTTCTCTTCCAGTTTTCTTCTGTTGAAAACTGCTTTCCGGTTTCCGAATGTTAAAAAAAAGTCGTCTATTAAGTAAAACTATACCAACAAGTTGATTGTTCTGGCTCAATTTCAAAAGTATAATAAAGACATGTGACAACGAAGATGTTATTATTTGAGAGGCATATAACTTCTGCGAACAATCGATAAAAACCAATTCAATTAGCTTTGAAAAATCAGATGGTATAATTTTTGGCAAGCTGCAATTGTTGAGGCGCCTACGGAGTCAGATCACAATGATGATCCACTTCGGCAGCGTGACAAAACGCTATGTTAACCCAAGGAAGTCGACAGATGCAGTAATACTGATGCGCAGGGATTGAAGCGCCCGCCTCTTATTATAACGTTCGGAGCGGTCATGGGTTCGACTACTATTAACAATTTTATTATTGTAGTCTTTTTTAACATGAAAGTGTTTTATGGTGGCATCCACTGAGACTTTGGTGACGTATTTCCATCATGGCAGGAATGCAGAAAAATTTGCATGATAAAATGGCAAAGGAAAAGATGTCCATTTACGGGCGTCACAACCACAAATACTTGGTCCAATAAGACAGATGCCGGGCACGCTATCTACTGCGCCACGGCCACAGAGACTGTGTGCTTTACAGAGCATTTTTTATATCTCACACTTTTTCTCTAACAGTGTTCTTGGTCACCGGGGTTGTGTACCTTTCGAGAACGGTAAAGTGAAGTAATTCATCATTGCTGTGGACTCCACATTAAGCTGCAGCAACGTGCCTTTGTTATGCGTGACGCACGCATTCAGTTCGCTGCGTTTTCAATAGGAAACTGCAGTTTCGCTAGTGCCTTAACACACTGTGAGGGTGGCGACCTTACCTTAAGGTTTGGCCTCACTGATAGCGTACATGCACACTAAACGTAGCTCCGCGACAAGCGCCTGGCTGGCCTGGCCAGTGTGGCCTGGCCGTAACACTACGTTCCCCATATACGTGCGTTTTATTACCTATACTTTCCCTCACCGTGATCTTCGTTCGCGGGGTGTTGTTGCCGTCTGGGTCAGGCTGAATGAAGCAGTGCGTGGCCTCCTCGATTAGCTCCCGAAATGCTCCGTCATACCACCACTGTGACCTTCGGTGCGTTTCCAAACGAATTAAGTTTCATCAGCGTCTTACTGCGCGAGCTTTTAGCTTTATTCCAAGATTCACTCATAGCATCCATGAATAGAAAAAAATTGCCCGCAGCTCCCCTCGGGGGAACACTGAGGAGGATGCGGAAGCATGTAATTGGTTAACGGGTGTTAAATTGCGACTTACTTGGGTCGATGGCTAAATTGGTTAACGTGGTTGTGAAATGGGGTGTTAAATGAGTGAACACGCTTGCGGTTCCGCCAACAGTTTGGCCGGCGCTGGTCGAAGGGACGTCGATTATTCTGTTTGTGGATTCGTTGGCATTCATTTCACGGCGACTTCGGACGTCGACGCGCCGTACAAACCAACGGACGAGCGGCAACTGAGCGAGCGAGCGCCGACCTTGAGTATATATACAGCGCGATGGCGCATGCGCTGTCAGCTGTCGAATGTTCTCGAAGGAGAAGCGCGCGCGCGGCACAGATGGCGACGGCGCGACGGCGCATGCGCTGTCAGCTGTCGAATGTTCTCGAAGGAGAAGCGCGCGCGCGGCACAGATGGCGACGGCGCGACGGCGCATGCGCTGTCAGCTGTCGAATGTTCTCGAAGAAGAAGCGCGCGCGGCACAGATGGTGGGCGACGGCGCGACGGCGCATGCGCGCGTCAGCTGTCGAATGTTCGAGAAGCGGTGCGGACGGCGCGGACGGCGCACTACAAGGCGCGAGTATAAGATGCTTCCGCATCTAAAATTAGCTCTGCGATGCTCACTTAGCTTTCACACAGCGTTCATTGCTAGAACTGTGAGAAATAATTGGCAGAATAGAGGGGAGATACGATGCGCGTACCGTCGCGTTGTAGGGCCAGCCGTGGCATGATTGTTCAGTTAACAGTTTAAAATTCCGCTGAATGGTCACATTGTCCCAAGCTCTGCAAAGAAGCTTAGCTTCCAATAATTGACGCACTTCTCTGACACACTGTTTTCTCTGAATGGGCTCACCACATCTGAATGAAAAGGCCCGAGTAACACTATAGAAAAGACGCGTGGCCGGAGCCGCTCTCGGAGGCCGTGGGTTATGCGTTATGAACCAATGACTGCGAGTGTTTTATTAGTCTCAGCGTGACGGGGCTTTGGCTGCAATATTGTAGAAAACACTATTGTCTGTGAACGGCAGCTTCCATGGTGATTAGATTTGGCGACGACGTAGTTGCGTGATTTGCCTTTCTCGTCTGTGTGTGATGTCTGCTGGCCAGCGTAGGGCGGATTTCAAATGAGCTAATGGTGTTTCGTCCATCACCCACATCTACGAGGGCACTGGCACTGACAACTGTGGCAATGGTGCACCTTGCTATTTCTCTCCTCAGTTGACGAAACTTTTAAATAGTGCATTTCGAGTTAGTGTTTAAAATGGGGAGGTTGGAGTCATCCTTGCTTTCACTATATGTTGTGCACAAGTGTATGCTACTTACTAGAGTTACCACTACGATCAGATCGTCATGAAGGGCGTTAGTCATCAAATGGAAATGTGCCACTAGACGTCAACGCGGCTACATCCAAAGCAAACACTGCTAAAGCTCCCAAACATCAATAAGAACTATTCAAGATTCGTATATCACCGTGTAGTAAAAATTAAGCAACTTTCGTGAAGAAACGTTTCTTATTTGTGTTATACTTATTCCTATGAAAGAACATAGATAGTCTTTCTTCCCTCCCAGATCCTCGAAATGTCATTCAAAAACTTTGTTTACGTGGCCGTCACGTCATGCGAAACGCGGTTCGTTTAATAAATCCGAATATCTTTATTCGTGAAACCTGCTTAGGATTTTTATCCTAATTAGGATATTTTCAGAGTGATATAAAAAACGGTTTTAGTTTGATATAAAAAACTGTTTCTGATATAAAAAACTGTTTTAGAGTGATATAAAAAACTAATCATCGCCGGTAAAGCACTCCCTCACCAGAACAGGATCGGCCACCTAGGTGCAGTATCTGGCCACTACGTCCCACATAAATTATGAATACGCAATATATGAAATTTACTTATGGTCCATTTATGATGTTTCAGGTACACACCAAATGCGTGATTGTTTATCCTTGATTTGAATGATGAAACGATGCATCCTGGACACGTTAGAGATGATCGAGATTGGGACCATAACTCACACTTCAGTCACCAATCCGAAAAGAATTTAACATTCTCTTTCCCCTATCTCTTAATGGTTTGAAGGTGCTGAAATTTTTAAAATAAATTCCCCGCCGTGGTGGTCTAGTGGCTAAGGTACTCGGCTGCTGACCCGAGGTCGCGGGATCGAATCCCGGCTGCGGCGGCTGCATTTCCGATGGAGGCGGAAATGTTGTAGGCCCGTGTGCTCAGATTTTG
>WOVY01005470.1:0-18509 GCA_013436015.1 Rhipicephalus annulatus
AAACGAAAATGTATCTACTGCTTTCCTTGACACAAATCTTGCTTGCATCCCACTCGTAAATAATGCTGCTACTACCGACAGCATCTCCTTATTCAACGACGATGACCACCCGCAATTTTCTCAACACCATTACCAAATCAAGAAAAAACGACAACGAATGAAAACTTCAACGGAAGCACGCTCCCAGCTTGAACGACTTAAAAATGAAGAACTTTGATCCAAGGACCATTTCAAGAAAAAAGAGTTTCCGGATGAAGGAACATCGCCACAGACGCTCTCTGCGCCAGCGGTTGCACAGACGACAACACCACGGAAAACGCCCAATAATACGCGAAGCAACTTCTTGCACGCCGCCAGCACACAGGCATTTAGCGTCACCCTCTCTCAAAAAGCACGCATACTAGATACAATGCATCTGTCGCAGCCACGACTCAGAATCCAACGCATTAGACTTCCACCTTCCAACGCTACAAGGACTCCCTACCTTGTTCGTTTTTCGCTACTATCCAGGCTGTATCATCATCATTTTCTAAGTCGAATGCATGGTCATGCTCTCCAGAACGCAACAGCCAACCTCGCCCACCTGAGGTCTCCTAGATGTCACTGGACTGCCTTTCCTGTGAATGTGTTTGTGCAAGTGCATGGAACTGCCGTGTTAAATGGAACTACTCTATTTTGTGATATTTTTTCCCACGATGAGACACCATTTGTTCATGCTTCATAGTTTGTAGCTCGCGCATTCTTTCGGGGGGAGGGGGAATCATGGACGTATGAAGGTAGCGATGGTTGGTAGAAGCCGAGAAGGAAGAAGAGAACGGAATAAACATGGCGTATGAGCCAGGCTACGTCACCCATTCATCGTAGCGTCACATGATATATATATATATATATAACATGTTATTAACTTAACACATTGTAAAAAAAATGCGACACTCTGCAGCACACCCTTTGAGCACCCAATTTGCGTTACAGCACCATACAAGCAAAACAACGCAAAAAGTGCATACAACAAGGGTGCCAGAAGGGTGTTACAAATAATGGGCGCTGAAGAGCACTCGTAAGGTGCACAGTCGCAGAATAACTATGTGAGCAACGCGGTCAATGAACATAGCCCAACAGCTTTAGCAGATCACCTAGTTGGCCACCAAGGTCACAATAGCTCTACTAATCTAGTGAATATATTAGTGGCGGGAGTGCCCGGGCGAATCCACTTTTGTATTCGTTCTGGCACTCGTGTGGTCTCAGCCAGTTCCACTCACAGTTGCAGCACGGACAAGTCGTTGCGCTACAAGCCAACTAGCCATTTGCGTAATGCTCACCTTGCGAAGCTATAACGGGATTTTGATTTTCGCTTATGCAGCTATCAGCATCGTCTGCGCCTCACGTGGCCGACAAAAGTTTGTGCAGGACCGTATATATAAACCATACCAATTTTAATGCACAGAAACACGAACTAAAAGAAATGTGTTTAGGAAGGGCTCATTGCTCTTGGTTAGACACAGCATAATTCGAGCACCGGACACGAAATATTTAGATCAAATCAAATGAATTTTATTTCAACATTTAAATAATGTTGAGGTTTGAGATTCATGGCTCAAATGTCCAGGCAGAAACAAACAACAAATGAGAACAGCAGTTCAACGTTGAAAAAGAAATTATGATTTATAGGCTGATGATACAACTCAATATACGTTATACAAACCTATAAATTGTACAGTGTAGACCGGTTATAACGTAAGCCACGGGAGTTGTAAAAATTCGAGCTATAAGCGGTACCAGGTTATAACCAAAGCATGCTTTTTTTCGGCCTTTGCCTATGTCAAAAGGGCAACCCACCTTTCAAAAGAAATTTACTACACTTTTCACTCGCAGACATATTCAACAGAATCACACAACACCGCACGGAAACAAAGTTCTCAAGTCCGGCATCAGCGGAAGAACGCCGTTATTTTTGTCTGGCGATGCTTGTGAACAGCGCTGCGAACAATTTCGTCCTTCACAAAGCTTAAGCACTCAAGCGATTTCTCGCTCAAAACTGTTTTTCCGCGCAGTATGTTTTCAATTTAGCGAGGTATTCCAATGCGTCTTTGCACGGGAGATCTGGTTCTGGCGTCGGGTCGACATCGTCTTCGCAGTCCGACTCGTCGTCTGTTGCAACCTCCGCACTACCGCACACAGCTGCGACGATCGCGTCATCTGTGCTCGCTTCCTCGCAGACAGAAAGCTCAGACTCCCCGGCATCGACAATTTCTTGGAAAGTGTCGGTGGCGGTTACAAAGTTGCTGTCAACGAGGCAGGACCACACATCGTCAGTGTTGAGGGTCTCATCGGCGAGCGAAGTGTCGCTCTGCTCATCATCTTCCAGAGCCTCTGCATTGCGCGCGAGGCCTGCCCTCTTGAAACACTTGCTTATGGTATCGGCCTTTACCTGCCACCATGAAGCGGCCACCATGTCAATTGCGCCTCTTAAGTTCACTTTAAGAGGCTGCTGCTGCTGCACGCTCAGCAAAACTCTCTCGCAAATGCGCTGTTTGTACAGCGCCTTTACGGTTGTGATGACACCCTGGTCAAGAGGTTGACTTTTTGCTGTAGTGTTGGCAGACAAAAACTTTAGGTTGACTGCGGTCAACTTCGGCTTGACGTTGTGGACCGTGCAGTTGTTGAGGATAAGCACGACCCGCCACTTCTCTGCCACCATATCCTCATCAAACTTGCAAAGCCAGCTGGTGAACCAATCCTGCGTCGTCCACGCCTTTTTATTGGCTTTGTAGGTCACTGGCAGGCACTCTTGCTTTTTAAAGCAACGTGGCCTTGCCGATTTACCTATGACAAAGAGGCGGCGCTTGTCGCTCCCGTCCAAATTGGCGCAAAACAATACAGTTATGCGCTCCTTTGAGACCTTGCGGCCGGAGCAGGCTTCGCCTTTTAGCGCAAGCGTGCGGTTGGGCAAAAGGTTATAAAATAAGCCAGGGTCATCGGCATTATAAATGTCTGTCAGTATAGGTCGACAGCATACTCTCCAAGTTCAAGCGAAGCCAGACTTCGATAGACTCGTCGTCGACAGCGCCGCTTTCTCCGCACACCACTTTGCAGCTGATGCCATGGCGATCTTTGAAATGCTGAATCCACCCGCTGAGTGGATTGAAGTCGTCGTGGTCTAAAAGAGCTCCGAGACACTTGGCCTTTTGTTGGAGCATGGGGCCACTTACTGGGATGCTCTGAGCCCTAACTTCGTGGAGCCACCTGAACTGCGCTGCGTCCACCTCTTCGTATTTTGACGTACGTATTCTCTTCCGTGACAGGGAAGACGAATTTTGCTGCAGTTGCTGCCGCAGTTTGTCCTTGTTTTTGTATATGGTCGACACGGTCGTGTCGGAAATGCCGTATTTCACCGCCACCGACGCCTTCCTTCTTCAGGCCACTCTCAATGTCCCTTATGACGCATTCCTTAATCTCCAGCGATAAGGCACAGCGTTTTTTTCACACCGCTTGAAGACGCCGCCGACACCATGGCGACAGGAGCTACGCAACACACGTGCTCTGGCTCTTAGACGGCAACGACACGGCAAAGTGCACACAGCAAATCCAAAGAGGCAAAAGAACGAGTTTGAGAAAAAAACACCATGCTACCACTTCTCTCCCCTCCTCTGCGCAGCGCCCACCTGGATTGGACGCTGCCACTGTCGCCACGGTGACGAAAACGCGCTCCTTCCTTCCAAGGTCTCCCAGACTCCCTCCCTACTGTACCGTCTCTTCTCCTCCGCAATGTTTGACTTTTCGCGGCGGTCTCCACGTGCGCCCTCCCGCTCACATTCCCAACATTCCGGCGCGCCGGGAACGCCGCCGGAAAACCGTGCCGACCGCGCTCCGTTCACCGATTTTATGGTCGCCCACCTAAAAACTCCGCGCTATAACCGGTATTCTCCTTCGCGCGCCTACGCAGTAAACGGTCCGCCTATACATTGAGTTCTATAGGCGACATATCGGTGATAAAAAAAAAAAACACTTATAACCGGTCCCGCGCAAAAAGCGGTTACAATATAAGTGGTCTACACTGTACTCGCCAATATACGTACTGAAAAGCTCAAAAGTAAGCAAGGTAAAATTTCATTCGAGTGACAATACATAAGCTGAAGAACAGAATACATTAAAAAGTGGAAACAGTCGCAGGATGGATTCCTGCCGGCAACACGTAACTTTTTTGTCAACTATCATTTTTCTGGTTTAACGTCATAATTACTGTCATGCAGTTAAATCAATAGAGATAGTGTTGCCTATACATTACTATGCTTCATTGTTTCCTAAATTATGTGATTATATATGTCCTTATTACTCATGCAGATTTATTGCAGCTACAAATAAAAATGTTAGACATTCACTTAGAAAATGGCACTTCGGTTTCCAGACTGATTTTTCGTTACTATTCGCAAAATCTAAAGGTCTCGACTCATTCATCAATGTATGCAATGTCATACCGATTTTATAAGTGTCAGTCACAAAAATACATTAAGGAGGTTAGGGAAGTTTAATGTGAATCACCATTTTTAGCCCATCTTAATGCCTCTAGAGTACAAAGTCATCCCTAAATGATCTCGAACTTGCACCACTGTGTGCGAGCTGATTTTATTTTACTCCTACAGCTTTTCCGATTCTGTCACGTTAGCTAGCCCTATGGCACTTACAGCTACATTTCCCGTTCTTCGATATCCATTCCATCACTCTAAAAGGCCAACACTTATATATTTGTCACAATACATAGTGCGCTGCAGTTCACCTCTTTCTGCGCAGTGCCAGCTACCCATACTTGTTCTTTAATCTATGCTGCTACCTCTCTTTGGGTCAGTGTCGAGCACCAAAATAGGATCATGTTTCCTTTGTTCAATTTGGATATATTTTCAGTTATGCTATACCTTAAAGACCACTTTTAGTTTTCACAGTTATGTATGAACACAGTCTGACATTGGACTATTTTCGAGTGGTGGTGGGGAACAGCAACCCGGAGGTACTATCAGGAGCTTTGTCGACTCAGCTGTAAGTTGTACATGGTGTACATAAACAATGATGACTGAATCATTGTTGAGTTCGTTGACACAGTAAAGTATGCTGACTCTCCATTATAATTCTTTTAAATGTTTTTAAACGAAATCGGGAGCCTCCTAGATATAAATTCTATAGTTTCTAAGCATACGATCAGGATGGTATTGATTGATAAACAACATTGAATTTTCTTGACTATCGTTCTGTGTCCTCTTTGCCCAAGTAGTATCTGATGCTTTTTATGTGTGTGTTCTTTTTCCGATGCTTCCCTGTGTATATTGTTATTTTGTATATCTCTTGCAATAGCGATGAGAAGTCGCAACTTATATCTATTGGTATGTAAAACATTGCGATGGTTATGTATACGTTTGTTTACTAGAGATAAAATTTTATTACTGTTGTATGTGTTACAGTATTTGCACATGTACCTTTTGTATTTTTGTATACTTTTGTATTTTTTCTGTATCCTGCGAAATTCTTATGACAGTCTGTCTGCCTCACTGTATTAGGAGCAAAGGCCCTTAGTCAGGCTTTTAGCCTTTTGTCTTCGCTCCGTTTTCTATACTGGCACAGAAACAAATAAAGAAAGAAGAAGAAGAATTCGTATTATGGTGGGTTTGTCTTATAGATGCCGCATGGTGAAAGCTTTCAACTCAAGCTAATATGCGTTCTATATGTTTCTTGACTTTGCTATGTAGCGAGTATTGCCACTGCATGCCAGGTAATTAAAAAATATCTCTGCCTCCAGATTGTGCCAGTACTCCTTCAATGTCACGTGGCAGTTTTTTTATTCACAGCTTTGCATAACCAAGTCGTTATACATGTTTAAACAATGAATGCGCGAGCTTATCACCTTCAGTTTCATGTGTTCACATACAATGCCTCTATTTCGAACTTTGAAAATGAAGTTAGAGCACTGTAGTTGTCTATGGCTCTAACACACACTTAAAGGTGCTCATCAAAACATACAGTCTCAAGCTGTTTAGCGATAATCAGCAGCATTTTGTTCGCATGAAATATTTGAGACACAAGGAATAATTCTGGCAGTCCATATTCTGGAAAACTTTTGGCTAGGTAGTCGAAAGTGTCTCGCACTGTATGTCCTGTGATCAACAATCACAGATTTCACAACGGCTGCGTTTCTGCAAAAAAAGGTATTCGAAGTACTGAAATCTGTAAAACAGCAAGAAAGGTGCTCATAGAATACACACCACGCACCTGTATTACGAGGAATTAATTTGTCATCCCTTGTGGTGAATAAAAACACTGCGAAAACTGGTGCTACATTGCAGTATTGTGAGAAAGATTTTGCAGTTGCGTATTTTTAGAGCAATATCCTTGAAATACTGGTGCTTTGACTCAAATCGCATTAGCCATAGCAGGCTCAATGTTCGAAGTTTTTCAATTTGTGAAGCGCAATGTATGAGAAAATGCATTTTACGTAGAATTTTCGGTGACGGTTACAAAGCTTTGAAATCAACACTGAAGAAATGAATATTTCTTTGCAAATAGGCAATATAGGCAACTGGAAGTTTGTGACTCATGACAATACGAACAATATCTCTGATAAGTAAGTAAAGCTGCCAAACTGCATTGTCTGAAGCAACTTTCTCACCAACAAGGTCAGGTCATGAAATAGGCAAAATGATTGTGTTGCCTATCTTTTCAATACGGCATTTCCTTGAAGATATGACTTTGAAATGGGGCCTGGTTTCTTAAAGCCACTCTAAAATGCTTTTGTTCTAATCGCCAAGTGAAAAAAAAAGTTCAATCAATGGAAATAATATATGCTGCAGTGCAAATGGTAAAACTTATTTATATCATGCATTAGATCCGGTGGAAGATGCACAGTGTCGAATCAAAACCAGGGAAAAAACAGCACCTGGCTCTCTGACTCTATATAGCGACAAAGTGGGCAGCCTTGCACTCAACATACTTAAGTGATGCTTATGGTCTGGTGGCGATTGAAGCACGAAATTGCTTTCAAAGTGTTTGTACTTAGTTTCGGTCCGCACAGCCAGGAAGTACTTGCAAGTTCTTCCTTGGCCGAATGTACATTTGAAGCCTCCTTCCTGTTCTATGGCTAGATAAATTGTCATAGGGGTACTTTTACAGCGCAAACACGACACACCACAAAGAAAGAGACGACACACACAAGCGCTGACTATCAACTGAATTTATTTCGGGAAAGTCAATGCATATATACCTCCAAGGCAACCATACCGCACATGCGCCACGCAATCGACAAAAAAGGTACACAGAAAAGTGTAATCTGAGTTGAAAAAAGATGCAGCATATTACATACGCGATGAAATGAAATCAAACTCGGATGGGTGCAGGGTCAGAGACGTGTCACTTATGCAAAGATGAGCACTTTTCCTGATATGATAGGCTTCCAAAGCCAGCAGCGCATGCTCATTGCTGCTCCTGCCAAGAATCGACGTCCCTTCAAATCGTGCCTCACAATTGCAGCAAGCGTTAATATGAGCCACAAGATGGGCTCCTTTATCCACATTCTTGTTAAACTTTTGTGAGTGTTCCCTGAGCCGCTCGTTGATGCATCTTCCAGTTTTCCCGACGTAGAACTTACCACACGAGAGCGGGATGGCATAAACCACGCCGACGGCACACGGGACGTAGGTCACACCGTGTCGTATTTTGCACCCTCCTCTGCTCATACCGCAGGTGCGGGAGCACAGCTTGGAAAGCTTGTTCGGGGCAGACAGCGCCAAAGGGACACCATGTCTGCCTGCCACTTTCTTGAGCTGATGGGAGATACGATGCATATAGGGGACCACCACAGGCCTCACTTTGTCCTGTACGGCGTCCGCCCGCTTGGTGGATTTCTTTTTCTGGACGAGCGTTTCCGCCACTGCAGTCAAGAGCGACTTGGGGAACCCAGCAGCCAAAAGTCGGCTGATCTGATTTGTGAAGCTATCTTGCATCTTGTGGGTGCATGATTTTCTAAGAGCCGCTTCCATGGCCGACATCGCAATTCCTCTTTTTACAATTTTCGAATGTGCAGACTTAAAAGGTAACAAGTCCTTATTTGCCCGTGGATGGTAGGACCAACACACGTGACGTTCACAAAACTCGAGCCTTAATTCTAAAAACTGTAAAACACCTTTCTGCGGGAGCTCAATAGTAAAAACAAGACCTCGTCCGTGTCGGCTAAAATCGTCTAAAATCTTAGTCACCGTGTCCTGGTAGGAGGAGTCTAGAGATAATAAGACCAAAAAATCATCGACGTACCTGAAAACCTTTACAATCTTTCTCGCGCTAAAACATTTGCTTAAAGAACTATCCACATTTGCTAAAAAAATATCTACAAGTAGAGGCGCCAGACAGGACCCGATACATATGCCATTACGCTGCAAATATGGCTGGTCATTAAAAACGATAAAAGTGACCTTAAGATAATACTCTAAAAGGCTCAAGAAATTGCTCAAAGAAACACCTACAGAATTCTGGAAAGGCACAGCCCCGTAGCCCTCAATGCATGCTTGCACTGAAGACATAAGCTCATGCTGGGGTACAGAATAAAACAAATCTTCTATGTCAACAGAGAAACCATATCCCACATTAGTATTCCCACTCAAGAACTGCACCACATCATCTGCATTTTTCGCACGAAAGGGATCATTGTACACTAGCGACTTCAATTTCTTCTGCAAAAACAGGCTAACATTGTGTTGCCAGCACCCCGTTTCACTGACGATGGTTCTAAAAGGTACTTCTGTCTTATGGGTCTTGGCGGTGAAAAACACAGTCAAAGAGTTGCCTCTGCTATTCTCTATGCTTTTCGCAATAGATGTTAATTCCAATTTTTTACAAAAATCAACAAACTTTGTTTTCACACGAACCTCTCGCTTCCCAACGGGAACAAAGTTTTTAGACACAGCCTGCAGGGCTTTCTCGCTAAAAATGCCTTTTTCAACTACAACAAAGCCTCCCTCTTTATCAGCCTGCATGAGGCAGAGGTCGTTCGCTCTCAGAAAGGACAACGTGCGCCTAACACTACCATCTGAATGCCGGGGTGGGCCTTTTGGCACAGACTTGTCTAAACTTACTACGCCCTCAAGTAGGCATTGATCGCGGGACTCTTGCTTGGCTTTAGAAGCGATATTTCTATTTATTGCAATCAGATCATGCGCAGGAATATGCGAAGGTATACAAAATTTAGGACCTTTCGCCAGCAAGCGTTCTACGTCATCAGGCAGGTTAGCATTTCCAATCACCTTCACTTTTTTCTTTACAGCAGGAACAGTTTTTTCTCCAGAGCGGCACAAAATTCTCACCATAATGTTCCAATTTGCTTCCGTTAGTTGAGCCGCTAGTCGAACACGAGATTGGTACTTCTTAAGAGCCAGCCACTCAGGATCAGTTGAATGGCAAAGCGCCCAAAGCCAGTCCTGGAAGATTCGCACTTGCCGCCATAGTTCCGAACGTAATAATTTGCACAGTCTCTTGACATGGGTCCAGGACGGGGTCACAGAGCCGAAAAACGCTCTCACATCTGTCGGCACAAGACCCTTACGCAGGCAGAATCCATACAGTCTAGCTCGGCACGTCGAAAGTACGATGTGGCTGAGGAGTGCATTGACGACAGCAGAAGAAGAAACACACGGAGAAGACACGCAGAAAGAGGGACCCACTGTACTAGAAAGGTACTTCAGTAAAACTTCTTTTGGCCCTAGTTGGTTCATAATCATAGGGGTACTTTTACAGCGCAAACACGACACACCACAAAGAAAGAGACGACACACACAAGCGCTGACTATCAACTGAATTTATTTCGGGAAAGTCAATGCATATATACCTCCAAGGCAACCATACCGCACATGCGCCACGCAATCGACAAAAAAGGTACACAGAAAAGTGTAATCTGAGTTGAAAAAAGATGCAGCATATTACATACGCGATGAAATGAAATCAAACTCGGATGGGTGCAGGGTCAGAGACGTGTCACTTATGCAAAGATGAGCACTTTTCCTGATATGATAGGCTTCCAAAGCCAGCAGCGCATGCTCATTGCTGCTCCTGCCAAGAATCGACGTCCCTTCAAATCGTGCCTCACAATTGCAGCAAGCGTTAATATGAGCCACAAGATGGGCTCCTTTATCCACATTCTTGTTAAACTTTTGTGAGTGTTCCCTGAGCCGCTCGTTGATGCATCTTCCAGTTTTCCCGACGTAGAACTTACCACACGAGAGCGGGATGGCATAAACCACGCCGACGGCACACGGGACGTAGGTCACACCGTGTCGTATTTTGCACCCTCCTCTGCTCATACCGCAGGTGCGGGAGCACAGCTTGGAAAGCTTGTTCGGGGCAGACAGCGCCAAAGGGACACCATGTCTGCCTGCCACTTTCTTGAGCTGATGGGAGATACGATGCATAAATCATCAGCTCAAGAAAGTGGCAGGCAGACATGGTGTCCCTTTGGCGCTGTCTGCCCCGAACAAGCTTTCCAAGCTGTGCTCCCGCACCTGCGGTATGAGCAGAGGAGGGTGCAAAATACGACACGGTGTGACCTACGTCCCGTGTGCCGTCGGCGTGGTTTATGCCATCCCGCTCTCGTGTGGTAAGTTCTACGTCGGGAAAACTGGAAGATGCATCAACGAGCGGCTCAGGGAACACTCACAAAAGTTTAACAAGAATGTGGATAAAGGAGCCCATCTTGTGGCTCATATTAACGCTTGCTGCAATTGTGAGGCACGATTTGAAGGGACGTCGATTCTTGGCAGGAGCAGCAATGAGCATGCGCTGCTGGCTTTGGAAGCCTATCATATCAGGAAAAAGTGCTCATCTTTGCATAAGTGACACGTCTCTGACCCTGCACCCATCCGAGTTTGATTTCATTTCATCGCGTATGTAATATGCTGCATCTTTTTTCAACTCAGATTACACTTTTCTGTGTACCTTTTTTGTCGATTGCGTGGCGCATGTGCGGTATGGTTGCCTTGGAGGTATATATGCATTGACTTTCCCGAAATAAATTCAGTTGATAGTCAGCGCTTGTGTGTGTCGTCTCTTTCTTTGTGGTGTGTCGTGTTTGCGCTGTAAAAGTACCCCTATGATTATGAACCAACTAGGCCCAAAAGAAGTTTTACTGAAGTACCTTTCTAGTACAGTGGGTCCCTCTTTCTGCGTGTCTTCTCCGTGTGTTTCTTCTTCTGCTGTCGTCAATGCACTCCTCAGCCACATCGTACTTTCGACGTGCCGAGCTAGACTGTATGGATTCTGCCTGCGTAAGGGTCTTGTGCCGACAGATGTGAGAGCGTTTTTCGGCTCTGTGACCCCGTCCTGGACCCATGTCAAGAGACTGTGCAAATTATTACGTTCGGAACTATGGCGGCAAGTGCGAATCTTCCAGGACTGGCTTTGGGCGCTTTGCCATTCAACTGATCCTGAGTGGCTGGCTCTTAAGAAGTACCAATCTCGTGTTCGACTAGCGGCTCAACTAACGGAAGCAAATTGGAACATTATGGTGAGAATTTTGTGCCGCTCTGGAGAAAAAACTGTTCCTGCTGTAAAGAAAAAAGTGAAGGTGATTGGAAATGCTAACCTGCCTGATGACGTAGAACGCTTGCTGGCGAAAGGTCCTTAATTTTGTATACCTTCGCATATTCCTGCGCATGATCTGATTGCAATAAATAGAAATATCGCTTCTAAAGCCAAGCAAGAGTCCCGCGATCAATGCCTACTTGAGGGCGTAGTAAGTTTAGACAAGTCTGTGCCAAAAGGCCCACCCCGGCATTCAGATGGTAGTGTTAGGCGCACGTTGTCCTTTCTGAGAGCGAACGACCTCTGCCTCATGCAGGCTGATAAAGAGGGAGGCTTTGTTGTAGTTGAAAAAGGCATTTTTAGCGAGAAAGCCCTGCAGGCTGTGTCTAAAAACTTTGTTCCCGTTGGGAAGCGAGAGGTTCGTGTGAAAACAAGTTTGTTGATTTTTGTAAAAAATTGGAATTAACATCTATTGCGAAAAGCATAGAGAATAGCAGAGGCAACTCTTTGACTGTGTTTTTCACCGCCAAGACCCATAAGACAGAAGTACCTTTTAGAACCATCGTCAGTGAAACGGGGTGCTGGCAACACAATGTTAGCCTGTTTTTGCAGAAGAAATTGAAGTCGCTAGTGTACAATGATCCCTTTCGTGCGAAAAATGCAGATGATGTGGTGCAGTTCTTGAGTGGGAATACTAATGTGGGATATGGTTTCTCTGTTGACATAGAAGATTTGTTTTATTCTGTACCCCAGCATGAGCTTATGTCTTCAGTGCAAGCATGCATTGAGGGCTACGGGGCTGTGCCTTTCCAGAATTCTGTAGGTGTTTCTTTGAGCAATTTCTTGAGCCTTTTAGAGTATTATCTTAAGGTCACTTTTATCGTTTTTAATGACCAGCCATATTTGCAGCGTAATGGCATATGTATCGGGTCCTGTCTGGCGCCTCTACTTGTAGATATTTTTTTAGCAAATGTGGATAGTTCTTTAAGCAAATGTTTTAGCGCGAGAAAGATTGTAAAGGTTTTCAGGTACGTCGATGATTTTTTGGTCTTATTATCTCTAGACTCCTCCTACCAGGACACGGTGACTAAGATTTTAGACGATTTTAGCCGACACGGACGAGGTCTTGTTTTTACTATTGAGCTCCCGCAGAAAGGTGTTTTACAGTTTTTAGAATTAAGGCTCGAGTTTTGTGAACGTCACGTGTGTTGGTCCTACCATCCACGGGCAAATAAGGACTTGTTACCTTTTAAGTCTGCACATTCGAAAATTGTAAAAAGAGGAATTGCGATGTCGGCCATGGAAGCGGCTCTTAGAAAATCATGCACCCACAAGATGCAAGATAGCTTCACAAATCAGATCAGCCGACTTTTGGCTGCTGGGTTCCCCAAGTCGCTCTTGACTGCAGTGGCGGAAACGCTCGTCCAGAAAAAGAAATCCACCAAGCGGGCGGACGCCGTACAGGACAAAGTGAGGCCTGTGGTGGTCCCCTATATGCATCGTATCTCCCATCAGCTCAAGAAAGTGGCAGGCAGACATGGTGTCCCTTTGGCGCTGTCTGCCCCGAACAAGCTTTCCAAGCTGTGCTCCCGCACCTGCGGTATGAGCAGAGGAGGGTGCAAAATACGACACGGTGTGACCTACGTCCCGTGTGCCGTCGGCGTGGTTTATGCCATCCCGCTCTCGTGTGGTAAGTTCTACGTCGGGAAAACTGGAAGATGCATCAACGAGCGGCTCAGGGAACACTCACAAAAGTTTAACAAGAATGTGGATAAAGGAGCCCATCTTGTGGCTCATATTAACGCTTGCTGCAATTGTGAGGCACGATTTGAAGGGACGTCGATTCTTGGCAGGAGCAGCAATGAGCATGCGCTGCTGGCTTTGGAAGCCTATCATATCAGGAAAAGTGCTCATCTTTGCATAAGTGACACGTCTCTGACCCTGCACCCATCCGAGTTTGATTTCATTTCATCGCGTATGTAATATGCTGCATCTTTTTTCAACTCAGATTACACTTTTCTGTGTACCTTTTTTGTCGATTGCGTGGCGCATGTGCGGTATGGTTGCCTTGGAGGTATATATGCATTGACTTTCCCGAAATAAATTCAGTTGATAGTCAGCGCTTGTGTGTGTCGTCTCTTCTTTGTGGTGTGTCGTGTTTGCGCTGTAAAAGTACCCCTATGATTATGAACCAACTAGGCCCAAAAGAAGTTTTACTAGATAAATTGTCACTAGTAAAAATGAGAACCGCTCTCTTTACAAGGTTTTCATTCAAATTATGCCGTTGTTTGCAAGTGCGTTGACATCGGCAGTTAGTAGCTAAAAAATCTAGGAAGAACCGTAAGTGGCAACATGTTTATCTTTGACAAGGAGCAAGAAGTGAATACCAGACAGAAATGCTTTTCTCTTTTGCTGCCTAGCCGATTGTACACTTTGCAGTAATCACTGTATATTTGCAAATAAACTTTGCTGGTCTCACTCTCAAAGTATTTGTGATCTTTAAATGGGCTTCCATCGAACACCAAGTAACTATTGCGCTCATTTGACTGTTGTGAACGTTCAGGAATTCACTTGAGCACATCGCAGAGAGACGTATTCCATGTTGTCAGTTCCATACAACAATACCATTTGAGATACAAATGGAAAATGTACCCTCCAGTAAGTTGTACAGCCACACCATGTCCGCAGTTGGTCAAGTTGCTCTTTGCAAATATCTTGCATGTTAACGGCTGGCTCGTTGTCAGATGGCATCTGTAGATGGTCTGCGATGCCTTCTACAATATGAATAATCTCGTTGGCAAATTCGTGCACTGTGGATTCGGGCAGCCGCTTTCCTTCCTTCCATTTGAGCAAGATTGCTACCAGTTGATAACCATAATCGCTTCAAGACCTGACGGCCTCATACAGTTGGACTGGTACATGGGTCTCTCTTCTTCATTTAGAGGTATGTCAGGTGATGCATTCGTACTTATTTTGTCATCATCAGCTGCACTCTGTCGTGAATGCTTATTCCTTCAATGTGGGCAACATGTTTCCTTTCTACATGCCTCTTCTACAAAAGAACTGACGAAGAGTTTGCATGTAGGCACCCAGGCCACACACCCAGTTTAGTTCAAAGACATGGTATTCATTACACAGGTGCCTATATAATTCCATTAGGGAAAAGTCGTGAAAGGCACATTGGAGGCAACGAAAGAACCGTACTCCTAGAATCTCAAAATACAAAGATTTATTTTAGAAACACTCCTTTATAATTTTTCCAGCCTACAAATATGACTTGCGAAGGTAAACTCCTTCCAGTCCATCTTGTGAAATTGATCAAGAAGCATCACGCTATAATTATTTACTGGTATGAAGTAAAGTACCCCTATTAACCAATTTGGAAACTCGAGATGCATGTGTTCTTTCGTAGTATTGCAAGTGGGTACCCTTCTGATCTATTATTACTGAATGAACGGTTTTAAACTGAGGATGCGTGCTCCGATTTAGGTAGAACGGGCACTTTACGTGGTTTGATGTAGGCTGCCCCCCCCCCCCCCCCCCCCCCCCTTGTGATGTTGCAGATGTAAGCAAGTATTTTCGGCGTGAAAGAACGTTTGCGAGGTGCGCAGAATGCCCTGACTGGCTCCAGCAACCACTAATGCTCGTCACCGCTCTTGCTCTGCTGCTGTGAAGGTGGTTTTGGCTGCTTACACCAAGAATATTTTTAACGCGATAGCGTTAAAGAGTTCGTGTCGCAGAAAACCCGCCGCCAGCGTAGGTCTCGTTGGTTGTGAGCAAAAAATCGTCTGTGCGTCTCGTCTGTGACTGAAAAATCAAAGTACCGAGACAGCCGAGGGAGACCGCTACTTGTCCACGCGCGCGCGCGCGCGATCACACTGGAAAAGCCACGCATTCGAACTAAAAAAAGTTTTTAAAGGTCACGAGGCGCGGTAGTTTCTTTGCCCTGCCACCCTTCCCTGCTTAGCTCTCAGGGCATTCGTCGAGACGAGAGAAGAGATAATGCAATCGCAGAACGCGACAAAATTTTCTAACTGCATTCACACTGGACGGATTCTTAAAATTTTTGCGGCTTTGAAATTATAAGGCAATAAGCAAGTGAACTCATTCGATGGTTGCTTGAAAAAGTGTTTCAGGGCCCTTTAGCGCAATTTTTTTCGCAGGTTGTCACGACGAAAACGAGCCCATTTGACGATAATAGCGCGCGCTGATCCAATATACTGTGTGCGATCGTGTGTATTTCAATGTTGCGTTAAAATCTTAAAGGCGAAGTTCAAGCTTCGCCTTTGAGAGTTGGTGGTGGGTCCCCCAATTTTTGCGGCGGGGTCCCCCAAGTTGGCGGTGGTGTCCACCAATTTTTTCTGACGAACACAGGTTCAAAAACCTAAATCATTTAATTCTTCACCGCCTACGGGTCGGCATGTCATAAAGTGCAACATCTTCCTTGTGTAAGCGCAGTTTGTACTTGATCACTACAAGGATTGTGCATTGTGTACACTACCTTAAAGGGCCCCTGACATCGGAAGTTCTGTTTGCGACATTTTAGAGTAATTTGTACCTTTGCATTCGATAATGTCGAAATGAGAATAGTAGAAGCTCCAACGCATCGTATGATTAATGCTAGAGTCGTTCCCTGTGATATTGCGTCAATTTTAACTGCCCACCTAAATACATGAGAAACCTAGCAGATCACAGCGAGGGCAGCACCTGAGACTAGGTGTGCTCAAGCTTCCTGGCCACTGAACGCAACCGTTTTCATGTTACCCTTAATTTTGGTAAACGCTCTCTACTGATATGCAGTACATGAAATCAAACGAAGGCCCCATGATAACCTTTTGTTATGCTTTCCAGTTGATTATGTTTTGGTAGAAGCAATGTTTCACTATTCAGCTCCCGTTCCTTCACAAACGTATGTTTTCGTTTGTTTGCAATGATGGCCTAATTGCTTCATAATGGTGTAGCAATTCACCTATGAAGTTTAAGTGCCATCAAACACGTCATCGAGTAAGCATTTATGTGCACGAGTACGAGAAAAGTTGAGCTGGAATTGCGATTGTTTTCGCTGTTTTGCGTGTTGCCTGCCTCTAAATGGTTTTACGCACTACCATATCTACTCACGTACAAGCCAGAGGATAATTTTACGTCGCAATATCCACACTCAAGTGTTCTGCCTAATACCAATGCGAAGTTTTAAATGGTATAGCTGGAATTGTTGAAATGAAATGAGGCCAACCACAAACACCGTACCTGATGCACGAATTCCATGTGCTCGTAGAAACGAAACTTGAAGCGAATGAGCTGCCTAGCAAGTTCTTCCACATTCGCTCTGTGTCGTTGATGTAAATGAGAGTTAGCAGTATGGCGCTTTATGGCTACCGCTCTCACTTTTTATCTCTCACTTTTTTTATCTCTCACTTTTTTGTCTATCCTGTCATTTTCGCTTTTCTATTTACTTCCGAATTTCCTGGTGGCGAGGGCTACCTCTGTGTAGTTAGTTACCCAACCTTGGCTAGTTATGTTCGGTTATAGCGGCGATGCATGGCTAGCATCTCCAAGTGTTTTCTATTCACCTTGTAGCGTCCTCTTGTTGGGCTCGGTGGTAGGTGGCACCATCGCACCTATTTTTACGCCAATCTGTATGGCCAACTTTTCCCGCCTCTTCCTGATCGCCGCCCGAAAAGGTAATGCACCGAAGGACAGTTCCTTTCGTCAAAACAAAGCAGTCCTTGGTTTTCACGAAACAAGCAGTCAAATGAATTGTAATATCAGATGTCATTCAGCAGTTCAAATTATTTTTCATTCAGTGATAAGAAGGATGACTGACACGCGTTGTCTAAGTCTAGAGATACGCCAAGCTTCAGAACTCTCTTGTCTGATTAGGGTTAACGTACAGAACTTCGGTTCGATTACAAAAGGCTTACATGAATTAAAAGAATGACATTCACAATTCATTGCTAGATGAGTTTCCATCCTTCCCTTCAAATTACTTATGTGCTCTTTCAATCTCACATTCAAGCATCAGCCAGTTTGACCGAAATAACAGCGCCCCACAACTGAGGGGAGTCTTATACATTATATTTCTTTGGCACTCGACCGCCTGATGATCTGCACGCTTCGAAAATGTAATATCTTTTGTTCTTTTTCTGTACAAATTATTTACTTGCCAGACAAACTCCCCCTACTTTGTTCTTTGCTGAGAATACTACCTTAACATTATACTTAGCTGCCATGTTCTTGAGTTTGATGAGAGAGAAAACCACCCGCGTAGGGGATTACCGATGTTTTATTTGATTTTGGCTTTTTTTTTCTTTCTCCTCAGGTTTCATTTTCATTATTAGCCTTTCGCTTGCAGTTAGACAGTCGTATTAGGGTATCCAGCATCTTCGAGCTTTACCTTCTGCTCTAGGAAAGAATTCTTTATCGTTTGCATGTTTTTGTCACACCTGAATTGGAACACCCCACATCGTTATCCCGTTTTTTACTATCCTTGAATGGGCTGAAGTGTACTGCAGCATGGGCTTCTCTGTTGTAAGGGAAAAGTTTCAACACACATGATTTTTAAAAATAAGCTTCAAGTCTAGGAACTGCAAGCAGTTATCAGTGGTTGTTCATAGGTGAAAATTAGGCATGTGCCTCTCTCTTCTAATGCTTCTATCACTCTAGAGGTGAAAGCACCCAACGGTGGTCAATTGTAAAATCAGATAATCAGCAACATATAGGATATTTTTAAAACCTTGCCCTCGAAATAATAGTTCATCAGTTTGTCAACTTACCCAGAAAATTGTACTTAGCACAGGGGCTACCTGGATCAATACAAACCCATTCTTTTGACGGAACAGCCTATTACATTAGAACCGTGCTTTTTTATTTTTTTGGTACAAGGCTATTTATCTCCTGCGCAGTGATCATGAGGTGCTGGAAAAGAGTATAATCCGTGTTCCTTATTGAATAAAATCAGTTAGTCT
>WOVY01005471.1:0-13044 GCA_013436015.1 Rhipicephalus annulatus
GATAGCCCACGACTGTGCGCGAGGTTTCACAAGCCGCGACGGGGTGGTCTCTCGGGTGAGTTTGGGAGAGCTCGTCCACAGTGATCCTCTCGTTACTTTTCACGAGATAACATCTCATTACAGAGGAGAGCGACAGACTTTTCCCTTTCCCCATCATAAGCTCCACAGATCACAAGCAAGCACGCTCCGCATGCTCCAGACGGGGTCTTACCCCTCTAGGGGCTTTCTGAGCATGCTTCATCCGGATATTGATCAACTTTGCCCGGATTGTGGTGAATTTTGCTCTTTGAGTCACATGCTCTGGCAGTGCCCTGCGTTACAGGATTTTAAAACAGAAGAAGACTGGACGACGGCAATCACAGACCCCAGACAAGACGTCCAGCTTCAGGCTGTCCAGAGGGCCCGTGAACGAGCGGAGAGGCATGGCCTCTCTGTTCCGTCATGGGACTAGCCAACGGCTGGGTGGGGACCTACATAGTTGGCCCGCTGCCTTGCCTCTCAGGACCAAATAAAGTTGTTTGTCTGTCTGTCTGTCTGTGGACAACAGGACATAGAGAGAGTTTAAGTGTCGTATTCTTTGTATTTGCTTTTACTCCTTCACTATTTTGTATTTTCACTCTCTCTCCTAATAACATATTTTTTCTATCTTCTTTTATTCCCCTTACTCTCTTCCCCAGCACAGAGTATCCAGCTGGTCTAAGAACTAGCTGACGTCCCTGTTCTTCTGCTTATTTTTTTAAAGACGATAGTCTTTTTTGGGGACCTTCGACGCAAAAAATTTTAGTCAGTCAGTCTCTCTGTCTGTCTGTCTGTCTGTCTGTCTGTCTGTCTGTCTGTCTGTCTGTCTGTCTGTCTGTCTGTACATTTGTCTGTTTGTCCACTCTTAACGGCCCTGGGTACTTGAAAACGGCCGACCCCATCCGCAGCGCCCACAAATGTTGCTCAAGGTTTAGCGTTCATTCTTGTACCAATCTCAATGAATAAGCAATTATTGTGGAAGTCTGGGGCACCATAACAACACGTATATATTCTGCATGTCCATCTTTTACTAGAAAAGTAATACATAAGTAATTTTAAGGACCATAGCGCTTATAACGCTGCGCTGACAATCCAACGCTTGCACGAAAAGGTGAGTGTTTCCAACGCTTTGCTAATACGCGATGGTGGTGGCAGCTACCCATCGCCTTGCGTTCCTCACCTTATCACCTCTGAGACGGGCGCGCACACCCGTCTCAGAGCCCCGCACTTCATTTTGCAAGAAGACTGCCAGGTGGCGCTCATGTCTCATGTGGGACGTGACTTGATGCGCTCGTTCGCCTCCGCTGCACGCTCGAGGCACTCTAACGCAGCGCCTCCAAAATACCATTCACCGATTTTCTTGCGCAGAACATCAAATGCATTGTTCACTCTCTCCACACGCAAGACTATCGTCTTTCGATGACATTTGCAGATTACATGCAGATATGGGGCCAATTTTTTTTCCCTCCATGCTCCAACGCGAGCTTGTCGTACCCTCTCGCTACTGACAACGAAAACACGCTGAAGTTTCGAAGCTTTGAGGACTGCCAAACCACGTATCATGTACATAAATGGCTTGCTATTAGCATTACAGACACCGTATGCTTTTCGGCGTAGTGGTGAGCGTCATGCACAGATAATCAAGACGTTGATGGTTTGGTTCCGCGCGAAAGATGTTCATTATCTGTTTTTTTCCTTTGCATTCTCTTATTATATATTTGTCAACGTCACTTCCGTGACAAAAACACGTCTGTGGAGCCGTGGTGCACTCCACATAAAACAATTTCGTGTAAAACAAGAACACTCAGTTCAAACTTGGAAAGATCTTCTTTATATTAGCACTCGTTTTCTAGCCTTCGCTAAAGGCTCTGCTGCGGCGATAAGCTGGCCTAACAGTAGTCTGTGTTGGCCCAGTCAGGGCATACTAAGTCTACAAAAAAAAACTGGATTTATTTTCCGCGCCTTGTTATTTCACGACAGAAAAGCTTGATTCATATGTCGAGTTTAACGTCCCAAAAGCACCATTATGAGAGACTCCTTAGTTGACGACTCTACAAATTTCGACCACCTTGGGTTCTTTGACGTGCACCCAAGTCGGAGCACATGGGCCTGTAGCAGTTTCACTTCAATCGGAAATGCAGCCATCGCACCTGGGATTCGATCCCGTGTCCTGTGGGTCAGCAGCCTAGTACCTTAGGCGGTAGAACACCATGGCAGGGTGCCAAAAAAGCTACCCATATTATATATATATATATATATATAAGTATATATATATATATATAAGTATATATATATATATATATATATATATTTATATATATATATATATATATATATATATATATATATATATATTATAAGCAACTAGCTTTTGCCTCATGTATAGTAAAAGCGTGTGAACATACAGACTGGGACAGCTCGTAAAGAAGACTAAGGCCGCGCACCACGTGAGAAACGATGCTTGCCAGGCGTTTCTGGTTCACTCAGCTACCACCCATGGTCTATTGCAGCAAGGCCTATTCCCCGCCAGGTACTCGCGAGTTCTTCGTCAACTCTAATTGCACTATAATTGACAATCCCCAAACTATCGCGAAAAATTTCAACGACTATTTTCATAGTGTGTTTTCAACTTCTACCCTGCCTGTCTCAATTAGCATTGACGCTTCTGATTCAGATCCTAACCTCATTTCTTTCGATGGTGTCCTAAATTTACTGCTGCGATTAAAAGTTAAATCAACCCCTGGACCAGACAACATACCCAATGCATTTCTCCGGCGATATGCCGAAATATTGACCAAGTACATTGTTGTGATCTTCCGAGCCTCAATAAGTTCAGCAACTTTACCATCGATTGGAAATTGGCACGTGTTCGGCCCTTTGTGAAAAAGGGGGACCCAGAGTGCATACCAAACTACCGTCCAATTTCTATGGCTTCCGCATGTTGCAAAAATGCTAGAACATATAATTGCCACTCGTATGAACAGCTTCTTAGATGATAACCACATGTTATCTCCCTTTCAGCATGGATTTAGAAAACGGTTTTCCACAGTCACCCAGTTGGTCTCAGTTATTCATCACATTGCTTCTATTTTAGACAAAGCTGGTCAGGTCGATGTACTGTTTTTAGATTTCAGTAAAGCCTTCGACCGTGTTCCCCATAACAAGCTCATCGAGAAATTTCAGAATATAGGGCTTCCAAACTACCTAGTATCCTGGGTGTCTGCTTACCTGAACGGCCGGAAACAGTATGTCGACGTCTGTGGACAGACATCACCTCATCTCCCAGTAGATTCCGGCGTACCGCAGGGTAGTGTTCTAGGTCCGCTGCTGTTTATAATTTATTGCAATGATATTGTTAATTCTCTTACTGATTCCGGTTAAAATAAGACTTTTTGCAGACGACTGCATTATTTTCACAGATGTACACTCGCCAGATGACCAGGTTGCTCTCGACATTGCCCTTAACAATATTCTTTCGTGGTGTAACAAATGGGGCATGGTGCTCAATTTCGATAAATCTGTTTTGCCTTCGAATTTCTAACAAGAAAAATCCCCTTCAGTTTTCCTATTCCTCCAAAAGCCAACCCCTAAAAGAAGCCAGTCAATACAAATACCTAGGTATAACGATAACGAATAAGTTGTCCTGGAATGCACACATTGCCGATGTTTCGTCATCGGCTTTCCGTAAACTGTGTCTTTTAAGGCACAAACTCAGAGACGCCTCGTCGCAAGTGAAACTATTAGCTTATAACACTTTAATACGTCCAAAGCTTGAATACGCTTGTATTGTATGGGATCCGCATACTAAGTTTAACATATATTCCCTCGAAAAGATTCAAAGACGAGCAGTGTGTTTTATTTACTCAAAGTATGGTCGTGGTACATCAGTTACTGAACTAATGCGAGATAACGAATTCCAGACGCTACAATCGCGGTGCCAGCTTCTCCGTCTAAATTCTTGGACTCACTAATTAACAATAAACTTGGGCTAGACCCACCACATTACGTTACCCCAGTTTCGACCAGGCAAACTCGTCATTCTCATGTCCGATCTTTAACTCCGTATTTTGCGTGGACAGATTTATTTAAGTTTTCCTTTTTTCCGAGAACTGTAACAGAATGGAATAACTTGCCTTCTGATTTCCTCCAAACTTTCGATCTTGATGAACCCAATGTTTAATTCTGTGAATCTTGACCCCCCCCTCCCAATATCGCTTGATTTTTTATGTTTCTCTTCTACTCGCTCTTCTCCTACACAGATGTATTTTAGTCAAGCTGTGTTACTCATGTACTGATCACGTGCTTTCTTTGTTTTGATGTTTCTCTTCTACTCACTCTCCTCTTACACAGATGTATTTTAGTGAAGCTGTGTCACTCATTTACTGATCTTGTGTTGTGTTTGTGCCCCTCCTGCTTGGGCCTTTTTGGCCTGCAGTATCCCACAAATAAATAAATAAATAAACTCCAGCTAATACTGCCTTCAATGACATTGCAGATCATGAAGACAGTGTCATAATTCACAGCTTCTATACCGGTACACAAAGCATGTAAACAGAAATTTCGTGCAGTAGAGGCACAAACATTTTTACTCGTTGCAGTAAGGTTCACCATCCCCGCTTTGCAGACAGCGTATAGAAAGAGCGCCAGAATGCCAGCCACGTTGATATGTGCGACATATTACACGGCGTCTTCAACACCGAAGTCAATCGAAATTCTCTGCACGAGAGTATGTTGACTCTTACAGAAATGTGAACTCTCACAATCTACTCCTACCTTCCAGACGGGTGCAAATACATACCTAAAAAGAACCATAACAGGGTTGCCTTAGCCATCTTTGGAATTGTTTTAGTGTGGTGCCTTCCAACACTTACAGTAGCTTGTTTAGAAAACTTGTCTGATAATATTATCAGGAGTTGTACGTCCCCAAATCTCAATATAAATATGAGGGACGTCTTAATGTAGGGCTCCGAAAATTTTCATGTGTATGTGCTTTTTAACGTGTACTTACACCGCACAGTACATGTGCCTGTAGCATGTGGCCACCATCGGTACGCATCTCCACGGCTGGGATAGAACCCGCAAACCACTGTTCCACCTAGGTGGACAGAAAACGTGAGGATGTTGCCACGCGCTAGTGGCAGTCAAGGCTGAGGAGGAAAAAGCGGGGAGCTGCTGATATTCTAGCGTGGGTGTGCGCCACATCGTCAAGGATCTTGACTTGACTTAACCTAAAAGTAAACAACTGTTCTCTACGTCTCGACCCCTTTTGTCGTTTTCTCTCACGACAAACTGGTGGAAGTGCTGGGTACTTCGATGTCTTATGCCTGCTGGTCCTGGACCATAAACGACCAACACCACTACAAAACGACCAACACCACTCCACCAGGTTCTGCTGAAGTCCATCGAAGCAGCCGTTGCCTCCAAGGTATACCACCCCAGTACGGTCCCCTGGCAAGTTCCGCGAGGAAAATGTTTCCCACGACCCCAACCCAGACTGAGCATGTCGATGACCCACCCGCTGCCGTAGCTTGCGTCGTCAACAGGCCTCGCACGCCTAACCCTTTCTACTTCGATCCCGGTGAGGATGTGGGAGACTGGTTGGGTCACTTTGAACGGGCGGCTGCCATCAATGACTGGGACGATTGCCGTAATTTGAAAAACGTCTACATCTCCCTTCTTGATGCGGCAAGAGTGTGGTACGAGAACCACAAGGCTTCCTTCACGAGTTGGCCGGAGTTTCATCGGCTACTTCTTGAGGCCTTCAGCAACACCGAGGGGAAAGAAAGCGCTGAGCAGGGCACTGTCTACACGATTTCAAATGCCGAACGAGAGTGTCGCCATGTTCGTTGAAGAGATGTCACGGCTGCTCCAACGAGCCGACCCGCAAATGCCAGAGGCCAAGAAAGTACGACTGGTAATGCGTGGCGTAAAGGAGCAGCTTTTCGTGGGCCTCGTGCGCAACCCGCTAACAACGTTGTCAAAGTTCGTTCGCGAGGCGACAAATACGAAGCGCATGCTTAGGCAGCGGTTATACCAGTATGAGCAACAAACTTCCTTCTCCGCTGCGTTCTCACTTGCGCCTGAGCCTTATGACAGGGAGACGCTTACAGAGCTTATACGGGAGGTTGTCCGCGAGGAACTTCGGAAGTGTCATACAGCGGTAACTCCGACTGTCGCTGCTGTCAGCGATCTCATTCAGGATGAAATCAGACAATTCATTCCTCTGTCCCCCTAATCCCGAGCCGAACCTCCCACGCTATCCTACGCGGATGCCCTGCGAGTCTCTACACCGTCGACGGCACGTTTCTCGCATCCACCTGCTGAGACTTGACATTTCCTAAGCCCAGCTTTTCAGACCGATTATTGCCATGGACCGCGGAAGTCCACCGTTTGGCGAGCACCTGAGAGTCGACCTTTGTGCTGCCACTGCGGTGAAGCCGGACACACGTACCGCCACTACAACTACCGAAGAATAGGCCTGCGTGGATTCCACCCGGATTCCTATGCCCGCACGTAGTGAGCGCTCGTACAAAACTGAACAGTACTTAGGAAGTAGTCATCTTCCTCCTGGCCCTCAGCGACGACAGTCATGATCACCATCAGCCCGTTGGCCCGCATCGCCAAACCACGTCCGAACAGCCTTTGAGCCCACTGGTGTCAGTGCCTCAAGTCCACGCGAGGGAAACCGAGAACGGCGACCTCCGGTGGTGAGGCCACTGTCACGCGAAGTGACAAATATCCTCCGATGCCAACCCGCAATGACGTACCGCTGACGCCTTCTTCCGTAACCGCTAAAAGAACGTCTGCTGCTCTAACCGTTTCCACTGACTGTCATCCAGTAACCACACTAGTCGATACAGGAGCTGATTACTCGGTAATGTGTGCTCTGTTAGCCAACAAGCTACGCAAGGTACTGACATCGTGGGGCAGCCCACAACTGATTACCGCTGGAGGACACCTCGTGTCACCAATCAGCCGGTGCACCACAAGACTTGAAATCTGTGCGTCGGCCTTCGTAGCATATTTCCTTGTGCTGCCCTATTCTTCCGACCAGTTATATTGGGTATGAAGTTTCTTCAGGAGTTTGGAGTGGTCGTTAATCTGCAAGATTTGTTCGTAATCTTCACTAACTGTTTGCATACTGATTCGAATGACGCGGACGAACATCGACGTGTGGCGTTACGCGTTCTCAACGAATGTGTAACGTTGCCGGCTCGTAGCAGCGTCTTCGTCCTTGTTGAGTGCCCGCAAGAACAAGCGGGCCACAGGCTTCACCGAAGGTAACGTCGCCTTACTTTTGGATTGAGAGGTCGCCATAGCTCGTAATATTGTAGAGCTCCGAAATGGCGGACTGCGATCTTAGTGGCCAACTTCAGTGATGAATACAAGGATTGGCAAGGCGCACCACCATAGCCCACTGTGAAACCCTCGACGATTTGAGCACCTGCACTTCGATTACGACGCACTCTGCAGATAAAAACTGTGATGGAGTCTTTATGAACCACATTAATGTTAGTCAACATTTGGAGCAAATTGGCAAAGACTACTCAGCTTCCTGGCATATTTTAGCGACTGTTTCGCCGCTACATCGAAGGTCCGGCAGACTCCGCTTACCAACCACAGAATTATCACTAAGTCAATCGTTGAACTGGTGCGTCAACACGCTTGCCGCGTATCACAGAAAGAACAGGATGCTATTCGTCAAGTGAAACAAATAGTCGATGACGATGTCATTCAACCTTCAATCAGTTCGCGGGCGTCACCTGTTGTACTAGTTAAGATAAAAGATGGCTCCCTCTAATTCTGTGTGGATTACCGCAAGTTGAACTCCATTAAGAAGAAAGACGTTTATCCCCTTCGCCATATCGATGACTCTTTAGATCACCTGCAACATGCCCGCTACTTTTCATTGATGGATCTTCCTAGCGGGTACTGGCTGGTTGAAGTTGACGAAAGAGACTGGTGAAAAACGGGGCTTATAACCCCTGACGGCCTTTACGAATTTAAGGTCCTCCCTTCGAGTTATGTTCCGCTCCAACTACGTTCTACTGAATGATGGGCACAGTGTTAGCTGACCTGAAATGGCATTCGTGTTTAGTGTACTAAGACGATGTAGTTGTTTTTTTTTCACGACGTTTGAAGAGCACATCAAGCGACTTCAGAATGTACTTGAGGCCATTCGTACTGCTGGTCTATTGCTGAAGCCGGAAAAGTGTCACTTTAGATACGAGGAGCTAAAATTCTTGGGCCATATTGTGAGCAGTAGAGGCGTGCATCCTGACTGTGGAAAAGCCACGGCAGTTGCTCTGTTGCTGATGCCGAAGATGAAGCAAGATGTGCGCCGATTTCTATAGGCCTTCGTGCGTATTACCGCCATTTCGTGCCAAATTTTTCTAAAATCGCAGAACCTTTGCAACAACTGATTAAACACGACGTCGCCTTTACCTGGCACTCGGAACATTCCGACGCTTTCCGTGAGCTTCAGAAACGTTTTCCAAACCCGCGGATCCTTGGTTACTTTGACACAGAGGCAGATACGTAAGTGCACGCTGATGCTAGCAACCTCTGTTTCGGAACCATTCTCGTGCAGTTTCAAGATGGCGTCTAGCACTTTATCACCTATGCTAGCCGCGCGTTGTCTTCAGCCGAGAAGAACTATTCAACAACTGAAAAGGAATGCCTGGCCGTAGTATGGGTTACTACACAAATCCTGCCATACTTGTACGGACAGCCCTTCTGAATAATCAGTGATCACCGCTTCTCTGTTGGTTGGCGAATCTCAAGCATCCTTCGGCTGCAAATCATTTGACTTGACAATCGTGTACCGGTCTGGCCAGAAATTCACCGACGCCGACTGCTTTTCCTGTGCCCTGTCGAGACCGCACCAAATGATTCTGACGAAGACTGCGGTTTCTTTTCGACTCTAAAATCTTCCGATGTGGCCCAACAGAAACGCCAAGACACAGAGCTGCAACCACTCATCGATATCTCGAAAGATGTCGCCCCCCAACCACCTCGTTAGTTTTCTCGTGACTTGTCTTCTTTCTGTCTACGCGACGACGCCCTCTACAAGCGCAACTTTCATCCCACGCAAGCCATTCACCTGCTAGTAGTTCTTGCCGCTCTCCGCGACGACGTCTTACGTGCGTGCCACGACGAGCCATCGTCCGGGCATCTTGGCTTCACACGCACCTTTGCGAAGATTAAACATAACTACTGTTGATGGAAACTCGCAAAAACGTGATGCAGTACGTCAAAACTTGCACTGCTTGCCAACGCCCCAAAGTTCCACCTATATTACCAGCCGGTCTGCTCCATCTTGTCAGACCTCGCACGCACTTTTTCGAACAGGTTGACATGGATTTGCTATGGCCGTTTCCCTAGTGTACAGCTAACAACCACTGGAATTTTGTCGCTACCGACTATTTAACCAGATTCTGCAAAACCCAAGCGGTTCAGTGAGCTACTGCTTTCGATGTGGCCAACTCTTTGTCAAAAAATTGTTCTCCGCCATGGTACCCAAGCAGTTGTCATCGCAGATTGCGGTACAGCCTTCACGGCGCAGTTTCTACGTGATATCTTGCAATTGAGGGGTACCACACACCGAACGGCAACAGCTTACCCACGCGCAGACCAACGGGTTAACCGAGCGCCTCAATAAAACGATTGCAAATATGCTTTCGATGTATGTAACCTCGGATCACAAGAATTGGAACGAAGCCCTCCCATATGTAACATTTTCTTACAACACGTCCCTCCAGGAAACCACTGGATTCGCACATTTCAGACTCGTTTACGGTCGCGCTGTAACCACGATGCTTGACGTAATGCTCCAGCCGACTCCGCCTGGCACGACTTCTTCAGATACAAACGTCTTCGTTCAGCGTGCTGATGCAGCACGAAGTTTAGCGCGGCAATGCATTTTGTCTCGTCAAGACCAAGATGCTCGCCGACACAACAGCAATCGCAGAGCGGTGGCCTACAAGATGGGTGACTTAGTCTGGATTTGGATGCCTATACGACGACACGGCCGCTCAGAAAAATTGTTGTGCAGGTATTTCGGACCCTATACCGCGTTCTGCACCGCATCGGCAAAGTGAACTACGAAGTTGTGCCAGCGGAGACACCTCGCCATTCTCGTCCAGCACGTTCGTCTGACGTGGATCACGTTACCAGAATGAAACTGTACTATTCGCGCTGACTGCAAGCTACAAACTTCGCTGTACTGCACCTTCTGTCAAGCCCATTTGTGTTTCCTTTTGTTTTTCCTTTAGTTTGGTCCTTTACTATCCAAGTGGTTACTCACTTTTTCGGCTCAGCGTTCATTTTTGTTTCAAACTATAGTATCGAGCTGAGGCACTTTTTTTCTTGGGGAGAGGGTAATACCGCGCTAGTGGCAGTTGAGGCTGAGGAGGAAGAAGTGCAAAACTAAACAACTGTTCGCTACGTCTCGACCAGAACGCAAGCTTCGAACGCGCTCCCGCCCTCGGAGATCGGCTCAACGTCGAGGGGCAGGATCCTTGTAGCTAAGATTTGGTTTGCTTTTCATTCCTAGTATTTCTTGTTAGTTTTCTCTCAACTGAAACGTTGTTGCAGCCCTTTGGAGGTCAGGCAAGTGAGAATATTCTGATTTCTCTATCATCACCCGGCCAAGGGCACTCCCCTTGGCTGGCCTCACTACCGGTCAAGGACTGGCCGCTCGACACCTTGCTACGCAATGGAGATAGCCACGTCCCTGTGGCTCCGGTTCCTACAAATGGGGGTTTCATTCAAATGAAGAATCCGAAGGTGATACAACTGGAGCTTCAGAAAGCCTCGTCGCTTTTCCAGAAGATTACGGAGGTCCGCCTGTTCGGCCGAGGGGGTATCTTGTGCTGCTCTGCAGACCAGGATTGCGTCCGAGAGCTCCTGAATTGCTCTTAATTTGCTGCACAGCCGGTGAGCCCGTTTATTCCAGCTCATCTTGCATGTACGAAGGGCATAGTCCGTGGGGTGTATACGAGTCTGGCACCTCAAGAAATTCTTGACTTATTTGCTGTAGCTGGGGCAGTTTCAGTCTATCGATGCACCCGAACGACTGATAAAACAAAATCGCCTACTGAATCAGTTATAGTAACGTTTGAAGGAAGAGTTAGGCCAAAAGAAATTAAGGCGTGGCCACTAATTTACAAAGTAGAACCACTCTCCCCGAAACCTTTGCAGTGCTCAAAATGTTGGCGATTCGGCCACAGCATGAAAGGATGCAGATCAAAGGCTAGATTTCGTCTGTGTGAAGAGAGTCATGATAGCTGCGATTGCAAATCCGATGACCATAATTGCTGCTTGTGTATTGGAGCGCACCCTGCAGACTCTGCTGAATGTGGTGCAAAAAAAGAGAAATGGGTGTTCTAGAAATCATAGAACGCAGGCGTTGCTCTAGGAGGAAGGCGGTAGCAGAAATGCATGAAAGATCGAAAGGTTACGCAGGCATAACATCCCGGCACCACAGCGGCAATGGATGCATTGCTCGCAAAGTCGATAACTGAGGCTATTGAAAAGTCCACTGAAAAGGCAATGCAGCGTCTGGCAGCTACTCTTTTTGAAGCCTTGGCTGATATGTTAACACAACAGCTGACACAAATCATTGGTACAGTTTCTGTGCAAAATCGGGATTCCCAAGCTCTGTTGATTTCAAGGGGTACAGAGGAGGAAAATCAGACAGTCAATCATAGATCTATCTCTCCGAAAGCATGACCTTCAAAAAATTCAGTTCAGGCTGAGTCAGAACCTGTGACAGATGATTCAGGAGACTTTACAGATATGGACACAGAATGTCTAAGAACTTTGAAACGTAACATATCTCCCCCTTCTAAAAAGTCTTCTCAGAACCCAAACTCCAAGAAATACTTGTCGAAGAAGACTTCTTTGAGAACCTTTCAAAAAATGATTTCTTGAAAAAGATATTCTGGATCAGGCAGTCAGGCAGTTTCTTCTGCCGGTATAGCATCAAGATACGTTCCCTGAAAATTCTGCAGTGGAACTGCCGGTCTATGCGGTCGGCAAACTGCAGGTTTACAATATATTTCTTCGCAAATTTCTCCCGACATAATTGCCATTCAGGAAACCTGGCTTGGTAACGGTGAAAAATTTACATAAAAACTTATTGATTAATACGGCTGGATCAGCCGAGTAGAGGTGGCGGTCTGGCTTTCTTAATATAAACTAAATTTAGTCACAGAGCCAAGATATCGTATCAGTGTATGGATACGAATTACGAAACTCTGGTGTTAGACATAACACTACCACACTGCTCGCCTTTCTCTTTTGCAAATGTATACTTTCCTGCAGGAGTTCAAGACACGAGATGGCTCGATATTATGGTAGCTCCATGCAGAAAAGAAATAGTACTGTGTGGTGATTTTAATTCACACCATGTGTCTTGGGGCTTCAAATCTGATGTATGCGGAAGACGTTTGTGGGAATGGACGCTTGATAATAACTTTTCGTGCTTTAACTCACACGTTGCTACATTTGTAAGAGGTATCTCTAAATCGACTATTGATTTAACATTTTCCAGCTCCACTTTAAGCATATCCTCGTGGAATATATTAGATTGGGCTACAAACAGCGACCACCTTTCCATTACGTTTGAAATTAAGTTCCTGAGCTTTAGTTTGGCAGGGAAAGTTGGCTCATTCGTAAATTATGCTAAATTACAAAAAGACTTAAAATCTACGTTATCTTTTCGCGAGGAAATGCAGGAAGACCTTAGGGCTGTGAGTCTATGTGCGGTGTTTGAACGATCACTAAAAAATTCAACGTTTACTGTAAACTCGAACACAGCGGGATCTTTTAGCCCGTGGTGGAATCTAGAATGTGTCAGGGGGCATAGAAAGCGAAAAGCAGCTTGGAAAAAGCTGTTAATTAACCAATGCCCCCAAAATTGGAGTGATTATAAATTCATGGCCGCCGATTTTAAGCGTCTAGTGCGGAAAGCAAAAGAAGACTAAGATATGAATAAATTTAATTATCTGTCTAAGTCTAAAA
>WOVY01005472.1:0-26753 GCA_013436015.1 Rhipicephalus annulatus
TAGAGTGGTTGATAATGAGGGGCCGTAAATAATTATCTATCAGCGTGCTGCACCAAACGTTGTCGCGTTTGACTAACATTCCCCCAGCAACACATTGCCCGCAGAAAAACGCGCGATCAAAGTTTTTGTGTCAGTTTAACCCCCGCTATCACGATGACCCTAAACTATAACTCCCTATTAATGTAAGCTTGTAGAGCACGAATTGTATGTGTTTGTATATGATTTCTTTATGATATAACGAGTTCCGTTTCAAAATTTGGTACCCGAGCGCCACACTATACATTCGAACTCTCACATAAACCAATCTAACGTTCTCGTTTTGCAACATAGCTAGCCTATGACTTTCCATGGTGCTGTACCCGTGTCGAATTTACGTTACGTCACTCATATTCACGGAAACCTCTCTTCACATGCGAACTTTTATTAGGGCGAACTGGTACAACCTTGTTCGTGTAAGCAAGTATGGGTCACTTTAAAGGGACGCCAAAGATGAAAATGATTTTCACCCATTGCTAAAGTGCAATTTCAGATTCCGGAAAACTCGACTCTTACAGTGACCAGACGCTTGGTAACGAGAAAGCACGTGAAAAAAAATGTGAGTGAAGACGTCACCGTGAAATTGCCGCACCAAACATTGTGACGTCATAAATTTTTGAAGGCGTCCATACTGGGTCCTACGCAGCTTCTAATAAATAAAAGTGAGTACATTGCCATCTGTGAGTACTGTAGACGTAGCACACGATATGTGGAGTATTTTGATCGAGCCTATATTGCGAAAACATAAAAAATACATTTTGAAATTTTTTATGTCACGCGCAAGATTTCGGCTGGAAATTTAACAATGAAACTTGAACCTTAATTTTTGTTGAGTAATAATGAACATTTAATAGCAAAACATGTGACAATAAAGTTCTCAAAATGCGGTTTGACACTCTAACGAATTCATACTTTCAATTTCGACGAGTGTGTTGCGAAACATGGCACCACTTATCAGCAACAATGTTTCCTTCTGTGGAGCTAAGATTGATTGATTGATTGATTGAAAACTTTATTGGACTATTTACAATGCGCTGTGGAGTTAAGTGTCGCTAGGGACGTTGTTTTCGGAAGGTCTTCAATAGGGCGTTTTATTGCTCGCTCGTAATAACTGTTTAGCAGGCATCGACTGCCGGTAGCGGACCTTACAAATAGGACGTGCGTTGAATGAAACCACTGTTTTCATGCGCGCGTTCATTTTCAGAGCCGTAGTACAGACATGGACGCGACGGTGTGCTTATACGCCAGAGTTTCCGCGTTAATCACTCACCTGGCCTCCGCGTTGGGGTGTCATTAAAAAGGAAACACGAACGCAAGCTGTATCAGTTACCCGCAATTACGCAACTGCAGCTTTTTTTGCTATACTTCAGAGAGGACGCAGAATATTACATAGACAGGTGGCGACGTCGTACTGAAGCTTTTTGAGTGGCTCGCAGTGATGTCACGCATATTTGAGGCTTTCTTTGGCAGTTTTCAGCCGTGATGTTGTTTCCGGCCTATCTGGTGCCTAAAAGGTACATTTGAACCTCATATAAAAAACAAAATCCGAACCTTTATGAGTTTCATGACTTCCGCAAGTAGAATTGGATCTCGCGAACACTTTTAAATACCAATGATCGACGTTCCTGCTCCTCTTAGTCTATGCAAAAAGTACACTGCTACTTGTTTCGTTCGCCAAGTTAACATGCCAGTATAGAAGTTTCGCTACCAAAATCTCAAACAAAATAAGCTAAGTGTGACCTTAAGAACAAAACTCAGTAGAGAAACATCTATCTGGCCGAAACATCACACACACAAAAAAAGAGCTTTGAATAAAATGACTTTACTTCAGTCTATAAAATGGAAGGCTATGGACATCCGAGAAGCTCAAGTTTGGTTGATCACAATATGAAGTAGAATGACAGCGGAAGCAGGAAAAAGCGTAGGGTAGGTTCATCGCAACGTTAAATTTAAATAAGGTAGGCGAAAAAGCAGTTGACCCACTGTGGAGACTTAGAAGCTTCGGGTGATTTTCTGCACATTCATTTCGATTATTTTACATTCATGCTATGTTATTACACTCCAAGTAAAGACTGCAAATATTGTTCTCTATACACCTATGAGTTCGTTTTCGGTTGGTTGCCGTAGGTAGTGTCTTACAATGAATTGCCCTTGATTCATCATCCTAAACTTTCTGTGCGAGTGTAACGTAAGTACGTAACAATAAGTAGAACAGACAAGAAAGCCAAGCAAAATATAGGGACTGTTGTTAGTAACAATTGTAATGTAAGTGTGAATAAAGAAAAGCGGACGAAAAGATAGCTTGCCGTTGGCAGGGACCGAATCCTGCAACCTTCAATAACACGTCTATAACCGTATACCAACTAAACTATGGCGGCGGCCATCCCCACCCGTCAACTTTAGGGGGTATTATTGGGTGTTCAAATCTGGGAGTATAAGTCAGTGCCACTGGTAGTCAGAGACGACGAATACGCAATGTAACAGGAGCGAGCAACCGGTAGACACCTCGTACTGCCATATTCTTAACTGGGACGTCAAATATTCTGCACTGGGACGTCCCACCATGTCTGCACCCCTTTGGTGCGATTCTTCGGAATCACCCTGCTTTCCCCGCGGGACATTCGACAGCTCAGTTCTAGCTGTTGACCGGTGGCAAAAGGAGGCGAGTCACACATGCTACCTCGAAACGTTTCCTGTGTTTGTGGCAAAAGAGTGCCCAACACTCTTTCTGCAAGCAAAATAATGATAGTAATTGACGGATCGTTGGAGCTCAAGGCCGTTGTCGCAATATGAGGAACAGCCGTGCGAAGCGCAGGCTCCAAAATAATTGTTGACCTCACGTTTCTCGTCTTCCGCGAGTGACAGAACGGGGGATGCCGTGGGCGAGAATTTATCCCGGGATATCTAAGCAGGATTCATCCGAAGAACTTATCTCAGGATTATAGCGTATACGAGGTACCGACATCGTTCGCGCAGGACTTTTCTTGCCCAGGTCTACTTTTTCTTTCGTAACGTTGACAAAAAAACAGCGGCTTCATGAGTTAGTGCTCTTAGCCATTCTACTGTCTTACTATGTCTCAACGTTATGCTTACTATTTCTAGTTATATCGCGGACAGCGTAGTTCATAATTCCTCAGATTTGTTTATCCTCAAAGTATGGGCCTCATGTGTCGGTACCATCAAGGTGCAGTAATTATCGATAGTATCATTTATTGCACGTCATATATTAGGAGACTCGAATCCTAAACATTTCCAGCTTTAGTTTTACTTCCTGCTTTACGATCCTGCTTTCTCTAAACCTGCGCCGAAATACTTGCGCAATCACTTCGGCAAGTAAAAAAAAAATGTATAGGTTTGGAACTCGCAGAAGACGACGGTATATCACTGTCGAGCTGTTGTACAGCGCATCAGTTGTTTTATATTTCCCTTTATTTGATATGTGTACTTGTCACTTCTTTCCTTTTGTACATTACTGGGACATAAATTATTTCACATAATTTTTTTAGTGCTGCTATTCGTTTCAGGGTTGTTATTTTAGTCATTGCAGCCATTTCTCCTCCCAATAAAGTGAAAAAGAAAGGTACAATTGACACTCTACTATCTTGTAGAGGTAGATGTTTGTTGGATGGCAATCAATTCAAAGGCATTTTACATTAAGCAATATAATGTGAAGGCACTAGTTTTATTCACTCGGAGCTTCATCTCCACTGCGCTCCACTCCACTCCACTCCACTCCACTCCACTGTTCTGTTATATTAACAGAACAATGCGAAATGTTTCATACAGTAACGAACGCTTTTCCTGCTCGGCAATACCGTCGACAACTCGACCATGGTTGCACGCAATATGACATGGAACAGCATAAGGATAACAAGTAATGACGGCGTTTTCATTGTCTCATTTGTATTCCGAGCCCTCCACCTAGCCCGCCGCTATAGCGTTAGGCAAGGCATCAAACATCTATTCAGTGGCCACTATAAACAAATAGCTCCCGTGTTGGCACCGCACTTCACTTCATCGGCTGAAGGCAAGCGAAAGAAACGGTTGCCCTTCATTTCGCGTATTTTTTTTTGTTTTTCTTTAGTTTTCCTGTAGCCTCCTGCGATCTTTGCCGAGCGTAAACCGGCTTCGCCAGCTGGTTGATCTCACAATGACTCTTCCTGCTGCCTTAGTTGTTGTTCAAGGCTCTCTTATTCGCTTCTTTCGTTGCCGCTTTTCTTTATGAGTGTAGCGAATGCATACTTGCATGGTCATTTAAGGGCATCTCTTACGGACATCGTTACGAGACGGCCGTAGAAGAAGAAGAGACGGTCGTTGGTGAGAGGAGAATCTGAGAAGAAGGGCTAATTGCCAAAATCGAGAGAGTTGCGGCGCCTGGAGTCATTCGCGTAGACTTTCGGGATGCGCTCCTACGCCGGTGCAATGGCGACCTGGAGTGATGTAGTTGGCGTGAGGGTGCGATGGCTTCGTGATGCAGCAGGGGGAAAGGAGGATGTGACATCACGTGGAGGAATGTCGTGATGATCTACAGGAAACAAACAATGCAGGGTATACGCAGATATGCACATTTCTGGAGGCGTGGAGAGTTGAATTGCCTTGTGTACGACAAGTGGGGATTCCCGAGTTGAGTATGCAGAAACGCTGCGCTCAGATGCGAGAGAGGGCGAAGGCATAGCCGATTATGTGCAGGGGTGGCTGTTTGTTGAGTTGTTTAGTGTGGAGGCAACTATCACATTGCGCGTTTAGAAAACAACCGAAAGTACTCTTTAGCCCTATGAAAGAGCATTACGTTTGCCGAGTGTCTTACACAAGTACTCGTCTACCACACACAGATACTACTCCACAGCCGCACGTTTTTAATCGCGAAAACTGGTGTTATAAACGGTTTACAATTATAGATGTGTACGGCATGGGAAGCTAGTAAGCTGACTTTACACAGCATCTGTACTGCAGACCCGAAGGAGTCGGCCCCTAACCGCTAATTTTGTGTTTCGAAATAACAAAGAAACTAACAAACACAGATGGTCTAACTTAGTAACGAAGTCAAACAATCAAAACAAACAAGATTGATTGATTTGTGGGGTTTAACGTCCCAAAACCACCATTTGATTATGAGAGACGCCGTAGTGGAGGACTCCGGAAATTTCGACCACCTGGGGTTCTTTAACGTGCACCCAAATCTGAGCACACGGGCCTCCTCCATCGGAAATGCAGCCGCCGCAGCCGGGAATCGAACCCGCGACCTGCGGTTCAGCAGCCGAGTACCTTAGCCACTAGACCACCGCGGCGGGGCCAATCAAAACAAACAAAAAAACACGTCAGTGATTCAGAATGCTACCTACTGTTGACTCTGGGAGAGTGCCAAGCTGTCCCTACTGGCATTATTACAAAGCTGTTTTGTTTAGAACATATCTTAATAATAATAATAATAATAATAATGGTTTATTTTCCACCAATACACAGTTGATGGAGGGGGTGAGAATAAAAGCGACTATCCGCTTGACTAAGTTCTCACCCCCCTATGTACATAAGGCAGTGGCGGTGGCGGCAACAGAACACCACAGCTGACAAAAATACACAACATTAACAAAATTAGAATTGATAAAGCCTTCAAACTCAAAAAAAAAAAAGAAAAACCACACAGACACAGTGCAATAAACATATATAGAAATATAAATCAAAAGTCGCAATATGTAAAGCACGAATACATTAAACATATTATTTACGTGCAGCGGTGACTGCATTTTCATCCTTTGTGTTTTTGTTTATTGTTTTCCCTAATTGTTATCTACGAACTTTGAAGATAAGGTCTTAATTGTCAGGAGTGTTAATAAGATATTGGCGAAGTTGAGAAAGGGTGATATCTGCTATGTTAACACCTGATGAATATAACCTGTTTAATTGTAACGGTAGCTGATAAGTAATTTTTTGTTGTCCATAGTTAGTTCTTGTACGAGGAAGCATCCAAGGTAGTTGATGACGGTGAGGGTACTTTGGTTGATGACGTATCATGGAAGCGATATCTGTGATAGTAGATGAACGTTCTTTTTGTTCGATCTTATAGCGGCGTAAAAGCCTGTAAATGTATAGGTGGTAAACATTGATGATTTCATGTTCACTAAACAAGTGATCTGTTGTATGTCTGCGAGGAAGATTGTAAATTAGACGGAGGATTTTATTATGGAGAGATGAAATTTTTCTTAAATTAGTTTTAGTCGTTGTCGCCCACACTAACGTGCAGTAGTTCAAGTGTGAAAGGAATAAAGCGTGGTATATAGCAAGCTTTGCCTTTAAAGGTAAAACAGATTTATGTCGCCAAAGTATACCAACCGCTCTCGATGCTTTTAATAAAATGCTGTGGACATGATCATTCCATTGCAAATGTAGTGTGAAATAAACTCCTAGTGATTTTATGTAAGAACCTGTGTAAGTACCATCCGTACTTCACTATGCCTCACAGCGTTGCGTTCTCCTGTCAGCAAGTCCGTCCTGGGAACACTATGCAGCATATTGCCCATAACCAGGTGCATAAGTAGCGTAAAACCACATGTCCCGTTTCCGTGATTGCCTTTGATCGAAGCCCAGACGGCTCAAAGGTTGGCCAAAATGAAAGCAACAAAAAAATTGGCAGATCCCAAATACAGTGGGAATCGCTGATATGCGAAGCACGAATGAGGAAGGTTGATATGCCACTTTAAAATCCGCACAACATTACGAGGCAGAGGTAAATTATGCCGTACATGACTTTCGTGTCATGATTATCACGTTTAGATGTGTCCTTTACCTTCGTCGTCTATTCACGTCACCCGATACCGAATCTGGTATATGTGCAGCTAGTGGAACGGCCGCGAGAACGCTATGAGCGTTGCATGTAATGTTTTACATCACATTAATATCATGATGATCTTCTTTGTCTTGCTAGGAAGCGCAGCCACTATTACAAAGAAAACACAACACAAGCGCTTTAAGCGCTTGTGTTGTGTGTTCTTTGTGATAGTGCCTGCGCTACCTAGCAAGATGGATCCTTACCAACTGGCCCGATACAATTGTTTATTGATCTTCTTTGAACGTGCCACATACCTTCGTTGTTTATTCACGTACAGTAATTCCAAACTTGGTATATGTGAAGCTAGCGAAACGGTGGCGAGCGTCCGTAACGTGGGCGCACGCGCACGTTCACGCTGGTTGCAGCGACGCTACCCTAGCAAAACGCGAGCACTTAATCTGACGCCAAGCGCGACGAGCGTCCGTCGGCGATGATGATGATGAAAAACATTTATTATAAAAGAGAGAGATACGGGGCCAAAGCATGACCCCGCTACATGGTCGGCGTCCTTAGTCCGGGACACCGCATGACGAGGCGCCTACTCGCGCCCGTCTCACCAGAGCCCGTTGAGACTCTAGTGATGAGCAGTTGAGGAGGGCAGTCTCCCATGCCTCTCGGGAAGGGGTAGGGCAAGGGGGTAGGTGGGAATTTTTCGGACATGCCCATACCATGTGGAAGATATCACACGTCTCCCCACAGTGTGGGCACCGCCCATCTGTGTTCGCATCAAAATGTTTTAGGATTGCAGGACAGAGTAGAGTACCTGTCTGCAGGCGCCTTAGAGTTCGCTCTTCCGCCTTACTCAGCCCCTTTGCAGGAGCCGGGTAAAGGCGGTGAGTGTCGCGATAATAGGTCAGAATTTCTTTGAACCGCAGCAGCGGTGTATTGACCTCCGAGTCATAAGAGCCAAGGTGAGGAGCCCGGTGGGTAAGCGCTCGGACGGCCGCGTCAGCGGCCTCATTACCTCGTAGGCCCCGATGGCCAGGAGCCCATACGATGCGTTTCGGGGCTGGATCAGTGAGAGGCCGTTTTAGAATTTGGCTGGCTAGGGGGATATCTCTCCTACCAAGTAATGAGCACATGCTTTCCGGGAGTCCGTGATGATAACTTTCGAGTTGGGGTCCGCAGCAGCAAGCGCTATCGCGACTTCCTCAGCGCGCTCTGGATTTTGTGCTCGGAACGAGAGCCCATTGACATGCTTTTCCCGGTGAACTACAGAGGCCGTGTAAAATCCCGTGGGCGAAGGCCCTGCTATATCTACGTAGAATACACCAGGTCGGGAGCCGTGTTGCCTCTCAAGCGTCCGAGCCCGCGCCTGTCTTCTGCTTTCGCACGTGTGCTTATCCATGTTATTGGGGAGTGGAGAGACTGAGAGCATATGCCGCCACAGTCCCGGAATACGCTCCGCCTCCTCTGCAGTGCAAGTGTGCTGTATATGTAAGCGGTTTAGCAGGCGGCGCCCGGGAGGCGTCTGCACGAGCCGCGTATATTGATTCATAAGGTGGGCCTCCCGCAACTCCTGGTAGGAGTTGAGCACACCTAACGCCCTCAGTTTGGCGTTGGAAGTGGCCACCGGGAGATCCAGAGCTCGTTTAGTAGCCTTACGAATGATGGCGTCTATTCTTTCGTCTTCTTGCGTCCGTCGGCGAGGACCGGCGGCGACCAGCGCGAAATGCGCGTTTCGCGTCGTCGACGTTACCTACACAGCACCGCGTCTGCTTAGCTTCGTGACGGAAGGACGCCGGGCGCGCTTAAACGTGCATGCGTCAAAGCAACGCAGCGCGGCGTGCGCCTGCGAGTATATGTCAGGCCGACATTTGTGTCATGAATCTCAGGATTTACATTTCATGGTCATGCAGCTCTTGCGGTGGTTTCGTTCACATGGCATGTTGCAAACTGGTATGGTATGAAATGTTTGCATGGCGAATTCAATCGACAGACCATAACCTGAAAATCATGAGATGCGTGTCATGTAACAACATGACTACATACCACGCTCATGAAGCGCTGGTGGCCGTTTCGCTAGCTTCACTTATACCAAATTTGGTATTACGGGACGTGAATGAATGACGAAGGTATGATACTGGTGCAAACATGATATACATGGGATGCGTGTGAGGTAAGAACATGACTACATGCTACGCTCATTATGCGCTCGTGGCCGTTTCGCTATAGCTTCACATGTACCAGACACGGTATTACGCGACGCGAACGGACAACATAGGTAAATGGCACATCCAAGCGTGATAATCTAGACATGTGTGTCGCGTAACAACATGACTATATGCCACATATGATGCGCTCATGATCGTTTTGCTAGCATCACATATGTCAAATTTGGTATTACGTGACGTCAATGGAGGGCGAAGGTACGTGACTGGTGCAAACATGATAATCATGAGATGCGTGTCATGCGAGAACTTGACTACATGCCACAGTCAAGGCGCCGATACATTTCGACATGACGCGGTGCGCGTGCTTACCGGCGTTAATTTCGTCGCGTCACGCCAGCGTTGCCACGCCAGGCGCCGGCCCTGCCATATACTCGCAGGCACTGCGCTGCGCTGCGTTGCTTTGACGCATGCGCGTTTGAGCGCGTGCGGCGTCCCTCTATCACGAAAAGAGGGGAACGGAGTGTTGTCTTGGTAACGCATCGGCATAGAGTAATGCTACGCTATAGCATCGGCGTGAAACGCAGCTTGTCGCATTTCGCGTTAGTTGGCGTCGGACCGCGCCGAGGGACGCTGGTCGCGCCTGGCGTGAGACAATGGAGTACTCGCGTTTTGCTAACATAGCGTCGCTGTGCCTATAGCGTGCGTGTGTGTCAACGCTACATTAGAGTACATTGGGCCCTTCATGATGCGCTCGCGGCCGTTTTGCTAGCTCCACATATACCAAATTTGGTGTTACGTGACGTGAATGAATGACGACGTATATGACTTGTGCAGACATGATAATCTTGACACGCGTGTCATGTAAGAACATGAGAACATGTGCTTTTATTATTTGTAATCATCACCGAGGGTCCCGTTGTAGTCGTGTACTTTGGGACCCTCGTCTGTATATTGTACTCCCTGTAACATCTTTTTATGACATGATAATAAACTGATTGATTGATTGAGAACATACCACGCTCATTGCATGCTAGTGGCCGTTTTGCTAGCTCCACATATACTTAAATTTGGTATCACGTGACGTGAATAGACGACCAAGGTAAAGGACACATCGAAACATGGTAATCACGACACGGAGGTCATGTACGGCATCATTTACCTCCACCTCGTAACGTTGTGGTGATTCTAAAGTGACATATCAACAATTCTCATTCATGCTTCGCATATCATCGATTCCCACTGTACGTGATATTTGCCAATTTTTTATGAACATGTGTTTAGAAAAAGTTGTTAACGATATATAGTGCTTGGTACTCTACTATGAGAGAGCATAAAGCCGGTCCGTGGGCCTCACAATCAATGGGGCAAACGTGCAATCAAAATGTGTGTTTAGAAAAAGCAGGTAATGATTTGGAGTACTATAGGTACTGTACTATAGGAGAGCTGAAAGTGGTCCCGTGGGCCTCACACTTGATGAAGCCCCATCAACAAAAATTAGCCATTCGTTCAGAAACGTGTAAATCACCCAATGTCATAGTGCGTTTAGAAAAAAGTGCTTAACGATTTAGAGCACAAGGTACTCTACTGTGGGAGGGCACTTTCGTGTGCCGCCCCGTGGTAAGTTGAGTCATTATAAGTGTCCCAAAACCACAATCAGTTATTTGTGTATAGAAAATACTGTTGAATGATTTAGAGTACTTGGCACTCTACTATGGGAGAGCACCAGGCCGTCCCATGGGCCTCACACTGACGCGTTATTAGCGTTACATTGCTGTTTAGAAAAAAAAAGACTGGTGAACGATTCAGAGCACTAGGCCGTGCTGTGTTTAGAAAAAATTGTTAACAATTTAGAGCACTACTATGGGAGAGCTGTGTGCCGTCCCTGAGATACTTGTGTTTAGAAATAGTTGTTTACGATTTAGAGTACAAGGTACTCTACTACGGGAGAGCTTAAAGCCATCCCGTTGACAAAGTCGCAGTCTTGGGCATTGTCCGAGGAAAACTGAAACATCGAGGCGCCGATTAACACTGGAAAGGCGGGCAAAATAAGTCGGAACAAAGCCCTTCGTCTTGCGCTGGTGCTTGTAACAGGCACACTAGTAACAGCGAATAAAATTTTCATTTCTGTTTGCAACCATACACATTTAACTGCACATTTTGTTCGTGGTCGCAAAGCTTTTACAAGAAAACGCGCTTTATTGCTGAAGTTTTGTAACTATGACCTACTAGGGCACCGCTATGACGGAGCCCTGGCCCACCGAACGAGTGCCCAACAGATCACAGTGGTGCCGTCGCGAAGGGTGCCTTCCCACTATTCTGGGAAGAAAGTAGGCAGCGGTACACTATACGGTGACGTAAAAAATTGTGGGAATAGCGCCACATCCCGGCCAGCTAGGCATCCGAATTCCGAGCCGGGTATATTTTAGGGGCGAAGCTCCTTATGGCGTGGCTTGTGCGTCCCTCGTAGTACGTAACCACCAGTGGCACATACTCGAAATAGCGGTCCTTACAATGTCTGCTGGATGGGGGCAATTGTATACGATGAATACATGATGAAAAGATGTAAGATGGCTGTACTTAGAGTTTTCTCTAGACATATGGACGGACGAACGGACTGACACACGCACGGGCGGACAGACAGAGGGGCGCACGGACGGATGGACAGAGAGAGGGATGACCGCAAAAAGAGATGGATGGACAGACAGACGAATGAACAAACGGACGGATGCACCAAGGATCACACAGATAGGCGGACGCAAGAACGAATGGACAGACAGACTGACGAAAGCTGCGCCCCACCAATCATCATTCACTCCGTGGATATGCTGTGATTTTTTATGCATGAAGTGCAATTTTATGCAATTTGGAAAAACCCGGGTCTGCAGCTGGCGAAGTGCGACAGCTTCATCTCGCGTGAAGAACTGTGTGTGTGTGTGGGGGGGGGGCGATAGTTATAGCGCGAGAACAAAACGACGACACAGAGACAAGAAGGACACGAAGGACACGTGTCCTTCGTGTCCTTCTTGTCTCTGTGTAGTCGTTTTGTTCTCGCGCTGTAACTATCGTCATGCCATACCAACTCGCCAAAGCTGCCACACTTCTATGTGGGGGCGGGGGGGAGTTGGTATTGCTGTCGTGGCCTATGTAATGTTGTGTGACTTCATGATGTGTGAGAAGAGACGGACATCACTCTGCGCTGGCCGCCTCACGGTGCGGAAAAGTTTGCTGTAGATGGCACTGTACACGGTGCTGTAGAAGGCACTGTTGTGGCAACATGGCGACATTTACGAGTAGAAAAAAAAATGTCGAAGAAACATACTTGCTTATTATCCATCAAGCATTACACGAAGATGGTACCGGGAACTGACAGATAAGCAAATATTTACAGAGGTCGAAGCGTGACTCAATAGATGAATAAGCCCGCTTGACTGATTAGACGAGGAAGTCGCCGACAGGCGGATGTGGAGCGGCTTTTGTCGTCTTTACGCCGAACTTGGAAGTGATTGAAACAATTTCTTGGTGAACGCAATTCGCAAGCCGGACCACTCTGGCGTGGGTTGGCTGCGTCCGGTGTAATTGGTTCCTGTAGAACAGCTGAGAAAAGTAAGACAATTTGAATGAGAAAAAAAAAACCGAGTCATTAAGGTATAGACAAGTAAACTAGACAATAAGTGTAGAAAATCGAAATCTACGACGCGATGTTGAGGAAGAGGGTGGATGACAAAAATAAAGGAAGAAGTGGTGACGGCGTTAGTGCACGTACATCCAAAAGCAAATCAAGAATATAAAAAGTAAGCTTATGAAAAGAAAGTATAAGACTAAGGAAAGAAGAAAAATGAGAAGAAAAGAAAGAAAGATGATGACGTCGCGAGTCGATGAAAATAAAGGACGAAAAGTTAATAAATGTTCAACTTTTATGTCCTAAATCTACAATATGATTATGACAGAGGCTGTAGCGAAGGGCTGCGGCAACTTCTACCTCCTGAAATTCATTAAGTGGCGCCTCAATATATGCATAGAGCCTCTTGTATCATGCCTCCATTAAAATCAGCATTCAGTCCCAATCCTTCGATGAAAATTGGGGTTCAATTCTGCGACCTTCGAATCGGCAGTGGAGCACCATCACCACTTGACCACCACAGCGGGTCAGAATCAAAGAAGTGTAATGCGAAACGTTGACTGATGAACCACTTTGTTCCGGCGAATACTGTGAAACTATGTACCGGGGCACGAAAACGCGGTCAGGATCGGAAAGGGTACACGACACCGGAGACATACACTGACATTTCGTTACTCTTGCGGTCTTTTGCGTGCCAGTGTTTGCCGGTATGGTTTCAAAGCAGCAAAAAGTTCAGCAAAGAAAGGACAAAGAATGCCGGAGAGAAACAGAAATTCAGGAAAAAAATGAAAGGAACATAGAAATTCTCAAATCAAAAGGTAACGTAATGATAGCAAGTGATGACGTCCTCAGGCAGTGAAGAAAAACTGCGAAAAAGGCGAAATAAGTTTGAAGGCAAATAATAGGAAGAATAAAGTATACCAAACTGTGCGGAATTACCCCGGTGAACCAGATCGGTTAACTAGCTACTATGTACGATTATCCTCTGTGTAGACACACGTATATATTTTGGTATAAAAAAGTACCGTTCGGACAAAAACAACTTTGGCTGGTTTTCTTCCTTTCGTATACATTTAATCAAGCATCAAAATCTTTTATGCAATTTGTAATGTTTGCATTCTACAACCTCTTCTACTTTAAAGCTCTATTGTATTCTACAAAAGCAACCCATTTTCGGCTGATTTCCTCACTGTGGGTGTGAGGCAGTTATAGGTCAACAAAAACAAGAATAAAGGTTGAGCTGAGCTGCAGAAGAGTGAAATAAAGAGAGATGCTAACAAGGAACAAAACAGTACTAGTAAAAATAAACAGGGAGATATTCATAGCAAGAAAATAAACGGTACCAAGAGACAACACGAGCTTGTGGTTTAAACAAGTTTAAAGTGTGCAAGCATCGCTTTTAGTCGCTGGGTCCTGTTGAGAAAGACAACGTTACAAACCGTTGTAGAATGGATGCAAGGGTGGAAGCTCCTGTTTGTTTATTGCGAAACTCATTGCAGCAACTCGCTCTTGCCAGTTGCTATCGCTCAAGTTGGGCAATTAGGTGCCTCGCACGCCAGAGCATACGGCACATCCCAACAAAGCTGACAGAGTTTGTACAAGGGTAATTTTAGGCACGCTGGTGAGAGCAGTGATTAGTGTAACGGTCCCCGACTTGCACGGCAGGGCACAACGATGAAGGGCTTGCGTAAAGTTTGAATGCAACAACACTAGGGGGGGGGGGGTATTGCTTCATTTCTTTTGTCCAACCACAAATGCACGCTAGAGAACAAAGAGTGCTGGCAGAATCTTGCTTTTCCGCGCTATTGGACACGTCTGAAGGATCGATGAACGAATGAAGTATGTCTCTATAGCCAAATATGCATATTTCATCATCGAATTAAATATTTTCCTAGAGCGCTTTTTATTTTGACCTGCACACAACGAAACATACGTGGGTCCTTTGTCACACCCCTCTCCACACACCGTCCCCCATTTTTGGCAATGAAATCATCTTCGAAGTCAATGACCTGTCCGCCGATGTCCTGTACGTACACCTCCGGCCAACACCATCACGCGAGTGCTATATAGTATGCACTGCATTAAACTAATATCCAAATCTATTGTACCATTGCTGTTGAGGCGCAAACGAGCAAATAAACCAACCGACCAACCGACCGACCGACCGACCAACCTACAAACAAACAAACAAACAAACAAACAAACAAACAAACAAACAACAAACAAACAAACAAACAAACAAACAAACAAACAAACAAACAAACAAACAAACAAACAAACAAACAAACAAAGAAACAAACAAACAAACAAACAAACAAACAAACAAATAATGCGCACAGCTGTTGCGCTGACACACCCGTCGCACTCGCCACCACCTTCCTTCAACCTGCTGAAAAGAAAGTTCGAGGCAATACCAGGATTTGAATTTATAGATGACATCGTTTTGTTAACATTGTAGTTTCCAGAAGTACCCCCGACATTGCGTTTTCGACGCAGTTTTAAGCGATTGTGTGGCTCTGTGGTAGAACACCTACTTGCCACGCAGAAGACTTCGGTTGGGTTCTAAGTGCAAGCGAAGTTTATTATTAATGTGATCTTATTTGCACCTTTTTCGAATTTATGGGCTCGGAAGACAGAGATTTCACTTCCAAAACCAATGACGACGACGCCGACGTCGGCAGCAGAATTTCTGCTAAAAGATCCATTGAACACTGTCGTGTTAATATTCTTTTCGGCGCAGTGCATTTTCAAACAAAACTCTGGCGCACAACATGCACCTGCTTCTCGCTAGTGCCTTTCGCTTAAGGAACCTTCATAGGGCGTTCACGTAACGCGGCTTTCATTGCGATGCAAGCCAGTCGAGGGTCGCATCAATGACGCGGGGCGATGCACCGTGTAGTTTTTCCTCGTCACGTCAAGATTAAAAAAAAAAGAGAGTTAGGAGCCACTTACGTATGCGTCTGGTTTTTGTCCGACTCACTTACAGGTCACAACGTCTCAACGATTGCTTGAAGTGTACGAGCGAGTAACTAAGGTAGACAAGGGCTAACTAAAACACGGACAGTCCTTGTCAAGGTTACGCGCTCACATTTCAAGTAATCACGAATAACCAACTAGCCCTATCAGCCGTTTTGGCAAGTCTCGACGAGTCATAAACCAGAACGCTGTTACTCGGCTGCGAGGGAATCAACCGTGCACGGCATCGAGGTTACGCCGTAGACGGCTCCGTTCGCCGACCTTCGTTCTCCGCTTAAAACAAGGTCGCGCGGGTTGTATTCGCGTTCGTCACACTGTTCTGAGGAAATGCATATCTACGAATTAGGCTTGAATCGGAAGCTGAAGAGCCATGGTTTGTCCAGCTAACGTAAGATGTAAAAGATGTGAAAACCCACCCAATGGAAAATTTGAAAGAGGTCAAGCTAATGTTATGTTGTTTCACGTGGCTTAAGATGTGGTCTCTACTGAAGAGAAAAAAAAATTTCTCTGCAGGAGGAGGAGGAGGAGGAGGAATAAATGAGGAAGGACAGGGAGGTTAGCCAGTTCTCAGACCGGCTGGCTACCCTGTACTGGGGAAGGGGGTAAGGGGAATAAAGGATGAGAGAAAAGAGACGTTGTAAAAAAAATAAGAGAGAGAAGGTCATCAGACGATCCACGACGCTGTTTACAGTCTGTCTCTAAGACCACTTGCCCGCAGAAAGCGCAACAACGCTCTCAATGCCTTGCGTGCAGAGGACGGTCTCGGCCAGTGTCCTAATACCCTTTCTTCCGACAATTGGCGATTGTCTATTCTATCTAAAGCTTTTGACAGTTCTTTTCTTGGCACGCTGAAGCGGGGACACTCGCAGAGAAGATGGGAGAAAGTCTCTGCGCAGCCACAGCTGTCACATGTCGGGCTTCTGGCCATTCCGATTCGAAACGAATAAGCATTTGTAAAGGCCACCCCAATCCACAGACGGCACAAAAGTGTCTCCTCTGCTCTGGTTATTCCTGATGGAAGATGGAGCTGTAGGTGTGGGTCCAAATTATGAAGGCGGACGTTGGTGAATGCCGGTGAATTCCACTGAGCGAGTGTCAGTTCTCGTGCAAGTGATCGAAGCCATGCAGCGGCGTCCGTTCTTGATTATGGTATAGCTACACAAGGGGCATCGTCATGAGCAGTTCGGGCTGCTTCATCTGCACGGTCGTTTCCATCAATGCTGCAGTGGCCTGGTATCCATTGATATGCTATGTCATGTTGTTTCTCTATAGCCCGGTGATGGAGCAGTCGTATTTCAGCAATTAGCTGTTCGTTTGGTCCATGGCGATATGGCGAGGCAATTCCCTGGAGAGCTGCTTTGGAGTCGGAGAATATTGACCATGTCTGTTGCGGTTCTTCAACTAGGAACTCCAGAGCGGCACGAATGGCGGCGAGTTCTGCCGCCGTGGATGATGTCAAATGCGAGGTCCTGAACTTTATCGTGATGGATTTCTCCGGAATTACCACTGCGCCTGTTGAACTTGTTGAAGTGACCGACCCATCCGTGTAAATGTGAATGCGTCCACTGTGTTTCTCATGCAGAAACAGTAATGTTGTTTGTTTTAGGGCCAAATTTGACAAATTTTTCTTCGTTTGCATTCCGGGGATGGTTATCAGGGCTTCCAGTGGATGTAGACACCACAATGGTAACGACGGTCTTGCTGCGTGCGTGAAGTTCGTGGGAATCACCGTGCGATGTGGGGCAATAATAGAGCAGAACGCAGAGCATGGACTGGAAGTTGGAAGGGAGGCAAGGTGATGCGATTGAATCCGGGTGGCATGTCTTATGTGCGTTCTTAAAGCATCGACACGAACGTAGGTTGTGATAGGGTGTTCATGAGCGATTGCGACAGTCGCTGCTGAGGATGCGCATCTCGGCAGCCCGAGGCATATTCTCAGTGCTTGAGCTTGTAATGACTGGAGGACGTGAACGTTTGTTATGCGGGCCTTGCCAAGCACAGGTAGGCTGTAGCGCATGAAGCCAAGGAAAAGTGCAGCATACAGTTGAAGCATGGCTCGTACCGATGCACCCCATGATTTTCCCGCAAGAAACCTTAGGACGTGGGTGATCATGGTCAGTTTCTTCTTCATGTAAGCGATATGAGGGCTCTAAGACAAATCACGATCTATTATTACTCCCAGGAAACGGTGAGTCTTTTGATAGCTGATTGTGTGTCCATTAGTTCTGATGCGGTATGGCGTCATTGTCTTGCGCGTAAACGCAACTAGTGAGCATTTCTCATATGACAGCTCCAGTCCTCGTCCTTGTAGGTAGTTTGACGTCAGTGTAGCCGCTGTCTGAAGCCTGGCTCGTACGTGTAGACGCGTGACCCCTGATGCCCAGATGCAGATGTCGTCCGCGTATATCGACAGATGTACGGAGTGTGGCAGGACGTCAATGAGGCCGATGAGCGCAAGGTTGAAAAGTATGGGGCTTAGGACCCCACCTTGAGGTACGCCGCGATAAGTATGATGTTGCCTTGTTGCGCCATCTTCTGTCTGAACGAAGAAGGTTCTGTCTTTCAAAAAGCTGTAGATCCATTGGTAAACGCGGCCTCCCAATCCAATGCTTCCCAAGGCGTCCTGGATGGTTTCATGTAATACATTGTCGTATGCAGCCTTAATATCCAAGAAAAGTGCCGCTGATAATCTCTTTAGGCTCTTATGCTGTTGTACAGACGTGACAAGATCAACAACATTGTCTATGGAAGATCGTCCACGTCGAAAGCAGGTCAAAGCATCGGGGTATATATTGTTATGTTCCAAGTACCACTCCAGGCGAGTCAGCACCATTCTCTCCATCACCTTTCCAAAACAGCTGGCAAGTGCGATGGGGCGATAGGAGGCCATGTCCAGAGGTGATTTGCCTGGTTTGAGCAGGGGCACAAGGCGGCTGCACTTCCACGAAGGAGGAACCGAACCGTTGCTCCACGAGTCGTTGTATACAGCTAGAAGGGCACGCCGAGCTGTTCGTCCTAGGTTAGCAAGGGCCATGTAAGTGACTCCATCGGGTCCAGGCGATGACGAGCGCTTGCATGCTGTCAATGCTGCCTGAAGCTCCTCTAGAGAAAACATATTGTCCATCCGAGTGTCTCTGGACGCCGGCGAATTTCGTAGGTTACTCATGTTGATCCCGGACCCCTTGTTTGCAACCCTGGCACCGAAGTCTTCCGCTACATCGATTTCACGCCGGCCTTGGTAGAGAGCAAGGCATTTGAACGGACAATTCTGTTGTGGCAATGTTCGTAGGCCGCGGATTATTCTCCATATTTGCGAAAGAGGTTTGTGGGGATCGAGCGACTCGCATAGTGACTTCCATCGTTGCGACTGTAGTGCATTGGTTCGACGTTGAATCTTCTTTTGTAGACGTCTCGCTTCCCTCAAGTCGTAGATGGATTTCGTGCGCCTATAACGTCGTTCGGCGCGACGACGGATTGCGCGAAGTCGCTCCAACTCCACCTCATATTTGCAAAAATCTGGCAAAGGTCCACAAATAAACGTTGCCTCTTGAATAGCGGCCTTCATTATACCTTCTAGGCTTTCAAGAGAGCCTTCTTGGTTTTTCTCGCATTGCTTCTCTGTGGATGATCTGTACTTTGACCAGTCTATCCGGGAAGTGGGTGCTATTTGCGACTTGCTTAGCCCCTTGATTTTTATATAGGTGGGGATGTGATCACTGCAGGAAATTACACTTTTCCTAGCACCTGAAGGCGAAAGCCTCTGCCGCACCTGGGGATGCAGTAAGTTGTACAATCACAAAGTACATTTTGTGGAGTGTTTTCGCAAAGTCCACTTGCAAACGTTTTTTTTTTGTGTGAGTGCGCGTGTGTGATTGGCGATTATTTTATCATCGGTTAAAAATGCTGTATTGCTGTCTGAGAATGCTTTGCATATAGTTTTTAACTTGACAACGACGTCTCGTCGCCAGGGCCAAGAAGGCAGCGAAGGCCAGAGGGTCCCTGGAATGAGGAGAACTCCAACCTAAGGTGGGCGCGGAACGTACACCGCTACACCGTCTCAAAAAATAAACTTTTATTCCTATTCCTCCTCTCTGTTTTTTGACATGGATGATAATTTCTATAATTTTATCGTACACCTGTTTTTTCGTTTATTTTGATCTACTTATTTTTTCTCTCACAAATATTTTGTATCGGCCCGCCTTACTCAATGCCCCAATGATAGTATTTGGGGTTGAACGCCTCAGAATTACGATATGCTTACGAAAGACGCCGTAGTGGAGGGCTCCGGAAATTTCGGCCACCTGCGGTTCTTTAACGCGCACCTTAATCTAAGTACATGGGCCTACAACATTTCCGCCTCCATCGGAAATGCAGCCGCCGCAGCCGGGATTCGATCCGGCGACCTGCGGGTCAGCAGCCGAGTACCTTAGCCACTAGACCACCACGGCGGGGCTCAATGCCCTCTTGGGCCTAGTAAGGTGTCATATTAAATAAAGAATGCACAGTATCCTCCGTCCTCTTCCCTAGAACTTTTGCACCTCAATCGGTGCTGCATTTGCTGCAGGAGTGGCCCACTTTTGTACAGCGTCAAATCATGACGTCACCTGACTACGTCAATGAGGTATGGCACATGTGTCATCATGCCGCTTTATTCGCCAGCCTTGCTTTCCTCAAGGTTGATTGATTTGTGGGGTTTAACGTCCCAAAACCACCACATGATTATGAGAGACGCCGTAGTGGAGGGCTCCGAAAATTTCGACCACCTGTGATTCTTTAACGCGCACCTTAATCTAAGTACGCGAACCTTAACACTTTCGCCTCCATTGAAAATGCAGCCGCCACAGTCGGTATGTTATCCCGTGACTTTCGGATTATCAGACGAGTGCCATAAGCACTAGACCACCGTGGCGGGGCTCAATGCCCTCTTGAGCCCAGTGAGGTGTCATAATAAATAAAGAAGGCACTGTATCCTCCGTCCTCTTTCTTCCCTAGAACTTTTTGCACCTTAATCGGTGCCGCGTTTCCTGCAGGAGCGGCCCACTTTTATACAAGTGACAGCTTCAACTCATGACGACGTCACCTGACTACGTCAGTGTGTCCTCGTGCCACTTCATTCGCCAGCCTTGCTTTCCTCAAGGGGACCGGACAATGAGACACATAATGATTTCGCCTTGATAATGTATCTGCGAACATTCTGTGAGACATATACACGATCGAAATGCTATTCGTAGCAAAGGCTTAGCCAGTTTACCTCGAACCTGCTGCACTTCCCGGTGATCATAAACGAATCCGTTCATGAAGGTGGCTCGTGGGGGCTTCGAAAAAATGTAGAATGCTTTGCGGGTGCACATAAGGGTGTTGAGTGGGGCAGGTAGATACCCCAACTAACGCCGGCACCTTAAGTTACAAAGCTCTAGCGCTGTTTGGCCGTGTCTGCCTCTTGCGTCATAGAACACCACACACTATCGGGACCGAAAGTGGAGGACAGCAAACAAACAGGCGAGGTGTGCACATTGGAATTGGTTGAAAAATTTCCACATATTACCTGTCATGTGATCTCCTCCACTGAACACACTTTCTCGCAGCACATTGCTAGCTTTTCGCAATGAGAGACATTCGGCTATCGGCTCTACAATAATATAAGGAAAGTGAAAGCTATCCAACGCAAGCAAAAAAAAAAAACACTGCGAAACTGGAGGCAACAGCATGAAAAAAAATGACAATGTGGCATAATATACAAGACTGTATTACAGAAGTAGAAAACTTTCCTAACGTTTTTGGCATCTTACGAATAAGCATCCAACAGTGCAGTTGCACTCAATAAATATAAGGGGATATTATATACCACTTCTCTAACGCAGAACCTACGTCATTCATGTTATTTTCGTAGGTCTTGGACTATGTGAGGTTAACAAATATCGTAACGAGTAGAACGATTCAAGCCGAGTCAGTGGCAGTATAGGGGGCAAGAGCTGAAGTGAAATTTTAATATTCGGGGCTTGTCCGGTCACCTTCTTACATGTGGCAATGGCTTTGTTTCTTGCTCACGAGTTACGCTTGTTTCAAAAAGATTGCACGTAAAAATTTGCAGAATCGGCAGCTATTAAACACAAGGTCAGGCATCGCAAATTAGCGCCGACAGCACGGTGCCAAATGCCGCCTTAAGACCACCGCGTGGCCAAGTTTAGGAACTGCGCAGTTCTTTTTGCGCAGACGTGCTGGCAATAGAACCTCAGGGGTGGGGGGGGGGGACAAGGCGGCTCTGTCGAAAGTGAAGCCCACCAGTGCTATAAACAAACTCAACTATAGATATCAGTTCTGAACTATGAGAAACATTGTTATACAACAAAGTTTAAGATTCCCGTACAACGTGGTACGAAGAATTTCTGGGCTTTCTCGTGCCCCAAGCCATGATGGGTGAGGCACTGCAAGGTTAGTGGCAAACTCTAAAATAACTTCGACATGCTCGGGATTATTTCAGCCCACCCTTACACTTAACCACATGTGTGCTCCTGAACTTTACTCCCGTCGAAATGTGACCGCTGTGGAATCTAACCCGTGCCCTCGTGTGTCTGAGGCCTCCGCGAATTAGGCTACCCCAGCAAATTGGGCTAAAAAAAAAAACAAAGCAGAGTGTTGGAGGGCCTCATGTTAACTTCTGCACTCTAACTGACAAGAGCGTACTTCTTCGACAAGCTTATTAGTTATTTGCAGGGGTGCTTGAACTTACAGTAATTATAAGAAAAAAATGAACTCCTCCGGAAAACACTGATGTAAGGACAATGGGGTTGGTTCATTGTAAGCATTGCTTTCTTTAAATCGTTAGTTTTCTTGGCAGTTGTTGACCGAGCAATGGTCTAAGCGTTAAAAAAAGAACACGATGCGAGTAAAACGGTTTGAATGTCTTGGTGTTGCTTCATCATAGGATGCCTTGGCACTGCATCGCTGCTTTCGGTCGTCGAAGGAGTTATCGCTGCCATAATATTGTCGCGGGATCATGACTTCGACTTAGGTATCAGCCGGTTTGTTCAAGAAGAAACTCTCTATTTGACCAAACCTGTGGCCGGTAAACGTAAAGTTTACAATACAGCAATACAAACTAGCACTGATAACGATGAACAGAGCGTCGGCCTTCGATCAAGTGATGATAGCTGGGTCGCGCCGTCTTTTGTGCATCAAACGGCGAACTTTCCAGCCTTATCACTGGTGGTGACAGAATAATTTATTGATTGATATGTGGGTTTAATCTTCCAAAACCACCATACAAGCTCTGGAATAAGCTTCAGCGTTCGTGTCTTGTGCGCAATCTTAACAAAACGATGTATACTACAGTAAAAGTTCTAGAACACCGAGACGCTTTCTGCGCCGAGCCCTGCTGATATCTTTTTTTTGTGAGTTTAAACGGAACACATCAAATTAACACGCGTGTCAATATCAATTCAGCGAACTAAAGAACTGTTGTTAACCCAGTCAAAAACGTGATACGCAATCTGTATTAGCAAAATGCGATCTGTGTCCATCGAACGTCGTTTGAACCGTCACTTCCCGACATGGATTGAACAACGGGCCCGTTGCATGCCGCAGGGGCAATAACGAACGGTATACATCACCCGCGATTCGATTAAGGTACATCCAAAGGCTGCTAAGCCTAGATCAGTCGACCACAGCGATCGTCACAGCGAATGCGGTGATAGCGAAGCATCGAGCACTTACCTCACGGGACCCCGGCAAGCGTCTGCACAACAAAGAAGAACGCTCGCGTTCCTGCAAGAAGGGGCGTCCGGCCGTCGCCGCCTCCCATACGCCGGCCGGCCCAGGGATGCGTCAGTCGCTCAGTCGTCGTTGGCGCGCCCCAAACACGTTTCTTTTTTGTTTCAACCGGCAGAACACAACCCTCGCAGCTACTCCAGGCAGTGTGCCAGCGCACGCCACCCCGCCGAGTGCATTTGCGGACGCCTTGTCCACAGAAGCCAGCGCACAGCGGCGCGGTGGTCGAAGGAAGGATGGGAGAGAGGGCGTTACTCTCGCCGTTTATGTCTTTCGTTTTAGTTGTTGCCTTTCCTGCCGGCACTACATCCGAGATCAACGCACTCGCTCTAATGCACGGATGCAATGCCGCCGCACGAACGGGGAAACAAACACCAAGGAACGTACACACAACGGTGCCACGCAGACAACAAAGCGTGCACGTTGATCCCACCAGAAATGCCCGCCCGGGTTCTTGTCTTTCACAAACATGTGTGTACATTACTTATCGCAGGCGCTGCGAGGTGCGGACAAGAACGGGCGCGACGTGTAGGAACGCACAAGCAGCGCTGTTGTTCACCTGAACCAGGACCGCGGATTGTGTGACGCAGGCGCAGTGGAAATATACAAATACGAACATAGAGTTGTGGTTCGGAGCGCGCGAGTTTCTTCGTGTGTGGTCATGTGCAATGCGTGCGTGCCTTCGCTAAAATAGCAACCGTGACGCAGGCATCGGGTATAAAAACGAAGTTCGGGGGAAGACAGTGGAAGGCTGGAAGCCCTTCCCGATGTGATGAAGTATACAATGGTCTAAGCACGATGTACCTTGATTCTTGGAAACTCCTTTTTTTATTGCACATCTATAACATGCATTTTAAAATAATCGGTTGTGAAATCATTTTTTTGAGTTAGTATGTATTGTTCATGTTTTATGTTAGCATTTGCAAGTAGTGTACATCTAATAATTTCCACACTACTGCCATGTGTATGCACAGGTCACCAGGGCCTTTGTCAAGCCGTTCTCACAGCTCTTAGCCTTGGCGACCTTCCAGTTTTTGTCTGGTAAATAAATAAAGTTTGAAAGTTTCAAAGTTTGTTGAACACGAAATACCACTGCATTCTCCTTTCCAAAGCGTGGAATTGGTTTTTTGCCAGGGTAAGTTCGACGTAGGCGCATAAGCAAACATGCGGGTATGCACGCACGCGTACGTCTATACTACGAGGCATTTTGGTGACCGCATTGTTGTCAACTCTAAGTAGTCGTCGTCATCATCATCATAGTAATCGTCCCCGCCTCTGCCACCGTCATTACACCAGTGCTTGTGGCAGGCGACTGGGTTATGTGACCTGGCCTAATAGGTGTTCTTGATGTGATGCTGTAATTTTAATTACATTCATACATACATGTAAACATAAAAGCGAACGCGTGTTAGTAAGTACATACATACAGCCGGCGTCAAAAGATCAGCGATCACTAGGTCGAAGAAAAGTTTAAATTCCTCCCCCCCCCCCCCTTGTAGCCGTATTTGGTCGACCAACGCAATACGAGCTGTTAGAGCGTTTAAGGGCAGGCCAGAAATCTGACTTCAATACACCTCCACGAGTCACGAGAAATGCCAAGATTTTTAGATTGCCTCACGGTCCCAGAAACTGTTGACGTGCACTGTAAATACATACATACATACATACATACATACATACATACATACATACATACATACATACATACATACATACATACATACATACATACATACATACATACATACATACATACATACATACTACATACATACACGAGACAGAGGGAATGAGGGGTGGACAAGCGAGAGGCTGGCAGGCAGGTGCGTTCCGTTGATGGATCACTGCACACAAACAAACACGCGTAATCGCCCGCAGAAGACAAACACCTAAGAACGTGACCTCGGGTGCGTACGCAGAAGCAGCTCCCAAAAGCACGTACGTACGGACACACACAGATACACGACGCACCGAAGAGTCAACAGGAAAGGATGCGTGGGAGGCAGCAGGACCTCGATAAGGCCGGTGCGATCGGAAGTGCGACGCGTAGCTGCCTATGAATGGAGAAATAGAGCGCGACTTCCGGGATACGGGACAGCTCAGCCGGGGGACGTAACGCCGGCTCCGAGGAGGCGTTTAGCGGTACGGGCGCTACACTGCGGGACATTGGAAGACAAATGCGCCGCTGACAGGCGTTGACAGATGCGAGCGGAGGAGATGGAAGAAGCAAAACTGCAGCTTGTATCGCTGAAACTTTGAAGGCCGGAATGGCAATCTATAACTTTCGTCCAGACTCTAATTTTCTAGCATGCCTATATTTTTTGTCGTGTGTTTGCGTGGGCTACTCTTGGTCGAGGTGGGGGGGGAGAGTGGTAAATACATTACCACAAACCGAGTTGGCTTGGTGTATATGGTCGGCAGTCGCTTTGCCTGAGCGACTGTCTTCCCGCAATACATCTCGTGCGTAGTGTGCATTCTTAGACAAGGGGGTGCAACCGTAGTAAACGTTTCACAAGTCGTGTTCATCATGAAGACGAGGCTACACTTCGTCTGGACGAGGTTCGCCAAAACTTCGTCTACAGCGACCCTCCATGTACAAGGAAATTTCATCTCCTGGAGACTCCATCTTCTGGGGAATATCTGTCTTGTTGGAATCTCACTACTTGTAACTTAAACCAGTCTCCCATAAAAAAAATCGTTGGAGCAATGCCAGACACCCCTTGCAATCATCGACGCACACCCTGGAAACAAAATCTTTCGACAATTTTCCGGGAGAAATGTTTTGTATTTTTTGTGCTGCTAGAGCTTTTTCCTTTCAGGGCTAGAATCCCTTGCAAGACCAGATGTAGCCGTCAATAGAAAATGATCATCGGATAGTTTTAGTGGTGGCGATCTGAGCTTCTGCGTAGGCAGAAATATCGTTTTTCCCCCTCGAAGACTAATGAACACTTGCTACAGAAGCCGGCACCTTTGCGTCTCTTTAACAAAAATTAATAATTGGCTTTCAAGAGTTCAGGTCTGAAGAAGCTCGCGAGCATCGTATTATTAAAAACATTGCCAGGTGATTGATATGGTCAATCACGCAACATCAGTGGTCTCCAACTAGAAGCCAGTGGGTGACATGACGCCCACGTACCTTTTGCCAGGAGTAATCCAGTACATCATTGTCTTGGTCTCAAATATTTTTATTCATTCCCATGAGCTACTCAAATATGGTTGGTATCACACATTTCTTTCTTGAGGCACGCCATGCAGTCACCATCTATTAAAGGGCCAGTCAACAGTCTCCGAAACGCGCCGGAAAAGCTCGCGCCATTTTTTCTGCGCGTGACCGACCTCCTTCAACTCACAGTGACGTTAACTCGGTGACCTGACGCAGCACAGAGCTCGTCAAAGAGTAATGTAGTCAACGTCA
>WOVY01005473.1:0-7500 GCA_013436015.1 Rhipicephalus annulatus
TCCTTCGAGGAACCTGCGTTCCTTCTCGGACTAAGCCACGGAGGGCTTGCTAATCCAAGGCACCTGTTCGCGTTACCTGCCCGCACCGAATCCTTCGAGGAACGCGAACAGGTGCCTTGGATTAGCAAGCCCTCCGTGGCTTAGTCCGAGAAGGAACGCAGGTTCCTCGAAGGATTCGGTGCGGGCAGGTAGCTTACCTTTCTGGTTCGGTTTCTTCTAGATTTTTCTTTGCTGTTTTTCAGTGCCTTTGTATTTGTGTTGTTTGTTTTTGGTTTTCTTACTCATGTTCTGCTCTTGTGCCATGGTCACTGTCTCCTCTATATATTTTCGTGCTCTGCGCAATAAACTCAGTTGGAAGTTTGCGCTCGTGTCTTTCGTGTCCTTCTTGTCTCTGTGTCGTCGTTTTGTTCTCGCGCAATAACTATCGTCATGCCATACCAACTAGCCCAAGCTGCCACACTTCTAAGTTACATTTTCGCAGGGTGTGCATCAGAAAACGGGCAGGGGAGGGGGGGGGAGCAGACAACATTGGCTTTTAAGCTGATATGACCTGATAGTCAAGATTAGTCGAGGTTGCGTAACGAGCAAAATCGATTGCCAATCACAAAGGACGGGAACTTACGGTGGCTTATTTCTGAGCAAAAAAAATTACTATCTGAAATTCCAGGAGGTAGAGGGGGAGCAGCCACCTGGAATTTCAAAAAGTATGGGGGCAATGGTTCGTCGCAGCCCATACCTCTTATGCCAATGTGTGGGGATGACTGTGACACCCCCCCCGCGCGCAAGCCTATGCACAGACGAGTGCCTGTGCTTGTCTGCTCGTTGCTGTTCTCCTGCCCAGTCCCGGTCAAATATGTAGTTAGAAAAAGTGGGTAACGATTTAGTGTACCTGGTACACTAGATCGTTACCCACTTTTTCTAACCACATATTTGACTGGGACGGCCTGCGCCATAGAGTTTCATACAATGAAACTCTATGACCCTCACTTTCCCATAGTAGAGCACAAGTACTCTACTATGGAAAATCGCAGGCCATCGCAGTTATATATGTGGTTAGAAAAAAATTGGCAGATCCCACGTACAGTAGGTATCGACGATATGCGAGGCACGAATGAGAAATGTTGATATGTAACTTTAAAATCGGCACAACGTTACAAGGTGGATGTAAATGATGCCGTACATGACTTCCGTGTTATGATTATCATGTTTGGTTGTGTCATTTATCTTTGTCATCTATTGACGTCACGTAACACCAAATTCGGTATATGTGGAGCTAGCAAAACGGCCGCGAGCGCATCATGAAGGGCCCAATATACTCCAATGTGGCGTTGACGCGCGCGCAAGCGAGGCATAGCGACGCTACGTTAGCAAAACGCGAGTACTCTATAGTCTAATGAGAGCGCTACCCAGCGTCGGTCCGCGGCCCGACGGCAACCAGCCAGAAATGCGACATGCTGCATTTCGCCACGATGCGTTACCCAGGCAACACTGCGTCTCCCGCTTTCGTGACGGAGGGACGCCGGACGCGCTAAAATGCGCATGCGCCTGCGAGTATATGGATTCGACGAAATGAACGCCGGCGAGCAGGCGCAACGCGTCAAGTCGAAATGTATTGGCGCCTTGACTGTTGCGTGTAGTCATGTTCTCACATCACACGCATCTCACGATTATCATGTTTGCACCACTCATATGCCTTCGTCATCCATTTGGCGTCACGTAATACCAAATTCGGCTATAGTGACAGCTATAGCGAAACGGCCGCGGCGCGTCATGAGTGTGGCATGTAGTCAGTCGTTACGTGGACTCGCTTTGTCATGATTTTCATGTTAGGGTCTGTCACTTGTGCTCGCATGCAGTCATGTCATACCATACCAGTTTTGCAACATGTCATATGAACGAAACCACCGCAAGAGCTGCAGGACCATGACATGTAAATCATGACATTAATGACTACGTGTCATGATTGTCTGTTTGATGACAGTCAAAATGTTCTTCATACAGTCATGTTATGCCATACCGAGTTTGGTATTGGTACCATTACCGAAACGGCCAGGAGAGCGAAAAGTCGTAGGCGGCTAGTTACATAGATAGATAGAATAGTAGTAGACGATAGATAGATAGATAATAGATAGATAGATAGATAGATAGATAGATAGATAGATAGATATGATAGATAGATAGATCGATAGATAGATAGATAGATAGATAGATAGATAGACACGCTCAAGTCACCGTAGTTCGCTAATAAATGCCTTCGCATTTGAAAAGTGGGTAAGGATTCAGTATACTAGGTACACTACAAACGAGAGAGCATAAGACCGTCCCGAGGGCCTCAGTTACAGTTACGCCAGAGGTGTTTAGAACAAAATGTTCAACAATTTTGAGACGTTGTACTCAACTATGGGAGAGCAGTAAGGCCGTCCTAATGAGAACCGTCAGGAAAAGACGAGTTCGACTAGGTGTACTACAAATGAAGCCAGTTATGAGATGCAATGCAAAGGTGTCTGATCGCGAAAAGCCTACATGAAGGTTCTGGTTATATCGTCGCTTTTGTCAGAGTGTCTGTTCAAAATTAGGGACAAAGAAGCCATAAACTTTCATATTGAGAACTCTTTAAGTTGGCTTCACGTCCTTTAAACAAATACATCTATATACTAAATATTCCGGTCTACGCTAGAAAATTTGACAGGAAAAAAGACCACTCAAGGTAACGATTCAGTTTTGATTTCTGCGTAGCGTACAGATAAGTCTCGTTTGCCGCTCGGGAGAAAGAGAAACCAGATATAGACTTTATTAATTTCCGGCAGATTGCTGGGATGGGCTCCCATTTAGGGCCAACGGAGAGACCGTGTCTCCCGGCAGCTTCCTTGGCCTGCTGGATCGCCCAAAGTTGTTTGTCCAGGCCCGAACTGAGCAGCGCAGTCCGCCAACGCGCCCGAAGGTCTTCACTGGAGGCCGCCACCCCAGAATGTCTGACTAATGCTGGACATTCCCATAGGATATGGTCAAGAGTGGCTATGGTGGTACAGTACTGGCATAGATTAGAACTATAGACGTCGGGATATATGTGGTGCATGATGACAGGGTTCGTGTATGTGCGTGTTTGTAGCTGCCGCCACTGAACGGACTGGGCCCGATTTAGCTTGGGGTGAGGCGGAGGGTACTCCCGCCTTTGCAGTCAATAGTGTTGAATTATGTCATTAAATTTAGTGAGCCGATCGTTTCATTCCCACACCGGCGCAGAAAGGTACGTTTGGGTGGCCGCTTCGTCCGACGTGACTCGGAACGTAACACCTCGAGCCACGTTGTGCGCCACTTCATTCGGACTGGCCTCCGCGTTACCTAGTGGTTGTGGGCAGGGAACCACAATATGTGTACGTATTTGTCCGCCTCGTGAATTTTGCCTGTACTGAGAATCCGCAATGCTTCGGGGGAGATTCTGCCGCTGGCGTAGTTTCAAACGGCTGTCTGCGAGTCGCTGATTACGCATGAGGCGTTAGTGTGGGCTATGGCCATCGCGATAGCCACTTCGTCAGCCGTTTCTATGTTCCGTGTGATATTTGACGCGCTGCTTTTGCATTGTTGTGAGTGGTCTACGACAGCAGCCACGAAGCGGTGACGTTCCTGGTAGCGTGCTGCGTCGACAAAGACTGCCTCGTGGTTGCGCCCAAACATCTTTGACATGGCTCTGGCTCTACTGACACGTCTGTCCTTGTTGTGTTCAGGGTGGATGTTTCTTGGTATGGGTGGTACTGTTAGCTTGGCACGGATAGTGCGTGGTATGTCGTGTTTGTCTCCCGTGTTGAGTGTGGTAAGAAATACCGAGATTACATAGAATCTGGTGGCCTGGCTTAGTCTTGGCTAATCACTCGAATTGGGAGATTTGTTGCGCCTCAATAAGTTCCTCAAGGGTACTGTGTAAACCAAGTTGAAGGAGTAGTTCGGTGCTGGTGTTTTGAGGCAAAGCTAGCGCTTGTTTGTAAATTTTCCTAATTAGGCTGTTGAGTTTTGACTTTTCCGCGGTGAACCATCGGTGGTACGCCGTCGTATAGGTGATGTGACTTAAAACAAATGATTGTATCAAACGGATGATGCTAGCCTCTTTCATGCCTTTGTGTTTATTGGTAATGCGCCTAATGGGGCGCATCGTATTAGACACACTGGCTTCATTGTTGCGAACTGTCTCTCCGTTGGTACCCTTACTTTCTATGATCAATCCTAGCACTCGGATTTTGTCCACGGTGGATATGGCGTGACCATCGCTTGTTGTGAGTTTTATATCAGCGTGTGCCTGCGCTTGGGGATGTTGTTTGGGTGGCCGACCTCTAAGCTTAGGGCGATATAGCAGTAGCTCAGATTTCTCCACCGAGCAGGATAGTCCAGTTCCTTGTAAATACCGTTCGACTGTGTCAATCCCCTCCTGTAATCTCTGTTCAATGGAACTGTCACTGCCGTCGCCCACCCAGAAGGTGATGTCGTCGGCGTAAATGGTGTGATGAAGTCCTTGGATGGTTTGAAGTTTTGAAGGAAGACCAATGAGGGCGAGGTTAAACAACAAGGGAGAGATCACGGAACCCTGTGGGGTGCCCGCACTTCCTATGGTTATTTCGGACGACCTGAGTGCTCCCACAGTGATCTTGGCCGTTCTGCCCGTAAGAAATGCCCTTATATAGTTGTACGTGCGAAGCCCCAAGTTTAGGGTATTGACCTGATTTAGAATGGTGCTATGCGTGACAGAGTCAAAAGCCTTCTTGAGATCAAGACCAAGTACGCCCTTAGTGGAGCGTCCGGTACTGTCTATGATGTGATGCTTAAGCTGCAACATGGCCTCCTGCGTTGAAAGATGCCTGCGGAAGCCAACCATAGTGTGTGGGAAAAAATCATTGTCTTCGAGGTAATTTGTCAGTCTATGCAGGAAAGCGTGTTCCATCAATTTGCCTTTGCAAGATGTTAAGAAGATGGGCCTAAGATTGTCAGTATTCAGGGGTTTGCCTGGTTTCGGAATCAGAATCACCTTGGCCGTTTTCCAATGCGGGGGCAAGATTCCGGTGTTCCAGCAGTTATTAATATAGTCTGTGATATGCGTGATCGACTCATCGTCCAAATTGCGTATCACCTTATTCGTGATGTTGTCCGGACCTGGTCCAGATTTGGTCTTAAGTTTTGTAGGGCGGCACGGATATCCGCTTCGGTGAATTCTTCGTCTAGAGTTGTGTTGACCTGGCCCGTATAATCTGGATGCTGCTGAGTAAGAGCCTGAGAGATATATTTGAGCTCTACCTCCCTAAGAAACTCCTCGTCGGTGCCCTTGTAAGCATGTATTAGTTTGTTGATGGTTTGTCGTTGGGCGGTTTTGCTGTCTTCTGGATCGAGCAGAAATCGTAGAAAATGCATGTTTTACTAAGACTTAGTTGCCTGTCCATCGCATCCAGGTTTCATCCCAGTGTTGCCAGCTTAGCTGTGTTGCATACATCTCTATCTCTGTGTTGAGGAGTGCTATGCGTTTCCTGAGGTTTCTGTTGTGTTTCTGTGTCTTCCACCTCTTTTGGGGCGATTGCTTTGCTTCCCACATGTGGAGGAGCCGGCTATCGATCTCTTCAAGGTGTGCCTCGGGAGGTACGATTCGGGTAGCATTATTAATATCCTGCTTAAGCGTGTGTATCCAGTCCTCCATGTAGCTGATGGGTTTTTCCTGGTTCTCACGTGATTTGCGGAAGTGGGTCCAGTCTACCAACTTTAGCTGTTTTCCCATGGGTTTACGTGGGCCACCTAGAACATGTACCTCGATGATGCAGTGGTCGCTACCCAGGTCCTCTAGGGTATTTTTCCAGGTGGCTGCTGATATGTTTCTCGTGAACGTCAGATCAGGCGTTGTGTCTTTAATGGAGCTAGTGCCACCAGTCGGTCAAATGCTTTCTCCCGGTCGAAAGACACAAGGAGACCACGCGCAGATCGCGGCAGAGTGAAGGCTATGATATCCCGGGTGGTAACAGACAAGCTGCGTATTTATCGTCCAGGCTTTGGTGACGACTGGTGATGACCCACCAGGGTGTTCAACAGAGCCCTCAAACGTTGAACGATGACCGTCGCAAATATATTATAGTCAACGTTAAGAAGCGTGATAGGTCTCCAATCTTCAGGACGAACAGAGGACGCGTCAGCTTTTGGGATTAGTACAATGCGGCCATCTCGAAAACTTGATGGAAAGACACCGTACTCGAAACATCGCCGGATAACCGTGGTTAAGGCAGTACCAAGCTCATTCCAAAATGACAAGTGAAATTCAACTGGAAAGCCGTCTGGACTTGGGGCTGTCCCCCGTTTCATATAATGTAGTGCTGCTTTCATCTCTTCGGCTGATGGAGTGACGTGCAGAGACTCGGGAGCTTGTTGAGGAACGCGAGGCAAACCTCTAAGCATGGTCGGTATTATATCACAATTTGTCCGCATGGCCGAACATGACATCTCCTCGAAATGCGCCAAAAAAGGAGATCGATCACGCGCAGGAAGCGGCTGTGCAGGTGGTGTCTGTGTGGTCATAAAAACAGGCGATTGTGACTGCCCAGAACACCATTGCCTCGCATAGCGTATCACCTCAGGGTGAACACAAGGGTTGCGCCTACAAGGCCGAATTCAGCACCAAATTTACCCCGAATACTGCGCAAGTTTTCGTTTCCCAACATTGCTGCCAGATGGCGTCCATAGCTCACGCAGCGCAAAGCCCCTAGATCAAGCAGAATTAACGCAGCGCCTCCAGACACAAGAGTGTCGTCTTTCGACGACATTTGCAGCGAAGCACGCAAACACATCGCCAATGTTCCCCTTTACATCTTTCTCACCTCATCAACAGCAGCCAAGACTCTTTCTTTTCTTTAATAAAGGTCACACTAATTTACAGTAAAATTAACGACACTGAATTTTTTAAGAGGACAACTTGTCTTTCTAAATCGGCTAACCGTGTCGCTTCAGCGTCCCTTTGACATTGCTACCCAAGGTACCTTAATTATGAACTGCCTGGTGTCGTCGCTGAGAGAATGAGAGTTCACCATAACGCCAGTGGAGAAACTCATGGTGGTGAGAAATGCGATGTATACGCTGCACATATCTCCAGAGTTACAAGTTTTGCGAGTCTTTCATGTTCTCGTCAACAGCCATTCGGAACTATATATATATATATATATATATATATATATATATATATATATATATATATATATATATATATATACAAAACAATACCGACGACACCCCTCATTCCATAGACTTCAAATTGGGTTAGCTTTGAGCTGCCTGTACTTCAATCCAAGTTCAACACCGCATTCTTTTCTTTCTTTTTCGCAAACACGCAAAGCTTGTGCGTAGACGGGTTAGCATGCCTATCCTTTAGCATTTACAATATGCATTCACTCCAAACAATACGGCACACGCGTGTTCAAAACAAATGTTCGACGATTAAGAGTACAATGTACTCTACTATGGGAGAGCATGAACTGGTGCATC
>WOVY01005473.1:10000-14552 GCA_013436015.1 Rhipicephalus annulatus
CCGTAGTGGAGGGCTCCGGAAATTTCGACCACCTGGGCTTCCTTAACGTGCGCCCAAATCTGAGAACACGTGTTGACAGCATCTTCGCCTCCATCGGAAACGCAGCCACCGCAGCCGGGATTCGATCCCGCGACCTGCGGGTCAGCAGCCTTTGCCACTAGACTGACTATAGTCTGATGAGAGGCGCGGCCAGCGTCGGTCAGCGCGGCCCGACGGCAACCAGCTCGAAATGCGACATGCTGCATTTCGCCACGATGCGTTACCCAGGCAACACTGCGTCTCCCGCTTTTCGTGACGGAGGCACGCCGGACGCGCTGAAACGCGCATGCGTCAGCGCGGCGCGCGCCTGCGAGTATATACCGCCGCCTGGCATGGCAACGCCGGCGAGCAGGCGCACCGCGTCAAGTCGAAATGTATTGGCGCCTTGACTGTTGCATGTAGTCATGTTCTCACATCACACGCATCTCATGATTATCATGTTTGCACCGCTCATATACCTTCGTCATTCATTGGCGTCACGTAATACCAAATTCGGCATATGTGAAGCTATAACGAAACGGCTGCAGGCGCATCATGAGTGTGGCATGTAGTAATGTTGTTACATGACACGCATGTTATGATTATCATGTTAGGGTCTGTCGCTTGTGTTCGTCATGCTGTCATGTCATACCATACCAGTTTTGCAACATGTCATATGAACGAAACCATCGCAAGAGCTGCAGGACCATGACATGTAAATCATGACATTCATGACTACGTGTCATAATTTTCATGTTGTGACAAGTCAAATATATTCTTCATACAGTCGTGTTATGCCATACCGAGTTTGGTATTGCAATGGTACCATTATCGAAACGGCCAGGAGAGTTAAAAGTCGTAGGTGGCTAGACAGACAGACAGACAGACAAGACAGACAGACAGACAGACAGACAGACAGACAGACAGACAGACAGACAGACAGACAGACAGACAGATAGATAGATAGATAGATAGATAGATAGATAGATAGATAGATAGATAGATAGATAGATAGATAGATAGATACGCTCAAAGTAGCCGTAGTTCGCTAAGAAATGCTTCGCATTTGAAAAGTGGGTAACGATTCAGTATACTAGGTACACTACAACGGAAGAGCATAAAGCCGTCCCGAGGGCCTCAGTTACAGTTACGTCAGAGGTGTTTAGAACAAAAAGTTCAACAACTTTGAGTACGTTGTACTCAACTATGGGAGAGCAGTAAGCCGTCCCTAAATGTAACGGGGGGGGGGTTAGAAAAAGGGGGTAACGATTTAGAGCACAGGGTACTCTACAATGGGAGAGCTTAAAGCCGTCCCGAGGGTACCAACGACAAGTTTCCCTACAAATACTGAAAATGGAAGCCAATTATGACAAGCAATGCAAAGGTATCTCATTGCGAAAAGCCTACATGAAGGTTCTGGTTATATCGTCGCTTTTGTCAGAATGTCTGTTTAAAATTAGGGACAAAGAAGCCATAAACTTTCATATTGAGAACTCTTTCAGTTGGCTTCACGTCCTTTAAACAAATACATCTATATACCAAATATTCCGGCCTACGCTAGAAAATTTGACAGGAAAAAGACCACTCAAGATAACGATTCAGTTTTGATTTCTGCGTAGCGTACAGATAATTCTCGTTCGCCTCCCGGGAGAAAGAGAAACCAGATATAGACTTTATTTCCGGCAGATTGCTGGGATGGGCTCCCACCTAGAGGCCAGCGGAGAGACCGTGTCTCCCGGCAGCTTCCTTGGCCTGCTAGATCGCCCAAAGTTGTTTGTCCAGGCCCGAACCGTCACCCCCGGAAAATCTTTTCAGGCCTGCGCCCAGCAATCTGACGTCATTTCCGGCCGGCCGACTCTCGGGGAAGCCGCAGCGGCAGCGAGCGCAGCGCGGCGGCAGTGGTGACGGTTCGGCGGCGTGGTGTTGACGGTGTTTCGCGTTTGTTGCTTTCCGTTGTTGTTTTGCGGCAATTTCCTTTCCGTGCGTGATGCTGGAGTGATGCGACAATGCCGAATAAGTGTTGTGTACCCGGATGCACCGGCAACTACAAAACAGGAAAGAAGATACAAGTGTTTTCCTTCCCTAAAGACGCCGACGCTCTCAAACAATGGCTACGCGCCATTCCTAGGAAGGACTTCGTGCCGACTTCGTGCATTAAGGTAAGAATTTGAGATGCTCCTGTTCTTAGCTTGTCGTTGCTTGTTCGGGTAGAAATCACCTATGATGGGAAATACTTGAGCGTGTGGCCGCCGGGCCTCGCGAAGCACTGACGCCAGCAGCGTTCGCAGCAAGGATGGTCAGCTGCGCTTTGTTCACTAACAGTGCCGTGGTGTCGTCCATTCTTGCAAGCTCTCGGTGGAAGCGCTTCGTGGAGTGCGGTGACATCACGCTCCCGCGTTTCCTTTCATGTTGCTTGTACCGCTTAGCGCAGCGCTTTTATTTAGATGCTTGCGAAACGTAGGTAGACTTTGTTTTAGCTACACGGACTGTAAACGCGGTCATGCAAACGGGAGCGCATTTTTTTTTCTTTTGAGAAGTGGCGTCTCAGACGTTCTTGAAACGTTTGTGCAGGTGTGCGCGGATCATTGCGACGCTTCATGCATCGAGAAGACGACATCGTACACGGATCCAAGGACAGGGAGAGTTATTGAAGTTGCACTCCCAGTACCACGGTTGCGTCCTGGATCTGTCCCAACGGTATTTCCCGGCTGTCCGTCCTACCTATCAGTACGAGACCAGAGCACGAGAGAAACCGGAGAAACCCCTGTCGCCAAGAGGAGCCGACAAGAAGCCTCCCAACGCGCCCGTGCTGTAGAAGAGTCGCTGGCGTCATATGAAGCGGAGCAAGAACGAGACCGGTTTTCGTCCCTCGAAGAACCAAGGGCTCGCCTGCAAGGGGTGTCAGTGTCTGTGGACTGTGATTCAGTGTGTGTGGACTGTGTCAGTGTGTGTGGTGTCAGTGTGTGTGGACTGTGTCAGTGAAGTGGACTGTGATTCATAAAGAAGAGTGCTGCATGTTTTTGAACATTATCGACTATCGTGAATCTTGTTGAATGCGTCATTGACGGTGTTTGCAAACCTTGAAGTCTTTGCCTGCTATCAAGGTTCACCAATCAAGAACCTTGGTAGCGCTGTTGTACCAGACTCAGTTCAAAAAGTAAGTTCCTTGTTGGAAATTTTGAACAACCTGTCGATGCTGTCTGAGGAGCGCTGCACTTATCGCCACCTGGCTCAAGCAATACATTCCCTTCTGGACGAATTGGAAGCCAGCATTGATGAAGGCAAGAAAGAGACGGTGAACTTTATGAAGGAGCAGCTACTACTCCTTTCTGCAAAGCTCTTCACATTTATTCTTGTGAAACTGCACAGAGTGTATTTGATTGCATGTCATGACTTGATTTCCTTGGTATACTTCTGCCTTATGTAAAATGAGCCTTGTTTCCAGTTTTGTATCTCTTTACAAGTTGTTAGCTTTTAAAGTGGTGTACTTTTTTCTTTTTTTAATTCGAACTGCCTCGGTGCCTACTGTAGCAGTTGTCAGTCCGTTTTGGTACCTAAGCTGTGTACACTTTCCTTGTGCACTCTGTGTACAGACATGTTGTGAACTGTGATTTGTTTTCTTTCTTAGATTTTGTTTGATTTTTGTCCCTAGGACATGCACCTACCTGTGGCAGTACATTACTTTTCTTTCTGTCATTATCATGCTGTGGACCACAATTTAGCTCACCAGTGTTCTTATGTATTGTATTTTTGGCAAGTGTTTGAAACCTGATACCTTGTGTTGCTACTGCTCTATGATAACGAATGGTATGTTTTCCTCTAACCTACAATTTAAATGAAAGTGTGCTTTTTCTGTTCCAAAGCTCGGGATGTTTTTGCTGTTACAATCTGTTTTGTTTGAGTTTTATATGGCAAGATATTGTGTTTTGTACTTTTAACATATTTTCAGCATTAAGGGCAACATCTTGTGTGCCTGTCGTCTGCCTGGACCGAGAAACAATGCGCACTGTGATATTTGTACAGACTGCGTCTGGCTGTGATAAATAAATATGCATTATTCCATTCATGATATTCATTATTTCTTGATACCTTGATAAGTTCCCCAACCGCGGTGGCTCAGTGGCTAAGGCGTAGCGCTGCTGAGCACTAGGGCGCGGTTTCGATACCCGGCTGCGGCGGCCGCATTTCTGATGGAGGCGAACAGCGAAAACGCCCGTGTGTACGAGATTTCGGCACACAATAAAGTAAAGATTCCCAGGTAGTCAACTTGATCCTGAGCCCTCCCCTACGGCGCGCTTCATCGCCTGCGTTGCGTCGGCGCGTTAAACCATACAATCAATCGATACCTTGATAAATCGTGCGGACATGGTGTCATGGCACCTCGCCCGAGTCGGTAGGCGTGAAGGGCTCATCGCGGCAAGCGCTCGCGGCTGGCGCAGCCACCCAGCGAAGGGCGGCCGGCCGGCCGGCGCGATGTTGACGTCGTCGACGTCACGTCACGTGACGCGCAGGCCTGAAAAGCTTCCGGGGGTGA
>WOVY01005474.1:0-85266 GCA_013436015.1 Rhipicephalus annulatus
TGATGTGTGGGATGAAGGTTAGTTTTGTGTCTAATATTAGTCCAAGAACTTGTGCTCGGTCTTCACTGACAGAAGTTGACCATGCAGTCAATGTCGGGTCAAGATGGAGGCCCCTCTTTCCGCAGAACAGACGCATGTGTTCTTTCGCGCGTTGAGTATAAAACCATTCTATCTCATCTGCCCATTGAGATACCTTGTTCAACCCTAGTTGAACTTGACGTTGGCAACCTGAGATGTTGCAGTATTTTGAAACCAATCTGTACATCATCGACATATATGAAGTAAAAATATTACTAAGGAGAGACAGGTGCACGGAATTAATTTTTTACTAAGAAAAGTGTGCAGCTCAATACACCTCCTTGTGGCGCTCCTGTTTCTTGACAAATATTAAGATAAGACAGTGCCAACTCGGACACGGAATGTACGGTCAGACAGGTAGCTTTCGATGATTGTCAGCATTCTAAACCCCACACACCTAAATGTGACAAGTCTGGCAAAATGCCAATCGCCATGTAGTTTCATACGCCTTTTCCATATCGAAGAACATAAAGAAAAAATTGCTTATTAACAAAGCGTCGCGAAATTTGTGCCTCAATACAGACAAGGTGGTCAGTGGTGGACCGAGCCTCTGGAAACCCACACTGGTATGGGTCAAGTAGGCCATTAATTTCAAGGAAGTGCATCAGGCGCCTGTTAATCATTTTCTCAAAGACCTGCCAAAGACGGCTGGTTAACGCTATTGGCCTGTAGCTGGAACTGAGGCCGGGTCCTTTCCTTGTTTTAGAATTGGGATAACGATAGCTTCCTTCCAGGCTGAGGATAGCTCGGCGGTAGACCATATCGCATTGTACAAGGAGAGGAAAGCTTTCTGGGTTTTTTGGTGCAGGTGTTTTAAATTTAATATGCCACATGGTCAAGGCCTGGGTAGATTCATTGCAGCAGGTAAGTGAGGCTTGTAGTTCAGCCAAACAGAAATGTTCATTGTATGCTCATGTGTTTGTGGGTTTGCGCTCTAATCTCTGTTTTTCTATTCTTGTTTTGTATCATCGGAACGTTTTACTATAGTGTGATGAGCTGGAGACCTGTTCGAAATGCACTCTGAGTGTTTGCCTGGTCTTCCAAACTCTCCCCTTGTGTGTTTCACTAGAGGAAGTGAATGTGCTTTTCGTCCTGCCACCTTACCAACCATGTTCCAGACTCTCGTTCATCTGAGTATGAGTTAATGCCTGATAAAAATTTGTGCCAACTTTCCTTCTCGCCTATCGGCGCGCCCTCCTCCTTTGCGACTTGATGTTCTTAATGTTTACAAGATTCTCGGCTGTAGGCGAGTCTCTAAGCAACTTCCATGCCTTATTTTGTTTTTTTCGCGCATCACGGCACTCATTATTCCACCATGGGACTCGTCGTTTGCTTCACGGTCGACATGTTTGGGGAATACATTTCGTTGCTGCACTCAAACAGAAAGCTGCAAAGTATCACACAGCATCCTCTATGCTCAACGCCGCCATGTCAGTCCAAGTTAATAGAGTCATTTTCTTTAAACTTTTCCCAATCGGCTTTGTCGGAGAGCCATTTGGGAACCTGTGCAGGACATCTGTTATTGGTGTGCTGATAACGATAGGAAAATGGTCCTACCTACCGTATGGATTATTAATGACTTCCCATTCAAGTAGAAGCAGGAGTGATGGGGATGTTATACTGAGGTCTATTGTTGAGTATGTATTGTTAGCTTGTAGTATGTTGGCTCTTCAATTCAGCAGGCACGCACTGGACGAAAAAAGAAACTGTTAATCAGGCGACCTCGCGCATCGCAGCGAGAGTCACCCCAGAGGCTACCATTCCTGAACCTTACCCCAGAGCTAGGTAGGGTTCAGGAATTCGTCTATGAGGGACTGGATATCATGCTTTTCAAGACGGTGTTGAGTAGGTATGTAAAGAGAGCAATGGTGACGAGCTTATTCAAAAGAACTGCTCGAACAGTCACCGCATCAAGGGATGTTAGTAGTGGTAGGTGTGTGCATGCAATCCCTTGATTCACTATAAAGGCAACACCACCAGATGGCACAATGGCATCATTCTGGTCCTTCCGAAAAATAACGTAATGACGTAAAAAGTTGGTGTGTTTAGGTTTCAGGTGTGTCTTGGTACGCACAGCACCTTAGGTGTATGTGTAAAAGTTCCTGGATATCGTCGAGGTTTCTCAGCAGTCCTCTGACGTTCCACTGTAGTAGACGATAAGTCTTTCTCAACCGACCGTTGGTTACGTGTGCATGTTTGATCTAGCTGCAGTTCATGCAAAATAGTGAACTAGATTCCTTTCCCTAAGTTCAAACGCATCACAGCATCTGCCATGGCAATCTCAACAGCAAACAATGATGCGTTCTTGTCCTTCGGTGAGAGGCTCCAATGACCGAATGCAAGGCCTCATTCGCATTCTGCGTCTTCCCTGGTGCATCATTCTACAGGGAGCTTCTTGTCGGACAGCGTTCATAAACAGGACACAGTGCATTGGCTCACAGCCTCTGACAAATTGTACTTGCTTTTTGGAGTGGGCTCATTCCTTGCCATGGCTGCATTATGCTTGCACCAAGACTCGGGGCAGTGGTGAACAGAGGTGTGGTTTGATTTCTCGTCAGTGGATGTCACATGATGCCTAGCCCACACAGCCTTGTGCATCTCATCCACATTCCCGGAATGGGATTTCAAAGCCCAGCCGTAATAACTCGTCAATTTTGTGATGAGGTCACCCGTGAGAACTATGTGCCGAAGTACAGTCCCCATGCGCTTCTGCACATTGTTCAAGCAGTCTTCTTTTTTAACATTATGAAGCCGTACACCCATAGAGTTTCATACAATAATACCTAGAGTGGAATCTGGTGCTAGTGTCTACGCGGGGCTCTTTCAACGGCACTTGTACCAGCATGGGAATGATGGGAAGTACAGGCTTCGGATCTGCTTTGGATGGATCACGTTCTTGAGATTCGGGACGCTTCTTTTCCGAGTGTAAAGCAAAGTGATATAAAGTTGTAATAAATTGAAACTTGCTTCACTTTTTTTTTTTGTACCAAAACTTTATTGCAGACGGTTCTTGTGACTAAGCGGTAGAAGTGAAACCTGGACAAATTTAACCACCAGGGTATGCATTGTTCTGTCACTGCGTTCCAGATTTGGCATCAAGATGTAATGAATTATTCCTTACAACATTTCAAAACAAACACTCTTGGTTTGCCCTCGAAAGTATGCAATATCTATTTATGGAAATAACAGAACCGTATCAGTGAGAAACACTTGACGTTTTGTCTGCTGCGATGCCAGGTGCGTCTGTTCAAGTGGTCTGCCTCCAAACAAACCTCTCGTTTTGTTGTGAAGTCGAGTCAGAAGAGCGTGGCGGTGCGTCTACTTCGCATCGCCGTCGTTCTGCAGTCGATTTCAACCAGTTTTAGCATGACGCACTAATAACAAACGGAACTCAATGTAATATCTTGCACTGGCATGGGACGCTACATCTATGCGCAGTGGTGAGTGGATGACGCTTTGCTTAAACTGTCAAACACGACTTGTACAGCTCCAGCGTTGCAGTAAATTGAGAAGCCTAGCAGTTTTCAGCTTCTTTGAACAACAAAGGCACAGCTTCAGTCCTTTGAACCCACCCCACTACCTACTCTACGCGAATAACAATACTGAAACTGCAAAAAAAGATCCGTAGACACTTCACTGGCGTGATTCAATCTGAAGCCTTTACTTTCCATAATTCCCATAAGGGTACACGATCGCAGCGCCAGATTCCTCTCTAGGTATTATTGTATGAAACTATGTGTACACCTTGGCTTCTTTGACAGCACTGTACGACCGGCTGTCGCTATCACAAAGCATGGTGGTGTACTTGAGGCCATGAAGCGAAAGGAAGCGCTGAAATAAAATCATTACTGCGTCTACTTCCATTTGGCCAGCTTTGCATGCGGTATTTTTCTGGCATGAATGTTTGGCTTTCTATTCAGAGTATTCTGGGCTCTCGGGTTTTGAACCACATTCACAGCCGAGGCAAAAATTACCGTATACACGCGTGTAAGGGCCGCACCCGTGTAAGGGCCGCATCCCGTTTTTAAGAAGCACATATTCAAAAAAAAAAAAAAGTTGTGTGTAAGGGCCGCATCCGCACTTTCCTTGACCCATGCGTATTCAAATTGCGCGCGCGTGTGTGAGCTACTAGGCGTTGTCAGTAGATGGCGTTAGAGAACGCAAGTCTCATCATCACCATATAGTACATCATTAGAATAATTTGTTGGTTTTCTTCATGCTAATATGTTCATGAAGTTGGCTAAAAATTTTTAGTTTATTTAGTAGTGTTCATACACCCGCCAACTAAAGGTTAAAGCAGGATTTTATCTTTAACTTCTGACACTTCTATACAAACGCGCTATCTATATCGGCATTAGCATCACCAACTTTGGTGTTTGTGCGTTGTTCGGTCATTGTGCTGTTCAGCCTGCCATGTGCTCGAGTTTTGCGCACCGTTGAATGACTCTGGGACTCCAGCTAGTTTTCTGCGGGACGTTCACGTTTTGGCACGATGGGCAAGCAGCTGAATAGCTATACAGCTGGCTATAAGTTGAAGGTGATCAAGTTTGCTCTCGAGCACGAGAAACGGGCCGCCGGCAGAAAATTCGACGTTGACGAGAAGTGTGTTCGACGTTGGTGCGCTCAGAAGAAAGCCTTGCAGAACACCAATATCAAAAAGCGCGCTTTCCGAGGAAAACAGTGCAAGTATCCCGATTTGGAAGAGGAGTTGCTCCGCTATGTGACTGAGGTGCGGAACGATGGTTTTGCGCTCACTACAGACATGCTGCGCATGAAGGCACTAGCCTTGGCACGTGCGAAAAATATACCGGCCGGGGATTTCAAGGCCAGTGCTGGCTGGGTGCGAAGGTTTATGAAAAGAAAGGGACTCTCTTTTCGGCGAAAGACCACGCTGTGCCAGCGGCTGCCAGAAGACTATACCGACAAGGTGCTTAGTTTTCACAAGCATGTCCTCGGCCTGCGCCATCACAGTTATTTGTTGTCGCAAATAGCGAACGCTGATCAAACTCCTGTGTGGTTTGACTCTCCCGAGAACTACACAGTCGAAGTAAAAGGCAAGAAGAGTGTCGCCGTGCGGACCACCGGCGCTGAGCGCCAACGCTGCACCGTGATGCTTTGTGTGACCGCGGACGGGCGGAAGCTACCCCCATACGTTGTTTTGAAAAGGAAAAGAATCCCGAACGAAGTTTTCCCCAAGGGCATCATAGTTAGAGCCCAAGAGAAGGGATGGATGAACGATGATTTGGTGCTAGACTGGGTGAAAAGTGTTTGGCAGAACAGACCGGGAGCTTTGTTGGCCAAACATTCACTTTTAGTATTGGATAGTTTCCGCGGCCACCTTACCGATAAGGTGAAGGAGCAGCTGCGCCGTGTCGGCACAGACATGGCCGTGATTCCAGGCGGCCTCACAGGAATGTTGCAACCATTGGATGTGAGCGTGAATAGACCATTCAAAGTTGAATTCCGAAGACTACACGGAATGGATGGCAACCGGCAACCATGAGCACACGCTGACCGGACGGCTGAAGAGGGCACCGCTTGCTACTGTTCTCAGTTGGACATTGTCGGCGTGGAGCTCGGTGTCGACGGACATTGTGTCCCGAAGTTTTAAGGTCACTGGGATATCCAACAGCCTGGATGGCACCGAAGATTACTGTTTGTGGAATGATGGTGGTCCGCAACACACTATCTTGGACTCCGAGTTAGAGGACTCGTCGAGTGACGACGATTAAGGGGAGACGCTCCTCGAAAGCACTTTTTTTTTGTTATTCAACTTAGAGCTTCAGAAATTGGACCACTGATGCAGTTTTTCCTCCTGATTCCAAATCTGTAATCAGTTTTTACATAAGTGCAATAGTTTGGGAGTTGTGTTTCAAGTAATGGTGAAACTTGATAAGTTTTCCGGGAACTTTCGCGCATACTAAATGTTCATGCAGAGAGTTGTTCAATGGCTCCTTTTGCTCCCTATTAGCCATAGAGTGCCGATATCTAGCTAGAAATTGTGCTCCAACTTTGGAACTATGAAAAAAACATCTGTGTAGCAAAGTACCCTTTTTTTTCCACTCGACCACCATTAAATTTATTAATAGATATTTACAGCTGATAGGTTGTGCTGATTCAAGTAGATATCGGCACCCTACGCACTCTCCTCAATGTGTGTGCCAAATTTCGTCGTCGTATGACCATTCTAAGTGCCCGAAACACTTCCCGCAAAAAATGCAAATTGGCCAAAATTGCGAAATGAGAAAAACGCGTTTGAAAGTTTGAAAGTCTGTATTTACAAAAATGAAAAACGCAGTAGCACGAAACTTGTGCTGAACACATACACACATGTCCAGAGGGAATATCAGTTGTCTAAAACTCTCCAGCACCGTAGGTTTTCCCTTCCCGGCTGGTGCGGCAGGACTCTTCCACCCGGGCCCTCTTGGCTGCACTGCGACGGTGTGCCCTCGCCTCAGCGGTCTGACGCACATTCATCTTGTGCATGCGCATGCTGTCTCGGCGGTCGCTGAGGGTAACCAGGGCCTCCGAAGGAAGCACCCCAAGCTCTTCCAGCACCTTTTCAAAGCTCGCGTGGCCCCGGTTGAACCACAGGACTGCAATGGCTGTGGCTGTTTCCACAGCAGTCCGGGAAGCAAACCGGGTCTTTGGACACAGCAGCCATATTTTGCTGTTCAGGGACTCGGCCGCGTTCTGTGTCTTGCCGTGGAGGCACCGGGCAAGCAGCTTCGCATCTGTGAGACGCTTGTAGATTGGGAGGACTGCCAAACCCTGGGCCTTGGTCAGGAGGGGGGTGTGGCACGGTGCAGGCTGGCCCTGTGCCTCAGCACGTCGGTGCTTGCACCACGAGTCTGGGCCTGCAGGACAGAACTTGTGACTTCCAGCACCGTCTGTTGAGCACGAGTGCAAACATGAGGCCCATATGGCAGTGTACATCTTGTGGACATTTCCCCGATTGTTCACAATGGCCACCTGAAAGTAAGTTTGAAGCTTCTGGATGGTGGTCTCCTTCAGCTTCTCCCCTCGTGGAAGTGGCGTTGGCAGCTTCCGCAGGCCGGTGCCCAGACGTTTCGCCACGTGGTTGGTGCACTCCTCTTTTTCAATTGGAGTGTCAGGGTACACGTTGGCATCACAGACCCCGTTGTAGGCCTTGCTGTCTCCATCGCTTAGGAAGATGGTGAACCGCAGGGGTGTCTCATAGTCCACAGTCCTCTGCCAAATGCGCACTGCAGCTTCGGCCTCCATGGCATGCGAAGAACAGTCGCAATTCTTCTCACAAACGGGATGATGAAACGCCTGCCATGTTTCTTCATCGCCTCCCATGTCGTTATGCAAACTGCACGCCAGGCAGAAGTTGGAAAGCACTTCATAGTCCAGGCACAAACCAGTGTCCAAGGACACTACAGTTCCCACACCATTGTGGCTTTTGTGGCCTCTTTTTTGCCATGTGCCGTCAAACATGACTGGCACGTCACTGTTACCAGCCACCTCTTTGGTGACGCTGCGTGCCCTTTGCATGTTTTCACAGACAGCCTTCACTGCCGCACTGTGAATCTTTTTGCCGATAGCATGGAAGGTCTTATGGTGCATAGGGTTTGGCAATCCAACTACTGCACAAAATCGTGAAAGTTGCTCATGCCCGATACCGACGGCACGCGCTGCAAGCACCACTTTCAGGTTCACGGCAAAGGCGTCACGCGAACTCCCGCTGTCGTAGCTTCTGCTTGCACCGCGGCCGCCATCTGACGCGACCCGCTTCGACGAGTACGCGGACGAAAGGATGCTCTCCGAGCACTCCGCATTCTCGCAGTGTAGCTCCAGAAACGCCGAAAGGCCTTTCCGCTTTTTATTCGGTGCCCGAACTGCGAGTTTACTCTCGTGACAAACGGGGCATGCCGCGCCTGCGACGACGGCCGTCAATGCACCCAACTCGCACAGCACTACGCTTTCGGCACGATCGGCATTCGGCCTGACGTCGTTTTTTCGAATAACGCGATCTTTTTCTGCGATGCACTCACAAAATTCACTGCAGCGTTGATCTCGTCGTCGCAGTTGCCATGGTCGACGTTGCCATGACCTACTACACTCCTGACCTGTTCAGATAGCGGGGTTCCTATGGGAGCGCGTGTCCCCGCTCTCGTTCAATCGCTCGCCGTAGGTGGCGCTACCTATAACCTGTTCGTCTGTTTCTTTACGGTTGTTTTGTAGGCGCTGGTATAAGAATGCCTGCATTCTGCAGTGAACTGGCGGCATATATGTGACTATTTCTTCCCATACATTGCTGGTTAAGCAAGGTGTTCAGAGCGCTTGAGTATTTATAGCACACTGGTTGACAAACGTGGGAACCCGTAGATTTACACGATGTAGGGCAGCCTATGCGTGGTCGCGTGCATTTTATTGCAAAAAAATTCTGAATGTCTTTTAGTATTATTATTTCTGAATAATTCTAAATTTTGGATCATAAATACGCACTACGAGTGCTTTGTTGGTCAAAATTTGACCACAAAGAGTGAAGATGACGTCAGCGAGCAGGTGCTGCCTAGCGCCACGCCGCTCGTAGGTTACGGCCCTAGCGGCAGAAGGTATGAACTAGAACGTGGGCGCTGGAAGAGGTGCTCTCTGGGCAGGTCAGGAGTGTAGTAGGTCATGGACGTTGCCGTGGTCGATGTTAGGCCTACCGGCCGCTGGCCCGTCGCGGACATTTTCGTTGGCGGTGGCTTTCTTGTACGTCCTCCGCCGCTTCCCTCTGAACTTGTTCTTACTTCTGTATTTCCGATGGTCGGCAACGGCATTTTTCGGGCTTGCCATCGCACGAAAACAGCGAAAAATAACTCCGGAAAACAGTGAAGCGAACTACGGCAAGAAAACACGGGTGCTGTCAGCCAATGGCGGCCCTGCGTTAGTGGCGCGCGGTTTGAAACGGCGGGAAAAGACTGTTTTTGTTGCTTTTTTTTTAGATTTTTCGTGAACGTACGAGACTTCAAGAACCGGGATCGTGGAGAGTAAGGACAACTCTACACGAGCCAGCGGCCGCAATATGGCGGACAGCTCTCTTCGCGGCCCCGCGAGCACGCGAACAGCAGCCCGTTTTGTGTAAATTTCGTGATGCCGCGCGTCACTGCCGCTCACTCAGACGCGTTTTTCACTGACTTCTGATGCTTATTTCGCTGTGATATTTTCAGATGTCAAAATATAATGTATAAAGATGATAAAGCAACAATAAACAGAAAAGGTGAAATTTGGAAAAAAAAACGCGACTTTTCGACCCGCGTCTCCCCTTAAGCGCACACGCGGCATACTGCAATAAACGCTCTTCGTTCACTAACTGGTACGTTGTTTTTAGTTCACCAAAAAAAAAAAGTTCCGTGTATGGGCCGCAACCTGAAAATTGGCCCCCACTTCCTGAAAAAAAAGTGCGGCCCTTACACGCGTTTATACGGTAGAAAGCACAACAAAGTCTAGCACATAACCTGAAAAAACTTCTATCACAGTGGCTAGTCCAATGTGAGAGGCGTGTCCTCTTGTGTGCCAGCTTTCATCAAAAGAGACGGCAATATTTCCGGGGTTGCCGAAATTGAGGTCCTTGTAGAGGCACTTTACCAATGTGGCCGACTAAGTCAAATGTTCGGAACAAGCTCTCGTTGCTGCTGGCTGAAGCTTCATTTTCAAGTACTCTTGGTACGTTTTCGTGAGAAGGCACCGATGTGAAACACCGATAGCGGCAAAGATGGCATTCAGAGCTGTCTGACCGTTCCCAGTGCTCTGAACCGCACGCGCCGTGCGAACGTTGATTTCGAATGGGTTGCAGTTACTGCTGCCACCAACCCATTCAGTTACTGCTGCAGCTACTGCTGGAACAAACTTCTCCGCAGCTGCCGCAGTCAAGCTTCAGCTTAACGGCTACGCCATACTCACCCACGTCGCGTTCGATGGTCAGCTGACGACGGCACACTCGGCAAGCAGAATGTTCGTTTAGTAAACTGTTCACCATGTCGAGGTCATCCATGGTATACATCGGGGCCGACGAACTTTCGGTGCTGCGCTGACTCGCGAGAACACTAATTTTGCGACCGGTTGCAGAGACCGAGGAAAGTTCCGCTGCTTTTGCTGGGCACGACGCTTGATGAGTTCTCAGTCAGCCTATGTAAAAAATGTCGCGTCTATCCTTGCAGCTCGATCGCGCATACTTGACGTACTGCAGGCAGCGGTCGCAGTCGCCGCCACGCTTTCTCAGGCTGCGAGATCTGTTGCAGCAGCATTCTCTGATGTCTTAATCACAAGCGGCAGCGTTGTTTCCTGGTGCCTTGTTGAAGTATCACCACAATCAGCTGATTCCGACGACACCGTGGTCACCGTAGCGTTCGCTTGTGTAGTAACGCCGCTTTGCCACAGAATCCATTGCTCTCTTCCGCCAAAATCTGCAGATATCTTCGTCGGCAGTTGCGATAATTTATGGCACTCTGAGCGTGTGTCGCCACTAGAAGAAGCTGTAGCGATCGAAGGCTGCCTTCGTGTCGGGCTGGACAGGAGACCGGAAGCTGTAGCGATCGAAGGCTGCCTTTGTGTCGGGCTGGACAGGAGACAGGGGACTGCCGGTCTCCTGTCCCGCTCGGCTCTGCCGACGTATCCTGCGCTGGCTGCGATGACTCCTTGGGCTGCACAGCACATTTTTTTCCGTTGCTTGCCAAATTTGTAAAGCGTGCGGAACTTCCTAGCACGGTTCACATCTCGATTTCGATCGCAAAACTACAAAACTTCCGAAATGGCGGTGACAACGCGCGTGATCACCAGTGTTGTCAATCCCCACGCTCCAATCACAAGCCGCTGTTTACTCACGTGACTGCCATGGACCAATGATACCGCACGGTTTTGTCGCTTGTTTTTGCCTGGTAGCGCAGACTGGCTGCAACATTGAAGGTTCGCTCCTGGCGGGAAAGCGAGCTCAACACAAGCTATTTCAAGCGAGACTAAGATGGCTGCCATCCGATAAGTGGTTAGCGCGATTCCAGCAACGCAAAAGGGTGCTGCTTTCGACGATTTCATAAGCAAAACCAAGTGCTGGAACGAATAAACACGATTCTGGCTCAACGACGCGTCATTTCGAGTTTATTTTTTGCTGGCAGGTGCGGGATGATATGAAGATAATGAAAATCACCAAACTGAAAAATAGATTTTTGGGGCGTTTTTTCGTCGCCAAGACACGTGTACGAAAAACCTTTTTTAAATTTTTAACAGATTTTAATGCCACTTGCAGAGTTTTCGAACTGTCTCGGTAGAATATTGTTAAAGAGCCAGTAAACAGCCCTGAGGTCCAAAATTTTTAAATAGAGAGATATGTGCGGTTTTTCTTAGCAAACATGCTGCCACAAGAATTTTGCGAATACGTGCCTATATTAAGGAAGTTACAGGGGTTAGAACATTGGTCTGAGCTAGTTTCAAATTTTTGCGCGGCCTCGCTCGCCTTCTGCCTTCCATAAAGGGGAAGGCGTAACCCATCATATTGACTCCGCCCACTTCGGCAGTGTGACATCACGTCAGCGATTGACGTCATCAGCCAACTCGATCAGTCGCAATGCACTTCCGCTTGCTGCAAAGCGTGGTTGTTTGTTTACCGTCTGCCGCACCATCCGCGGGTCAACCGTGTAAGCGTCAGGTGCGAAGTGTCGACCACAAACGATCAGGTCCCCGACGTATGTCACTGGATGGACGATTCGCTTCAGCCATGCAGTGCGCAGGGCCCCATCGTGAGGCACCCGGTGCCGATGCTTCTCCGCTGCCCAGTCGCTCGATTTGCAGCTGATGACAGAGCAACACTTTTTACCCTTTTGCTCATGTCAAGGGCGAAGTGCGTTCATATGTGCGCACAGGCGCTGTAGTTGAGCAAGGAGTGTACACGTGCACGCGACAACAGCGAGGCTGGTTCTTTCACCGCAGAGCCAAGAAACAAGGGAAAGTTTCGTAGCTGTGCGTGGGAACAGGAACTGACGTTGACTTCACGACTGACTTTTCCCACCTGATTAGGCCAATCGGCAAGCTGCTTCGGCGAGCTGCGTGCTACGTCACGTCGCCGATCACAAAGTTGACGTCACTGCGCGTGCAAGGAGGTCGGTCAGGCGTAGAAAAGATGCACAGGAATTGTTTATCGAAGTAGAGGCTCTGTGCGGTGCACAGTGCTGTAATATTCAGAAAACGTGATCGCTGCTGTCTAATCTACAAATTGCCGAGCTTGTATGGGGGTGTAAAAAAAAACGTCGGAGCCTGTTTACTGGCCCTTTAAGACTGGCATTAGGCCATGAGTGGCAGATGATTTGCACATGCATTACGATTTTACACTGCACCAAACCCTTTTTCATAGGTGCTATGTATTCACTGCCCTTTCTCTCAAAGTACTTTCAAGCTAGAGTGCAAATATATCGAAATTTTGACCGAGAGCACAACAAAGACATGAACAGCAGATCGTTTCGCAAGCTTCTTGCGAGGCTGTGGCACTTATCACACAGTGAATGCTTTACCGGAATGTGACATTGGAACCTAATGGTATAACAACCTCTGTTACAATGACATGACGGGAGAGACATGCATGGAGACAGGCCCTGCAAAATGGCACTCTTTGTGCAGTTAGCTTTACTTGCGTTATGCAATGCATGTGATTGACCACTAGCGGCATCATTTTCATTTAAGTTTGTTCTATGCAATGCATGCACATAGATTTTTTCATTGGCAGTAGAGTGTGGGCAAATTGAGCATGAAAGCAATAAAAGTTATAAAATGAGTTGACAAAAGAGAATAGAAAATTCGGCTAGTATGTGAGGATTCATTGTGGCTAATAGCACAAACAAAGGCAGATGTGAGCATTCATTGTGGCAAATAGCACAAACACAGACAGAAAAGAACCACATGGGACCACATGGGCTGCATAGCATGAGAGCAAGAAACCTTGCAACCACAGCATTTTGAGCTGCAGTAGCAGCTGGCTTGACTATTTTAGAAAGCAAAACTATGGGGTGTCGAAGCTTGTACAACCACAGCCACGTCTGTGTAGAGCACGGAAGCAGCCGGCTTTTGCATTGCAGGGTGACACCTTGAGGCAGTTCCGGGCTCTGATGCTGTGTGTCAGGAGCACAGGCAGCCTAGTTATCAGGCTGACCACATTTAAGCTCGAAACTGTATCAAGGTGTCATCCTGTAGAGCGAAAACCAGCTACTCATGTGCTCTACACACATGTGGTCGTGGCTGTAGATGGTAAAAGCAACAGTAACAGCCAATCCACTCGAAAGTATAACTTGACTGTTGCCTACATCAGCAAAAACAAGAAATATTCTTCACTTGCTGAAAAACAAAGTGGAATGCTCTGATGGGATAAACGACTCATGTGATGCGTGAACCAGCTTGACAGTGCCTTTTAGCCTGTAGATGCTACTATGAAGCACCGCAGTATGCAAAGAAGTACAGGTAACATCTCTACTGGCAGACCTAGATCTTGCACAACTGTACAGGGCAGCCCACAAGAAAAGGTTAAAGCACTCTTAAGCAAGAATGGGAATTTCTTGACGACCTGGGCCACGATTCTCGTGGGTTCCACTTCGCCGGAGCATGTTCATTTACCGAAAAAAAATGAAAAAAGGAAAGAGTCATGACACCATAGCGCTCTTGGCCACATTGACGCTCCGAACCCACCCACAGATTCCTATCATAAAGAGAAAAAAAGTGGTGAAATGTACAGTAAGAGGAGGAAGTAGTGAAATGTACAGTAACAGGACTTTCAAACAAACTTGACAAGTTTGAACTTGCGTATGAACGTGTTGAGATGTTTAGGGAAAGATGCAGGAAATGTGTATCGACCTTCCAGGCGCATCAGGCAGGTGGCCGCACTGAAGGCAACTTCGGCGACTTTTCGAGGTCAATGAATCTGAATGAAATTCGCTGGGTACATTCCTTTGCACATTCCTGTCATTTATGCCAAATTACAGGCTTAATAGATGCACTCATTGTTTGCAGATGAATTTTAAAGGTTGCCTCGAAAAGCTTACTTCGCTTTCCAGAATTATTGGCAACACTGTGTGTGACGTCGTGTTTGACATGTCAACGGAAGTGACGAAGCCGATGGCATCGCTACTTTGGCCGCTACAGAGTTTATTGTACAGGCCACAAGGCGACGGTGGCGGTGTTTGGCATGGGTATAGCACGGGAAAGCTTTCTTCCTTCCTCTGTGGTGTTTGGCCAGCGCTTCGCTGGTGTGGCTTTCACAGTTTTCATACTACGCGCCGGTGGGACCAATATACAGCCTCCGGTTCTTACCAAATAGTACGTCATATGCAGACAGGGCGCCCGGTTGGGTTTTTGTTACGGTATTGCACATTTTTGCTTATCAAGAATTATTTGTGAATTTTCCGAGCAGTTCAGCTATTGGGCTCGTGACAAGAGTGTCTCAAGAACATAGAAACACCATTACCTTGATATGGTAAAAAAATCGCAGGAGTTAGCCTTTAACCATAATTCAAGGGCTAAAGGGAATAGAGTTCATGCACGGCCTAAGATACGTGTGCCGAAAAGTGGATCTCTGGGGGCAGCCTTCATTGCGTGAAATCATTCCATCTTTCTTATTTGTGTCAAGAGCAGTCAAAGCTGTGTGACATCAAAATGATGTTGTGGAAGAAAGACCAAAAAACAGGTGGCGTGCTGCTCGTTCAGCTCCAGCCAATCACTGAAAGCTGAAGCGAACATGCCCACTAAGTGGACAAAGTGAGAATAGCTCCCCTGGGCTATGCAACCACTCACCACTAATGGGCCCACAGGATTGTCCTACTAGGGCCGCCCTAGACCGGGTTATACTACACCGAATACCTCGCCCACAAACCCACAGACCATATTGCATGTAGCAAGCCAAAGCATGTCACATGACAGAAAACAATACAAAATTGTTCATATGCATGGATGCTGCCAGAAGGCACCGCCTCAATCGCCTGAAAGTCAAAATAATTGATCGGCCGATTCTGTACTCTTGCAGCAGCGCCAATGTACAAGATGGCAACCATCATGTAATATCCACTTCCAATGCGTGCCATCCACATTAATTTCAGTCCCAAAACCAGCTTGTGGCACAGGAATGGCGCAAATCAGATAAAATATACCGTATTGGAGCAGTATGGCGCAGTGGTTTCCAGTTGGCACAATTGGCGTAGGTTTCCCACTACTGCAGTATCTACACATGCAATGTGCCAGCAACATAAAAACATAGAAAGGAGGGTGTATGGCAATAGGTAGTATTTAGTCATTCTGGTATAAAAGGGAATGAGATGGCTCATGTCATTTCGCATGTTTACCTTCCACGCCCTCCCCTGAATTGGCTATAGATCACCCAAGTATCGCAGAACTCCCCAATCCCACCATGCTCAATTGAACAAAACGTTTCAGCAAGCTATTGCAAAACCATACTGCATACCCACATCCACACAATTTTAATGTCCTGCCACGATCTAACCCTCCGTAGGAAGGCATGGACATACACTAATTTTATTAAACGGAACTTGAAGGGATCAGCAAAATATGTTCCATTTAACAAGAGTTCTGTTTACTGAGAAAGTTCCAATCACCAGGGACACAGAATACAACTATGCAACTAATCATAACAGAAACAGTTCCATTCAGCAGTTGTTCTACTTTAAAGGTTTCCATTTACTGAGAATCTACTGCACTCACTACCATCACTTTCATCCAGCACTAAATCTCTCCGCATTCCCTCCAATCTGCGCACACTATCGTGGCTTCCTAGTCAGTCCTCACATAAGAAGTCTCTTAAAAAAGTATTCGTTACTTTTTTGTTTGTTTTTTGTAAGCACCTGATGGATTTGAAACAAGCGCACTTGCATCTGCCAACCGTGAACCTTCGTGCGCATGCATGAATTTTTCCCTGCTTGCCAATAGCGTCAGTAGCTGGGACGCAGTGTTTGAGTGAGCTAGTGCGCTGTGGTCTCGTCGGTTTTTCATTGCAAGGAAAATGACAGAGCGACTGGAGCAGCGCTAAGGCATCAAATTTTGCCAGAAACTAGGTGACAACCAACTGGAAACCATTCGAAAAATCGAGGCGGCTTTTGGTTACAATGCTATGAGCCTCACACAGATTAAGGAGTGGTACAACCGGTTTAAAGACGGCCGCACGTCGGTGGAGAGCCAGTCACACTCTGATCCACCATTAACATACTGAAATGACCAGGTCATTGCCGAAGGGAATGCTGTGATGATGCGGGACCGTCATCAAACTATCTGGAAATGTGCAGAAAAGGTGGGCATCAGCATTTTCTCTGCACATTTCATTATGACTGAAGATTTGGCCATGAAGAAAGTTGCGAGGAAATTTGTGCCGAAACTGCTCACGAAGGAGCAAACGCAACTTGGTGTTGAAGTCTCACAGGTCATGCTGGATTTCACAAGCAGTGACCCTAACTTCGTAAAGCCAATTATCACTGGTGCCTTGGGTGTACGGGTTCAAACCGGAAACCAAATCTCAGTCGTCACAGTGGAAGCATTCCATGTCATTAAGATCAAAGAAGGCCTGCCAAGTAGTCGTCACAGTGGAAGCATTTCATGTCATTAAGATCAAAAAAGGCCTGCCAAGTGCGCAGCAATGTCAAAGGGATGCTGAGTGCTTTCTTTGACTTCCGCGGTGTGGTACACCACGAGTGCGTAACGCAGGGTCAAACAATCGCCAAAGAGTACTACAGGGCTGTGGTCCATTGCCTTCGTGATGCTGTGCGGCGCAAGAGACCTCATTTGTGGTCAAGAGAAACCTGGCGCATCCATCACGACAATGCTCCTGTACATTCCTCACACTTGGTTCAGACTTTTTTGTCGAAAAGTCGGACTTCTATACTTCAACAGGCTCCTTACACCACCCTGATGGGGCCCCCTGCGACTTCTGGCTGTTTTCCAAACTCAAGAGGACATTGAAAGGAAAGCGATTTTAGATAACGAAAAACAGAATGGCTGCAACGACAGCCGAGCTCAACTCTATTCTGATAGAGGCCTTCTCAGAATGCTTCCAACAATGGCAGAACCGCTAGAAGAAGTGTGTGGAGTCCCAAGGGGACTACTTTAAGGGGGATTCAGTTTCCAATGCTCCAATTATGCCAGTTTTTTTTTTTCTTCCACCAAAGATTGGATACTTTTCTAACAAGCCTCATATTATGAGTGTCCTGGGAACTATGCAGTAAAGCAATCTGGCCTCGCTCAACTAGCCATCGATTTTCGTCCTACTGCTCTTGAGGAGGGAGGTAGATGAATTCCTCTCCCGACACCATGAGGGCAATTGCAGAGCATATAATGCTCCTTGGCTTGGACCCTAAGTAAGCCACGCCTTTACCCTTCTTACATCACATTTGAAGCTGAACAATAATACTAATTCCTAGAATTCTACATGAAAATTCCATATGATAAGGCATGCGGCAGTGCAATGTTGAAGATTAATTTTGAATATCTATAGTTCTACAATGTGCACCTAAACCTAATAAGCATACGGGATTTTTTTGTTTTACCAAATGTGGCAGCCATGGCCAGGAACCAAACTAGCATCCTCGAACTTAGCACTCCAATACCTCAGTCACTGAGCTACCAGTGTGGATTACATTTAAAGCTTTGCTATGACCTTGAGACATGTCATGACAGACATCATGCACATCCTACCTTCAAGCGCACTCCCTGGTGCTTCAGGTGACTGTGGTCCAGCTAAGCTGCCAGTAGCAGAGCACTCACAATCACTTGCACCACTGCTGCCGACTGCAAGTTCCTGGTGCTCCTCAGCGGATGCCATACTACTTCCACTTGCTCAAGGGCACTCAAACCCTAAGGTGGCCTCACTATCCTCTTCAACCTTGCTGTTATTTGGCATCCAAGCGAATAGCCCGAGTGATTGATCTGTGCCTCCAGGTGCTTCACGCCTTTAATGGGGCTGCAAGAATAATCATACACGTGAGCTTTCTTTTGCGTGACACACTCCATTGCTATACTTGAATACAAGCCAAGAAGAAAGTGCCCTCAACAAACCCCCTTTAACGAATGGCACCGCCATGTCATCGTGACCTCATGGCAGACAGCCTTCATGCCATGCTCACACAAGGACTCACGAAGCAGTGTGTAAAAGCATGTCACAAAGTGGCCATGACACTATTGGCTGGATGGGAGTCCATTGCCAGCGAAAAGATGCTTTCTTCTTCACCTGTACCTGAGTGTAGCAAAAAGTTGCAGACACACTACACTACCTATGCCAGTTTCAAGTGATCAAAAATTAACCTAATAATAATAATAGTAATAATAATAATAATAATAATAATAATAATAAATTTCTAATGGTTTACATGCCAAAATCACAATATGATTATAACAAAACCTTAATAAAAACCAAGAGACAATGAATCCAAGAAAAGCATAAAGATTATTATAGTCTTTTAAACTACATTGTAGTAAAGACACTAAAATTCTACACTACAATTGAAAACAGTTCAAATAAATAGTACCCTATCTTATCTTTGGCTTCAGTATTGGTATTCATCAAGGTATAGTTGTCCATAGTATTCAAGGAAATATCAGATTTCATTGCGATTTGCTAAGCATTCCTTAATTAACATGCCTAGTTCATTTTTTTATCTACAATTGTATTGTCCTCTCTGTTATACCCCTGCATGAGGGTTAAAAGTATAAATTACTTTTTTTAAAATGAACTCTTGAAAATTCCCTCCTTTATATGATTATGAGGCATGCTGTAAAGTAGTTGGAGCTCAAATTTTGACCGCCTAGGGTTGCACCTAAATGTAATAAGCACACGGGCCTCTAGCATGCTGCCTCCATTGAAACGCGACTGCTGCCCCCTGGGATCATAACCCACAACTTTCAGGTCAGCAGTCAAGCACTGAAACCACTGTACTACCATGGCAGCTCTGTATGTGATCAAACAAGCTTAATTAGATGCCCACAAGCTTCATTTGCATTCACTGCATGAGAAAGAGACTGTAGATAAACACTCTGGACAAATAGGTTAAAATTTACAATTAAAAAAACAAGCACTTCGGCCAACATCAACATTTACAAAGGCAAAAGCACAGCTATGATTCAATACAAAGCTAAAAACCTAACATCCCTCAGTATCTAAACATACGACTACAGGTAGTAGCTACTAGATTTGCCTCCTACATAGGCATAAAATTGCACATAAGCATTTTCTACGGGTCTTTATGACCTCACACAGGTGTCATACATACACAATCTCAAATCAATGAAACCTCACTGTTCATTGTGTGTTTGCACACCTCTTAAATATATATACCCCTGTCACACGGGCACCCGCAAAATCCGTTTAACTCCCTCGCCCTTACAACAAAGGAGATTGGGTCTGTGTCACACGGCCACCCTTACACAAACGAAGGTTAACAGAGCATTTCGCAAAGGGTGTTCCACGATCTCCCTTTGCAGCGGAACGAGGTACTCTCGTCCCCAGTATCTGAAGGTAAGAAAAAATTTCGAGCGCCAAACTGCCACAGAGACTACAATAATACATTTTGGCCTTAAACTTTTTTTTGTTTCAGTACTCATTCATAACGTGTTTCTTTACATATATGTATACGCTTGCCGGAGTGCAGCTATTCTCCACACCGATGCCCTCCACACTGTACGTCGCCAGTCGGGCCGGGCACCACCATTCAAAAATATTTCGTCCATGCGTGTGGTTGTTGTCATGTTTGTTTGCCTGTGAGAGGAACGACTGGCAGCGCTGCATTATCATCACCTGCTTCGATAACTGCAGGAATGGGTAATGGGACCCGACCTAATTCAAGGGCAACTTTGGAGTGCCCTCACGATAGCAGAAAACACAGTAACTTTAATACACAAGCAACAAAAACAACTATTCGTCAAGAACGGTGCAATGTAAACAAACGTACCGTTGGGCACAAGGTGGCCAGCGTCGCTGCCATCATCCCTCCATTTAGCGAATGCGTTTTCATTTGAAATAATTTTAATTTTATGTTCGCTTCGGACCTACTGAATATTGTGTTTTTGTAAAAACGGCATAACAAAGATTCACAAGAAAGCATCTAGAGATGAAATTAGGATACTTCTGTGAAAACCCAACAGCGCTGGCTGAGCCCCCTCGTGGCAACTATGGCAACCTTGCCATTGCCGTGTGACACTCCCACAACTCAATCTCCGTCAAACTCCCTAGGAGAGATCTACGTTGACGGAGTTAAACAGAGTTCAGTGATGGCCATGTGACAGGGGTATTAGTTTTTAAAATATATGTGTTTACATTTTCATGATCTCATGTGTAGGTCAGGTTATTTCCACCAAATAAACTGACTGGTGTTTTTTTTTTTAATCATATAGAATGCTACATAGGACTTGCAACTTTACAATCAGAAAGCTACAACTTATGCATTACCTTTAAGAATGCTTCGTAGTGGGTTGACAGTATATGGTTAGAGACCTACCCAATGGCAAAATATAATTACATAGTCTTCCCTATTGAGAGCCACTGCTTATGATTTGTATCTCACAACTCATTTAAGTATTTTAAAAATATCATGACTGCCTAACTTCAACTCCCTCATGGCTGAGGTAATCATATTAAACAATTTTGAAGGTAAATATTGATACATAACAGCCGCTAAACGCGGCTGCATGAAAGAGGAGGACGAAGTGAGATTTTGTTTGATGCTGGACCGGCGCCATCTTGCTTGTCGAGTTCTGTGCGTTGTAAATAGATAATTAAAAAAGTTACTCGTAACATTATTGGCGGAGATAGGCCACCCCCGTACCTCGATGGAGACGTGCAGCGGTCGCATCATCGGCGAACCTTCGACTGCTGGTACTTCCTCTACGCCGCCATCATAAGTGCAAGCCACCACCTATGTCACACTCCCGCACCTCTGGAATCCCGGCACTTTCTCCGGTGATGATACGATCTATCTTGACACTTGGCTGAACCGGTACTAGCGCGTCAGTGCTACTCACCGCTGGGATCCCACGCTCATGCTCGCCAACGTGCTTTGCTACATGGACGGCACTCCCCAAACATGGTTTGAAAGCCATGAAGCCAACATAACGAGCCGAGATCTCTCCAAAGAAAAGATCCGCAACCTGTTTGGCGATTTATCTGGTCGTCAGCTTGCTGCGAAGAAGGCTCTTGCCACACGGGCTCAGTTGTCTACCGAATCATATGTCTCCTACATTCTTGACGTCTTGGCCCTTTGTTCCAAGGCCGACCAGCGCATGTCGGAAGACGAAAAGATTAACCATGTCTTGAAAGGCATTGCCGACGATGCTTTCAACCTGCTGGTTTTTAACAACGTCTCAAGCATCAACACCATCCTTAAAGAATGCCGACGTCTCGAACAAGCTAAAGCCCGCCGTGTAGCGTAAAGCATGGCGCGCCTTCCGAACACAGCGGCTACTTCTTCGTGTGACAACTCCTTCCACCAGGCTCCTCGATGTGACAACCTCACACGCATCATTCGTCAAGAGGTCAAGGCAGCACAACCGGTAGCCACGCCATTATCGATGCCTACGCCTTCCTAGATCACGATCTCTTTGATACAAGCGGTCGTTCGTCGAGAGCTATCAAATGTCGGCCTACATCCTGTTCCTGCCGTATACTCTGCTGAGCCTTCTTATCGTCCCCCTTCCACTCCTCGCATCCAGCGCAATCCGTCTGAATGGCGTACCCTTGATGACAGGCCCATATGTTTCAACTGTCAACGCGTTGTTCATATCGCTTGTCACTGCCGCAACCGCTGGGCTCCATCGTCACATTATGCACCTCAGTCTCAGGCCACTTCTGTCCGCCAGTCGTCCCCATCACTTTCTCCATCAATGCCGACCACATTTTCCGCTCCTGCAGCACCTTTGAGCAGACCTTGCTACGACCGGTCACCGTCCCCTGCTCGTCGTCAGTCCCGGTCGCCCCCACAATGCCATGCTGCCTCCCCAACTTATTCGCAGCACCTCCGACTGGAAAACTAGGCCATGCAGCTTCTGGAGGTGGAGCTGCGTTGACGACCTTCTAAGAAATCCCAACTTAACGTTAACGACGAAGCGGAACCTTTTGGACGTTACTGTCGACAATGCTCGTGTCAGCGCATTGATACCGCGCTTACACGAGCATACTGGCGCGCATGTGTCCATTATGAGAGCTAGACCTTCCCCGCCGACTTAAAAAAGTCATCACGCCCGCCCTCAACCGAACTGTACGAGTCGCCTATGGAGGAACTGCCGCAATTCTTGGCATGTGCTTTGCGCGAATTTCTATTGGGGAGAGAAGCACTGTCGTTCTTTTCGCCGTTATCAAACATTGTCCTGATGACCTCATTCTTGGTATAGATTTTCTAGCCACGCACTCTGCCCTCATAGACTGTTCAGCTGGCTCTCTCCATCTCGATTTACCTCTCTTTTCCGACCCGACCAGTCCACCGCAAACCGGCCTCTGCTGCATTGATTTCAAGCGCCTACCGCCTAACTCTGTCACACATGTCAACTTAATAAAGTGGAATGCTGGGCCAGTTGGTAAAACACAATGTGGAAATATATGAGCGCACAAGGTTTCTAATAAAAGTTCTGTTGTAAGTGAGCGTCTTATCTGTCCAGTGCTTTTCCTGCTACCTTGTGCGCTCATATATTTCCACATCATGTCAACTTATCTACAACGCCAGTACCTGACGGTGATTACATGGTGACCCCGATTCCTGCCGTGATGTTTTCGCATGGGGTTGCTGTGCCGCATATGATTCTGACGATTACGAGAACCGCACCTTCCTTCCACTGGTCAACTTTTCACTCAACACCCAAGCTCTACCACAGGCTACCTCCCTGGCCAAAATTACCACTCTCCAAGACGACCATGTCAAGCCCTTCATAGTGGACGATTGCTGTAGCTCAGTCAGTGGTTCCACTCCATCACATTCTTGAGGCGCCGACATCGAGCGAGTGGTGTCATTGGACCTCACGTCTGAGCAAGCTGCAGCGCTTTGCCACGTTCTTGAGGGCTATCATAGCATTTTTGACTTTGCCAGCAACTCTTTAAGCAAAGCGACCATCGTCACCCACCGCATCAATACTGGCCATGCGACTCCCATTCACCGATGCCCCTACCGTGTTTCTGCGTCGGAGCGAGCAAAAATACAACAGGAAGTCGGTAAAATGCTTGCGAAAAACATTATCGAGCCTTCATGCAACCCCTGGGCTTCTCCAGTCGTTCTTGTTAAAAAGAAGGATAAAACATGGCACTTTTATGTCGATCACCGTCACCTCAACAAAATTGCAAAAAAAAAAGATGTTTATCCTTTGCCTCGCATCGACGACGCCCTCGACTGCCTGTATGGTGGTACTTATGTTTTAACTATTGACCTTCGGTCAGGCTACTGGCAGATAGCGTCTATGAGATGGACCGCGAGAAGACGGCATTCATCACTCCTGATGGTCTTTATCCGTTTAAGGTGATGCCCTTTGGTCTCTGCAATGCACCAGCCACATTTGAAAGAATGATGGACTCATTGCTCCAAGGGTTGAAATGGTCCACCTGCTTGTGTTACCTTGACGATGTTGTCGTCTTTTCGCCTCCATTCGACTCACATCTCGATCGTTTGTCAGCTATTCTGGACGTTTTCCGTCGAGCCGGACTCCAGCTTAACGCCTCTAAGTGCCACTTCGCTCGTCGTCAAATTTTTGTGCTTGGTCACCTAGTCGATGCCCAAGGCGTGCGTCCAGATCCAGAGAAAATTCGCGCAGTCACAAACTTTCCCCTTCCGAGGACCACAAAGGATGTCCGTAGTTTTGTGGGGTTGTGCTCCTATTTCAGACACTTTGTTAAGGACTTTGCAACCATTGCACGCCCCCTCAAAGACCTCTTGAAGAAAGACGCCTCGTTTATCTGGGGCCATGACCAAGCGTCATCGTTTTCCCAACTTACGACCCTGCTTACAACACCACCAATTTTGGCTCACTTTGATCCATCAGCCCCAACCGAGGTTCATACGGACGCCAGTAGACACGGCATGGGAGCTGTGCTATTGCAGCATTAACGGGGACACGACCGTGTTATAGCCTACACAAGTCGACTGCCATCTCCAGCCTAGCGCAACTATCCCATCACAGAGCGCGAGTGCCTCGCCCTTGTATGGGCAGTCGCCAAGTTTCATCCATACCTGTACGGGCGCTCATTCCGTGTTGTCACGGATCATCACGCGCTCTGCTGGCTAGCCTCCTTGAAGGACCCCACAAGACGTCTCGCTCGTTGGGCCTTACACCTTCAAGAATACACATTCTCTGTAATGCATAAAACAGGGCGATGACATCAGGATGCGGACTGTTTATCCCGCTACCCTGTGGACAAAGCAACAGATAATGACACTATCGCGGACGTTTTTTCCGTGTCGCAACTGCTGAACATTGGCGAAGAGCAACGTCGGGATGCTTCTTTACGAGCCATCATTGAAAAACTGGAGTCAACGACTCGCGACCCGTCCTTACGAACGTTCTTGGTGAAAGACTCGATCCTATACCGCCGTAACCTTGATTCCTAAAGATCAAACTTACTTCCTGTCATCCAAGTGCACCTGCGTTCCACTGTCCTGCACCAACTTCATGGCGCTCACATGACGGGCCATTTGGGCGTTTCTCGCACATACGATCGAGTATGACGTCGGTTTCTTGCCCTGGACTCGCCCGCTCTGTTCGACGCTATGTCGCCGCTTGTGAGCCCTGCCAGCATCGCAAAACGCCGTCTGCCCTCCCAGCCGGCTACTTTCAGCCGATCGACGTTCCCACTGAACCTTTCTTTCGAGTTGGTCTCGACCTATTGGGCCCTTTCCACTCTCCACAGCTGGAAATAAATGGATTGCTGTTGCCACAGACTACGCGACGCGGTACACAATCACACGAGCACTCCCGACCAGTAGCGCTACCGACGTTGCGGACTTTCTTCTGTACGACATAATATTAGTGCACGGTGCTCCCCGCCAACTTTTTCTCATCGACCGTGGCCGCACGTTCTTATCAGCTGTCATTCACGAAATCCTGAGGCCTTGCCATACTAAGCACAAATCCCCAGTCCATCCCCAATCAAATGGCCTCACGGAGCGCCTCAACAGGACCCTAACCGATATGCTTGCCAAATAATACGTTGCACCAGACCACCAGGATTGCCAAATAATACGTTGCACCAGACCACCAGGATTGGGACATTCATTTGCCGTATGTGACGTTCGCTTACAATTAATCCCGTCTCAACACTGCCGGCTATTCGCCCTTCTATCTCCTATATGGCCGGGACCCAACTCTACCCTTAGACACTTTGCTATCTGCGGCCACTGAATATGCCGGTGAAGCCATTGCCCGCGCCAACCACGCACGCCAAGTCGCCCGTAATCGTCTACAGGCTTCACAGGCGCACCAACGACAGCTCTACAATTCTCACCACAGGGACGTGCACTTTTCCCCGGGTTCTATCGTGCTCCTCTGGTCACCCACTCGGCGTGTGGGACTGTCTGAGAAACTGTTGTCGTTCTACACTGGACCATTCCGTGTCGTTCTCCAAGTGACAGACGTCACGTACGAGATTGTCCCAACCGATCCAATAAAGTCGTCGTCAGCCCCGAGCGACATTGTTCACGTGGCTCGGCCAAAGCCCTATTACCCCCCTTCGACATCATATGTGTAGATTTAGCGTCGGGACGGTGCTTCTACCACCGGGGGTTATGACACATAACAGCCGCTAAACGTGGCTGCATGAAAGAGGAGGACGAAGTGAGTTTTTGTTTGATGCTGGACTGGCGCCATCTTGCTCGTCGAGTTCCATGCGTTATAAATAGATTATTAAAGAAGTTACTCGTAACAATATACAAGACAGGTCTGTTTGGCAGGATAAAAATTATGCGAATAACTCTAGCCACTTTGAGCTTACTATAGTTATGATATAAATAAAATTATAAACCACTCCTAGATTTCTGCACCCATTCAGTCTCTTCCTCGGGGAAGAATGTCTGGTCGACTCTGAAGCAAGCGACTTTTCTTATTGGTCGCCCTGCTCTCTCCATCGTTGTCCTTCCAGCCTTCCTTGTTACCACGTTTTCTCCATTGTTTCTGGATTCAATAGAGAAAACAATGCAGCAACAGGAATGGTGGGAAGAACGACGGTGGAGAAGGAGAGGGGGAACTACCAAGAAAAGTTGCTAGCTTCGGAACCTGCTTGACACTCACCCCCAGAAGAAGAGAATCAAAAGGTAGGGCCTGTTATCATTAACTTCAATATTTTTAAAAAGTAGAGAGTTCGTGGCTGCAGAGCATGTAGCATCTATATAAAATATTTTAGTCTGATCAAAACAAAACCTTACAATATTTTAGGCCAAAGAAAGGTGGTGTTTACCAAATTTTTCTATTTTTCTAACAAATCGGGCAAGAGAATGAATTCACGGTCAAATTTACAGCACACTTCAACAAACTGCCATCAAGTGTTTTTTGTATTCATGCCAAACAAGCTCAAGGGCTGTAGATCACTGACCCAATAATTTTGTAGCTTTCTTGACACTGCAGTAACAACCACTTGTCTAGTGCATATCCTATCATTTTTATTTACCGTTGTTACTGAATAATTTTTCCCTTTGTTACACTTGGTGAAAACATTTCTTGACATTGCAGTGAAGGTTACAGAAGCAGAGCTTTCACGTTTTCATGTTGTTCAGCAGCAGCAAGTGGTACAGCAGCTTGTCGCTGATTTCGGTTTTGCTTGCTCACATTGTTCATGTGTCAAACAAAATTGTAAACAAAAAAATGCTATTGGAAGACACATTTTAATGGTTCAGTGTGCATTTTGTGTATGTATGTATGTATATGTATATATATATATATATATATATATATATATATATAGACACACACACACACACACACACACACAGCATGTCCCAGGTAACTTTAGCCACAGTTTAAAAATGTGCCGGCACACGCGATTACGATGAAGCCAAATGCATGTTGCTCATTTTTTCCTGGAGTTCGACTATTTCTGGTGTTCTCAAATATTGTTTAATTAGATATGTTTAACTAACTTTTCAAGAAACAAAGATAATAAAAGTTTTGATGAGAAAGTTGTACATCGGTTTGCAAAACGTCCGATTAGACAGTCTTGAACATTATATCTGTTGGGTATTAGTGTTTTTCTGCTAATTACAAATGCTCACGAAATACAAAAAATACCACGTGACAAACCCACTCGTGGGCCAGTTCGCATAATGATTCTAGTGCTCCCTAACGTTCCATATACCCTAACATTCCAGCATTTGCCCCACTGTGCTGTCTCGGCAGGGCCACAACGATGGTGGTGGTTCTACGATGAACACATTTTGCTATCGGCCACAAAAACAATAACCGCTGTGACTGATTATCGCTGGAGGGAAGCATGTCGTTCGTACGTGGAACGTTAAGGAGCACTAGAATTATCGTGAGCACTGACGCACGAGCGGGTTCGTTACGTGGTATCTTTTTTTTTTACTTTGTGGGCATTTGTAATTAGCAGAAAAACCCTAATACTTAACAGATATAATGTTCAAAACTATCTATCAGGGCATTTTACAAATCGATCTACAACTTTCTCATTGAAAATTTTCATCCATCTTCGTTCCTTCACAAGTTAGTTAACTAAATAGATGTAATCAAACAAGATTTGAGAACACAAAAAATTGTCTGACTAATTCCAGGCAACGGTGAGTAACATGCATTTGGTCGCGTCGCAATTGCGTGTTCCGGCATACTTTTAAACTCTGACCACATTACGTGGGACACCTTGTGTATATGGATGTGTGTGTATATATATATATATATGGGAAAGAAGTGTATACCTAAGGGCTCGTTTTTCTGTGTTTTGACACAATATTAATGAGATCTAACAGACAATAATGCCAAGGAATGAATAAAGGGAAGTTATTAGAACCAATGTAATGTAAATAAGAAGAAAGAAAAGTAGGTGAAAAAATAACTTGCTGTGAGCAGGAATCGAACCTATGACCTTCGTATAACGCATTCAATGCTCTAGCCCCTGAGCTATTATGGCGGTTATCCCCCCAGCCACCTTATTAGGTTTTATATTTGAATTTAAACGTGGGAGTGTCAGTCAGCGCCATCTGTAGCCATGGCGGCAAGTATGGAACACCCTTTTATAAGCCTGTGTGGCGTCACATAGCACGTGAACTTATTACGAGCGGGCAGCTGACCAATAGTCCCTCATATACAACCTAACGGCACCAAGTCTGCCAGTACGAGACCCTCGTTAATGAATAAGAGAAAGAAGTGTGTACCTAAGGGCTCGTTTTTCTGTGTTTTGACACAATATTATTGAAATCTAACAGACAATAATGCGAAGGAATGTATAGGGGAAGTTATTAGACCCAATTGTATTGTAAATGTGAAGAAAGAAAAGTGGGTGAAAAGATAACTTGCCGTGAGCAGGAACCGAACCTGCGACCTTCGAATAGTGCTATTGGTAGGTGTAACCTTAAGAGACAAGAAGAGAGCAGAGTGGATTAGGGAATAAACGGGGGTTAAGGATATCATAGTTGAAATCAAGAAGACGAAATGGACATGGGCCAGGCGTGTAGCACGTAGACAGGATAACCGCTGGTCATTAAGGGTAACTAACTGGATTCCCAGAGAAGGCAAGCGGGTTAGGGGGAGACAGAAGGTTAGGTGGGCAGATGAGATTAAGAAGTTCGCGGGTATAAATTGGCAGCAGCAAGCGCAGGACCTGGTTAACTGGCGGAACATGGGAGAGGCCTTTGTCCTGCAGTGGACGTAGTCAGGCTGATGATGATGATAATACAATAATTAGCATACAACAAAGAGCAGCAGATACACAAGAGTATCTTCAGGATGCAAAGCACAGGGCAAAGCACAGGGGGCAAAGTAACCATAACATATGAACTTAAGCAGCAGCTAATGGCAACTATATTCTGCGTGGCAACTAACTAGCCAAAGTTTAAATAGTATTCTTGAACTGTTATTTCAGTTAACTACTGCCTTTACATGTCATAAGATGAAATTTCATCAAATGAGTGCACAGCTGCTCTTCTTGTGCAAGTACCTTTCATGAGATATAATGATAAAATGTCCCATTCTTTATACAACACATTGGGACACAATGGACATATTCATTTATCACAGTTTACAATGAGAAATGAGGCAAACAGCACTAAATGAGGTTTACATTACTAGAAGACAATTATATGTGTCCAATTATCTCGAGCAGACTTTGAAGCTTATGTATCACACCTTTAGTATTAAATGCTAACAACACATTGGTCTTCGTATGACACGTAGAAGAGAAACTACACTGGATGACACTAATCCTTCGTTCCTCTGACTGCATCTTTATTTCGCAGCAGTATGCTTAAAAAGCCTTCATTATGGACTACTAACCAGCCCTAAGTTCAGCTCTTTAAAAACTTGCAATATTCAAGTAAAAAAATTACAAGCAGCAAGAACATAAGGAAGAGAAGAAACTGGACAAGTGCTGCTTGTAATTTATCTCCTTACAGCATTTTTGCAGCTATGAATTTTTTTTCTTTCAGAAGTATATAACAATTCACCCAAATTTTGCTACTTTGAATACCTGTTGGCATTCAACTATTAAATATTACGGGAATATCAGAAAAAAGCAAAAGATCAGGTTGTACTTACAAATAACAAAACAGGTCCTGGCACAGTGAAGAGGCAATGGGTCTTTCTGGGTGCATGTGGGGAATAGAACCCCTTTGTTGGATGCTGAAATACAGGCATCCATCATATCAATTCCATTTTAGCACTACTGATCATACAACTGTAGAAATAGCCATATACACACATTACCCCACATGGATGCTGCAAAATCAATTCTCTCCTAAAGTTTAATGAATTCCCTGGAGAAATGCCTTGGAAAGGTAAATGAATCCTGTAGGTATGGCAAGGTAAATGGATCCCCTAGTTTCCAGCTTTGACTCTCAATGATCATTCTGAATTTCATTAAATTATGCATGTTTAGTGTCTTTTTGCCCTTGACTTAGTATAATTTGTCTACTGCAGCCTTTCTTAATATTTTTCTTTAGTTTTGTTTTTTAATATTTTGAGAACCAAACTTCAGAATGGGATGCAAAATTGAACATAATTTTTCTCATGACCATGAAACTTCGCTAATTTTATGTGATAATTCCTTCATTCTCCAGATAGAAGAATAGGCTCTTAAATTTACCTCACAAGGAAAACACTAATGCCTTCCCTTGTCACATATCATAAGAGACAGTGAGAAAGGACTATCCAGACAAGTATAGAACAGAGAACCTTTCACCAGTAGCTCGCAGCTTCACAACGAATAATGTTTTGATACTTAACTAACTGGTTTTGCACATATATATTGAAACTTAGCCGTGTAGCGAATACCGTGCAGTTGAGAATCTGCATGCAAGATTGTAGTCATACTGCAGATCATTTTGAACAGTTTCTCATAACTTTAATGTCAAATCCCCTTCAGAAATGACCTATATATGAGATATGAGGCCTTCTTTCAAATGACAATGTTAGCTGAAACTTTGTCCCCTCCATCTCTTTCGAACTATCTTCATTATTCCAGTCGATGTGGGACTAAGTTCCGTAGCTACAGCCCAATAGCTAAGATGAGTTTGAGAACCCTGATGGGGACATAGGGGACACAAGGATAGGAGATTCACAGTTCTCATTAGCATTGTGTCTTACAAAGAACAAGCGTTTGAATTCCTTTTGGTACTATGAAAAATTTCTAATTAATCTTTTTTCCCATAATTAGAACTCAAGTTTTCAGGCTTAGCAGGTTCAGACAATTTGAAATAGATTTCAGCGTAATGTGAGGAAATTTCAGCATGATCAGTCAGACAGGTTTCCAGAAAAAGTACATCAAGGTTTAAAAATTTTCAAAAAGTGATGTTCAGAAAAACACAATTTCAAGTTTAAAAACGTGAGCAAAATATTTTAACAAGAGCCAATAACTATGCCTAAATGCACTTCAAAAGCATGCCTGGTGGGAAAACTTATCGCAACCTATGAAAATAACAGAATATGACTTCAAAAGCATCCCTGGTGGGAAAACTTGTCAAACTTATCACAACCTATGAAGATAACAGAAATTGAATATACAGTTAAACCCCTCTACAAAAGGCTTGCTCGGTGCAGCAATTCTTGTCTTTTAAGAGATATCTTTCTTAAGCACGGTTCCATGTATGCATTTTTCTTATCAACCCGTGTTTTACTGTAGGCACACTGGTGTCTCCTATAGGGTCATTCCATGCCAAATCATCCAGCGTTTTCTGACCATCACGAATTCGACTGAAAAACTTTTAACATGTTTCTTGAAGTTCGAAACTCGCCCTGCTCGGTCGTTTCCGTTGCCAAAAAATTTCCTCTTAATTTATGAGTCCTGTAGTTTTGTGCCGACTGAGCTAGAGGGCATCGAACAACTCTTTTTTTTTTTTTTCCAAAATACGCTTTTGGAATGCACTCGATAAAATGGTAATGTGGCAACATAATGAAGTGATCCAACTGTAAAAATAATGACTTCTGTATATCAATTCTTTTAGAGCTTTTCTTCACAAGCAATAATGAATAATTTTGCCGAATTCGGTATTTTTTTCTTCCAGATAGCAAGCTCGAAGGACACAAATAATATATGTGCTGTCGGCCTGTTTGACATGCTACAAAATACGAGGTCTGCGAGAAAACTATCCGACCTTTGGTGAAAAAAAAAAAAATTTTGCATAATTGGAGCGTTGGAAACAATCTTCCTCAAAGTAGTCCCCTAAGGGCTAGCGGCGCTGCCATTGTTGGATTCCAACAATGGCAGCACCTTCTCAGAATGCTTCCAGGAAACAATCTGAGAAGGCCTCTTTCAGAATAGAGTTTAGCTCAGCTGTCGCTGCAGCCATTCTGTTTTCCCTTGTCTAAAATCGCTCTCCTTGCAATGTCCTCTTGAGTTTGAAAAACAGCCAGAAGTCGCAGGAGGCCCCGTCAGGAGGTGTAAGGAGCCTGTTGAACTGTAGGAGTCTTTCGCCAACAAAGTCTGAACCAAGTGTGAGAAATGTACAGGAGCATTGTCGTGATGGATGCGCCAGTTTCCTGTTGACCACAAATGAGGTCTCTTGCGCCGCACAGCATCACGAAGGGAACGGACCACAGCCCTGTAGTATTTTCTGGTGATTGTTTGACCCTGCGGTGCGCTCTCATGATATACCGCACCGCGGGAGTCAAAGAAAGCACTCAGCATCCCTTTGACGTTGCTGCACACTTGGCAGGCCTTTTTTCATCTTAATGACGTGGAATGCTTCCACTGTGACAACTGAGATTTGGTTTCCTGTTTAAACTTGTACACCCAAGACACCAGTGATAATTGAGTTTACGAGGTTAGGGTCACTGCTTGTGAAATCCAGCATGTCCTGCGAGACTTCAACACCAAGTTGCTTTTGCTCCTTCGTGAGCAGTTTCGGCACAAATTTCGCCACAACTTTCTTTATGGCCAAATCTTCAGTCATAATGAAATGTGCAGAGAAAATGCCGATGCCCACCTTTTCCGCACGTTTCCGGATAGTCAGATGACGGCCCCACATTATCACAGTATTCCCTTCAGCAATGACCTGGTCATTTCAGCCTGTTAATGGCCGACCGGAGCGTGGCTAGCTCCTATGGATGAGCGGTCGTCTTCAAACAGGTTGTACCACTCCTTAATCTGTGTGCAGCTCATAGCGTCGTAACCGAAAGCTGTCTTGATCTTCTAAATTGTTTCTACTAGGTTGTCACCCAGTTTATGGCAAAATTTGATGCCTAGCGCTTCTCCAGTTGCTCCGTCATTTTCCTTGAAATGAAAAACTGACGAGAGCATTGCGCGCTACCTTACTCAAACGCTGCGTCCCAGCGACTGACGCTATTGGCAGGAGGGGAAAAATTCACACATGCGGACAAAGGTTCAAGGTCGGCAGATGCAAGCACGCTTGTTTCAAATTCATCAAGTTTTTGCAAAAAAAAAAAAGATAAGGTCAGATACTTTTCCAACAGACCTCGTAAAAATAATTCAGCCACTAAAGTTATAGCAGATAGTCTGACAAAAAAAATGTGGATTTCACTTTTTTTTAGGAATAGCGCTGTATCTAGCACCAAAAAAGTTGCCTTGGTGTTCGGGCTAAAAATGTGCACGCTATCTCGTTTGAAAGCTCCATGTATTAGTTAAAAATAGATGAAGTTACTAGAAGGTATTTCTTAAACTTGAGAAATGTTAATTTTGTGAAATGATGCATCTTCACTAGCTTTTCGTCTACGTAACTCAAGCAGAATGACATACTCGCAAAGAGAATCTTTAGACCAAGGCCACAGCAAACTTCGTGCTTTCAACAAAGCAATCGAAATGGGAAGGGGGTCATCATCTGCACTTCATTGCCAACAGAAGTGCGCTACAATGCATATAGCCAGTGTGTGGCGACTAATAGCGTAGCAAAAAAATCACAGCATCATTCACTCACTCATCATCATGGAGTGAATGATGATGAGTAGGGGCGAAGCGTCTGTCAGCCGGTTCGTGCTTCCGTTCGTCTGTCCGTGCATTCGTCCATGAGTCCGTCCGTCCATCAATCTGTGTCTGTTCGTGCATCCATCCGTCCATACGTCCGCACGTCTTTCCACTCGTCCGTCCATCTAGTGAACACTTCAAGTACCGCAATCTCCCATCTTGCATCCCCTGATCCCCTGTGGCACATACCCGCTCTAGAGCGAGTATGTGTACGTGGCTACGTACTACTACATACATCCATACATAGAAGGAATGGACAGACCCACGTCCTAAGGAACTTCGCCCCTAAAAAATTTTCAGTTGCGGGGGGGGGGGCGGGTTATTTCAATGATAATTTAAGCACGTTCGGATGTGTGTTTGTATGTCTGTGCACATATATGCACATGGATAACTGAAAATGGGACTACGTGGCGGTGGGTGGGTTAAGTGACTCCTCCTTCCTTTCTGGCTACACTGCTTGTGACGACGCCGAGATGAGCCACCAAGTTGTTGAAAAGTATACAATATACAATAATACATTACGCACAATAGAAATTAGACTGTCTGGTTGGCTGCCAGTTCTTAAAGGGATACTAAAGCCAAATAACGATTTGCATCAGAGCTAAAGCTCTATGTATGACGTGAAAGCTCAACGTATGACAACATCTAAAACGACAACATCAACAGTAGTGCCCTAGTTACTGAGAAATAGAGGTAAATGCATAAGAATACATGTGCCGCAGTAGGACATTCTCAAAATAATCCCAATGACATCAGACGAACTGCCTACAATTAATCACTAGTAATGATCGATATGTGGTGTTTACCGTCCCCAAACCACCATATGATTATAAGAGACACGGAAGTGGAGGGCTACGGAAATTTCGACTATCTGGGGTTCTTTAACGTGCACCTAAATCTGAGCACACAAGCTTACAACATTTCCACCTCCATCGGAAATGCAGCCGTCGCAGCCAGGATTCTATCCCGCGACCCGCCGGTCAGCAGTCGAGTACCTTAGCCACTAGACCACCACGGCGGGGAATTAATAACGAGTAATCATCTATCTGCACTAAATAAGGAACCTTCTATGCATCAAGGGGCGCAATAGAATACTGCTCATTCATTTCTGTTTGACTATTGAAAAAAATAATCGCTGGACGTTACTATGGAGAATGGCGCGAGGGGTTCAAAAATTCAATTTTCGCGTGGTTACACTGGACAGGTCGTGCCATCTAGCGGGGCCCAGTTGAACCGAACATCAGCCATCTCGAAGCTAATGGCAGAAAATTTATCTATGGCCGTTGGTGCTGCTGTGGCTCCCGCTGCTTTCGTTCTGCTGCTACTAGTGTCGGCGGCCACACAGAAAAGCCTTGCAATGTTGTGCATAGCAACCGTGACGCTAGATGGTCCGCTTCTTGAGGCGGGTAATTGGAAGTGCACTAACACAATGCGGATCACTAAAACACGATTTTACTTTAGAATAAGGCCTTCCTTGGCACAAAAGTAACAATACTAGGTTTCTGGATCACTACAACAATTAATGTCAACTTAATAGTTGCCTTTAGTGTCCCTTTAATACTTATAAAGTCGTTTTTCACTTGTGTAGTCATATGACAGGCTTTGGGTCTTGGTGAGCAGTGTGCTCTTTTGAAAGCCGGAAAAAAATTAAGCATTTGTATTACGATAACATTGATCAGTGTTCTGCATCAATGCTACTAGCATGCTATAAGATCTATATACTGAACATGATTAAACATTTTTATTGAATGTATAAGACATTTTCAGTATTTGCATAACTCTCCAGAATAGTAGAATTTGTGACTTTAAATCTCTAAAACTATATGGCTCATCTGGAAGTCACCACACTGACCCAATTCATAGTAGCACACCTCTTTTGGCAATGGAATGCAGATGATAACCCGATTGCCATTTCGATTGCTCTGTAGAGATCACCAAGCTTACTGTCTGTATCCCAAGTCAGAGGGCTTCCGCTGCAGATTGCCCTTGCGAGTGCGCCATGAAGCTTGAGTAACGTAGGCAAAAAACTGGTACAGATACATAATTTAAAAAATTTTTTGTCAAGTTTTTTTTTTTCAAGTAATACCCTTTAGTAACTTTTTCTAATTTCAGCTAATACATAAAGCTTTCAAATGAGATATTGTGTACATTTTTAGTCCAACCATCAAGGCAATTTTTTTGGTGCTGAATACAGAGCTCTACCCTCAAAAAAGAAAAACTAAATCACCATTTTTGTTTCCAGACTATATGCTATAACTGCAATGCTTCAATTATTTTTAATTTGTAGCATGTCAAACAGGCCACGAGCACATACCTTATATGTGTCCTTTGAGCTTGCTATGTTCCCGGAAAAAAATCCCAAGTTCAGCAACTTTATTCGATATTGCTCGAGGGAAAGCAATCGAAGAATTGATATCCAAAAGTAATTATTTTTACAGTTAGACCACTTCATTAACTTGCCGCAAACATCATTTTATCAAGAGAATTTTAAAATTGTATCTTGAAAAAAATTGTTGCTTGATGCCCTCTAGCTCAATCGGCACCTAACTGCAGACTCTCATAAATAGGGAGAAAAAAATTTGCCAACATAAATAAATTACCAGCACGAGTTTCGGACTTGGAGAAACGTGTGGAAATTTTTCCAGCCATATTCATGATGGTCGGAAAAACGCTGAATGATTTGGCATGGATTGACCATATACCCACATTTGTCTCTAGCATCATTGTCCCTTTCTTATAAAGGAATTCGACTATAGTCAACTGATCTAGCCATAGTTGTTAAAAAAATGAAACACTGAAAAATGATGTTCAATAATTTATAAAAGAACCCTTGCCATATTTATAAATAAAAAACTACATAAAGTAGTAAACATAATCTGGGGTTTTACATCCCAAAACCCCAATATGATTATGAGAGATGCCGTTGTGAAGGGCTCCGAGAATTTTTATTATCTGTTTTTCTTCAACGTGCACAGAAAAACAATGTATGAAGAAAAAATGAATGAAGATGGACAATTGACAGAAACAAACCCGTGTGGCTGTCAGATGTTTTTGGTACCATTATCAAATTGCTTTTAGTGCCCCTGAATGGTTTTGCTCCTAACATTGTATATTGTTTTGCTTTTATTTATACCACAAAAACCGTCTTTTTTTTTTTTTGAAGATTTAGACTACTATATCCGCCCCCCCCCCCCTCCAAATAACTTCAAAAAATGGATAATAAAAATGTTGTACTGCAAGTCATAAGCAACATCACAACTCAAAATGGGCATCAATACCCAAATAAACTCCTCACAAAGAAATTTAGGCTTGCAGTGGGCTCTGACGGCTGTACCCTTACTCTGGTGATTGAAATGAGATAATAAATTGGTTTATTATTCAAGAACCCCAACTGGGCCATCTAGTAAACCTGAATGATACTGCTCACTCTCGGGCGCGCGCACTATCCCTCCGCGCTGGGAAGGACGTAGGTCCACAGATTGGCAGTGGTTCAGGGACGCTTTACTTACATTCAGTGAAGTGGCTAAGCACTACCAGTTGAGTAGGCAGTCACTTGCTTCTCCGCACAGCGAGTTGTCTAGAACTCAGGCCATCACGTTTAGAATGCTCCAGACCCGGTCCTACGAAAGCCTATCTTTCCTCAGCATGGTGTCCTCAGCGGCTTTTGATTCTGCTTGGCCTGACTGTGGTGAGGTAAGTAACTTAACACATATGCTCTGGCAGTGCCTCTCATTACGGGGCCCAAGTCGGCTCACAGAAGAGGATTGGGACTCTGCCTTACAAAGTTCAAGTTGCTTTACAACTACAGGCTGTCCAGAGAGCCCACGATGCGGCGGTGGGGCTAGATCTCCCCGATCCTACATGGGAGCGGCCCGCGACGTTGCTCTAAAGGAGTAGCATTTCTCAGGACCCAATAAAGTTCTTTGTCTTTCTCGAAAGCAAAATATACACAAAAAGGAAAAATGATTAGCTTTCCAAAGAATGTTTCCTTTAATTTGAAACACCTAAACGGCAGCATAAAATCTTCAGAATCCAAATCGTATAACATACTTTGCTAAGCTAGTTGGTTCATAATCGTAAATTCTGAATAGTGCGGAAAAAGAAATCATGAGTGGTGTTTTATGGCGCAAGGTCAATTTGATGGCCAAAGAGTGGCCGTAGACAAATACAGAACACTGATTTATAAGACGAGCAATTGAGCAACAGTACTTGTCCTGTATATCAAGTTCAGAGCAACCACATGTCCTTCATCCTTCACATATGCAAAACTCCCTCACTAAAAAATATAAATTTGTAGCCATCCCTTAATGCACGACTAGCCGTCCTGGCTTTACCAGCTTATAATGACAAACGTAATTCCTGAAATACTATAAATTGTACTTTTCTCCTTCAATACATGGTAGACAAAACAACCTTAACAAATAAGTCCAGTTAATGAAAACAAAATTTGAAATGCTGGCTCGCCCCCTGATAGCTCACATGGAGTGTTAGGATCATACTAGCTTTCTCTTATCTAATTGAAGAAGTATGTTGCTTGTGCAACCAAAGGTAGCATGTCAACATATCCTGCATCAGCTGCTCACAATGATGCTGACAGTGAGTGATGCTCCCGGAGTTTCACCCTTTCCACATGCTGTGACAATACTGGTCTAGCTTACTTCGGGGCAGGAAGAACTTTTTCAAAGGAGGGAATTTTTTTTTTTTTTTGCTTTCAGAGACGTAAATAGGGGCTCTCACAGCAGTAACCTGTAGAAGCCACTGTGAAAAACTGTTATTGAAATTAGATTAGAAGCAAAAGGAAAGGCGTCAAACACCTTTGAAATCTAATCCTGGCAACACCCCTAGTGATGTTCATCGTAATATATAAATATTAAAAATACAGTTTTATTTAAACTTACTTAAATTATTTTTTGAAAGAAATATACTTTCTTAGTTCACAAGGAACGTTTCAGAAAGAGAACAAGAGGAAAATAAGATTGTCCTCTTTGCCTCTTTCTGAAACATTTCCTGCGCACTAAAAAAGTATATTTTTTTCAAAAATGCAATACCAACCATCCCAAGTAGCCAGTCTTTTACTTAAATTATGATTAACTAACCCAGCCTCCAACAAGAACTACTGTTGGGGGAATTGTTTCACTGTCAACATAGGACCATTGAGGAAAGCATTCGCATTGGCAGAGGATAGGGGGCAATGAAGAATATCTCTAATGCAAACACGGGTAAAGCGCTGCAGCTGAACTGCAAATAAGATTAAAAGGCCTTCGTCACCACGAGCACTGATAAGTCACCAAATGATGAGTACTACAGATTTCGCACAGTGTATATAAATGGGCATTACATTGCTGTCACCACTACGGATAAACACAACAGCAGTAGCGTGGCTCGGCTTGCCATTTTATAAACATTACATATGTACTCCTATGATACATCCGTCATAATGGGTTAACGTCAATTGTGGTTAAACACCATCTGCTGAAGTTCATTTATGTAGCAGTGTTCAGGGCTACCATCCTCGCGAGCACCAGCGCTTTATATCAGCTTACCATTTCTGGTAGCGCTAATATCCACGCTACTGTTGGCATCGTTACGCAACTGTAAACAACTGATTATATAAAACATATACGGCTGTTTAACGTGTGTTTGTGTGTGCATTTGTACTTATCTTTAGCACCACTTCATAATATTTCACTCAATAAAAAAACTACCAGCACAGTCATCTTCCGTTGAGATGCTTCGCATTACATCAATTGCTATGGTACGTGGAATCTGGTGAATTTTTTTTTCATCCTTTCCTTTTACTATACAGCATATCATGCATGAGAAATGATAATATTATTTCCCTGCCTGGACATTATACAATCTACCGCACCAATGCCAACAGAAACTTTTCACTTGTAGTGTTGGTATTCCTAATGTGGAAATAATGAACAAAAATGCTGTTAACATATTTGCATCAGTCCAAATAAAAATGTTACCATGATTGGCAAAACTGCTGTGCCGATATTTGGGCACGTGAACAGCCCTTAAAGGGAAGAAGGTACATGCTTCTTCTATGACAAACATAGTGAGCAGAGGAGTGTAAAAGGAGGAGTAAAAAATCATGCTCAATGCGACTAAACCTCCAAAACACTAGGGCATACATTCAAATACTAGGGCATACATGCACATCACAGATTTTCTAAGTACTGAAACAAGACAAAGACAACGAATAAGAAATGTGTGGTATCCCTTCTTCATCCTTGTAACATTTCAAAGTTTGAAATTTCTGCCTACTCCCAGAACATCTAGCACCGTACTGTACACCAAGTATATCGAAACAGCATGCCTCTGGCATATACGATGGTCAACGTAACACAATGTGAACAGTGATTTGGTTAATAATGCCTGTCTGGCTGCCAGCCATTAGAAACATGGCTGCTAAAGCAATTATTTAATACTTTCACACAGAGATAGGATTAAGGTTGCACTGCTACAAAGTAAGAAGCAGGGTGATTAAATGTATCATGTCTTCTACTATAATTCTATCATTAAGGACATAATTTATATGTATTGCATGTTTATTAGTACTTAACAAGCTCACCCAAAAAAAATTCATTTCCCTATATCAAAGAATTTGGCCCATGCTTGCTGCCGATGGCAAAGCAATAACGAAATTTGGAGAGTGCAATCCGACCCCGCACTGTATTGTAAGGAAATTAATGACTAGACGTATAACACTGCGCATTCCAAGCTATCCTAGAATGCCTACTGCATATACAGTGGTTAGGTGCCCACTACGTGTCCACAAGGCAACATGCAAACCTATGCAGCTGCGTCCTGCAGGAGGCTGCATTTGTATCAAAACTGGCACAAGAGTTCCAACCTGCACCCAAACTAAACTTAAGGGCACTCATTAAAACAAGTAAAGAAATTAGTTAAGTATGACTTATGGCGTAAGCTTCAGTTGCACTAAAGAAAACTTAAAAGAAGAACAGTCAACAAAGCAGTGAAGTTCGTGTGTGTGCCCCTTTCTCGGGCAAAGCTCACGTCTTACGGTTTGGGCACAATGCTCGAATGCCTCCAGTCGTCGAGGTCCGCAACACCATAGTCATTGGGCCATTTAGCGCACCCGAGTTGCAGTCCGTGGCAAGCACTTGAAGTGGTATATTGGAGCCCCAAGCTCGTTGTGTAGACGTTCGCTGCTGTAGCTGTCGGAGACCGCCACAATGGCCTGCACCCACCGCCTGGTCGTACAGTACACTGACAGAGATGCTCTGGCCCACATCACTATGCGTTCATAAAGGCGCGCTTCACGAAAAACACCACCGTAGGCAGTTGGAGTATGTGCTGAGCACCGGCAGCTCGTTTTTGTTTATCCCAGCCGCAGGCGCAGCAATGCCCGACCTCTCCGCCACCACTGTGTTGCATAAATGTCTCGTGATGCAACAAATCAATGTCCCACATGTATATTCGTTGCTTCCTAAAGAGGCTGCATAGCACAGGTCCATCACGGAGCCCTTGCAAAAGATGGATGTCCCACTTCACCAAAAGCCCACAGTGTCATGACCAGTATCATTCATATGCATGCATTCATACCTTATCCCACAGAGTGTGAGCTTGACAGCCGAGACAACGCGTCTACGTTTGGGTTAAATTTTCCCTTTTTGTACACGATCATAACATTAAATCTTTGCAGTGCCAGAGCCCAGCGCATCAGCCGTGCACTTTAATGGGACATCAAAGTGAAGAACTTGAGAAGATTATGGTCAGTGACCGCTGTGACATTTGCACCAAAAAGCGTCATATTACGGCGCTGTGACTCCCCCAATAACATCTCAAGCCCCTCGCTCAATCGTGGCACAACAGGTTTTGGCCGGTGTTAGTGTTTCGCCGAAGAAAGCCCCCGGCATTTCCTTGTCTTTTTCATCGCCGTGTTTTTAGTGGGAGCAGGCGCCCTGTCAAATCCATTAGCAGAAACACTAATGTAAGCACGTAGCCGCGGTAATCATTACACAGCCCTAGAAAGCTCCCCAGTTCGCGTTTGTTCCGCGGCCGAGAAATTCGAACTGCCAAAACCCTTTCTGGGCCGGGTGCCTGTTTACCCGAGCATAGAATGTGGCCCATATATATTTAACCTCCTGCCGTGCAAACTTGCATTTTGCAGCACTAGCGGCTAGTCCCACCTGGGCTATCATCTGTAGCCACTGCATTAAGAGATCTGTTCCAGCGTAAAAGTCCTTTTCTGCGTGCTCCTCGGCAACACTGGCAGACTCCCAAACACCCCGTCGGTTTCAAACTTAACTCCCACCAAGCCTACCGTCGTTATGTGCCCACTCAACTCGTTTGCATCAACACTTCGACGGCTGCCATCACCTAATTTGATTAGGTATGTGTACAGCCTCTTGCAGCAAACCACAGTTGCCGGTCCTGTCCATTTTAAAGCTAGGTTATCTACGTTGCTAGACTCCTGTATAGGGACTTGCTCCCTCTTTTGGAACTCCTTATTTTTAACTCTTAAATCATAATGGGCTGCAGATTTCACTTGATTTGCAGCCTATATTTCTTCTGCTTCCTCATTAACCTCCTGGAGTCTTGTCCTTAATTTGTCCAAGTGTTCAAATGCAGAAGTATTAGGGTTCTTTGGCACTGCCTACTCTCCTGACCTGGTTTTCGGTTGTGGCCGCTCCAGTTGATTTTACGGCCCACAAGCAACGTTATCGTTATGGTACAGTAACCCTTCAATTTCAGTCGTTCTTTGAGGGTGTGCCCTTGCCTATTCTAACATCTCTTTAAGGCTAAAATCAGCTGCCTGTCTCAGCCTGAAACGCTCACGTTCACCGACATCTGCATCGCACTCTAGCCAATCTGTTTGCTGCCCCTCATTGCTGATGCTCACAGTCTCCACTTGTGCAGCAACTGGCGTGGGTTCGTCATGCCCTTCAGCCTTCAACACCACGTTCTCCCCGATGGGGCGTTCATGAACAGCAGAAGTTTTTTCCAGTGACTGCTCGTACATATCTGTGGTTATGAGCGCGTCTCTCTCGCAAGTTTGTCAGTGACCGTGCACAATATATCCACATCGCTTTTATCTCTACTGATATATCCAGGTTTCCTAAGCAATATCAGCGGAACATAGGCTAACTCAGCTATGGCATGCTCGCCAAAAGCCCCCGTCAATTTCAGTCTGGTTCCCGTCGGTCAATATCCCGGCACTACAGCCTTTCTGATGACGCTTATCTCGGCACCAGATTCAACGATCCCTTCAAACAATGACTCGCCGCATGCAAGGTAAATTGTTTCGATTGAACGAAATATTAATGGTTTCACAACCTTCTCCTGAGCAATTACCTCCACACCGACTGTACTATAAGTGTCCTGATTTTCCTTCTGCACCAAACTTGCTTTAGCTGTCTGCGCCGTTGGACAGTCTCGGGCAAAATGCTCCACTGAATTACATACTAAGCAATCTCTGCTTTTCTTGTCGGTTTTCTTCGCCCCTACTAAAAAAATTCACGCATCAAGGAGTGATTTCGTCTTCCCATCTCCCGCTATCTCGCCAGAGTTGGCCAACCCTCTCTTACTTTCACCGAAGATTTCTGCCTTTTCGGCGACCTTCAAAGGAAGCATTATCTTGTTCGGGGTTTTGTTTCGATTGACGAATCCACGGGCTTCCGCATCTGAAGTGTCGCGAAGCCTGTCAGTTACTATAAAATTTCTAACTTGTTTGATGCTACCAACTTTGATACATTTAGGTAGTAAATTAGGTAATTTTCAAGCCTCACTGCCAATTGTGACCATGTCTCATCTGTTCGTTTTTTCGATTGAGTAAAGGGGCAACATTAATATCTGGGGTTTAACGTCCCAAAACCACTATATGATTATGAGAGACGCCGTAGTGGAGGGCTCCGGAAATTTAGACCACCTGGGGTTCTTTAACGTGCACCCGAATCTGAGCACACGGGCCTACGACATTTCCGCCTCCATCGGAAATGCAGCCGCCGCATGTAAAGGGGCAACAATACTTTGCGGAAGACAGTCGGAAACCTTTGAGCGCCGTTTCTTTAAGGATGTTATAATCATTTCTTTCATCTGCGCTGAGTCAAACAAGCAAGCCCTGGCTCTCTCGTTTAGTCGGGGCAACATAAGCCCCGCTCTCCACTCAAGTGGTACATTATAGCAATCAAATGTGGCCTCGACGTCGTTGAACCACGATGAAACGAGTGATTCCTGCGTAGGCATGGGCACCAACAAGTCTTTTAACAGGCTCGTGTACCTCATCCTCCTGTCCTCACTCCGAGCTGCCTCTGCGCTCTCGGCGTTTGTGGCGGCATCGGCACCGTTGTTTCTAAGCCGTTCCATTGCTAATTCCATCTCCATAGTGCGTAGCTGCATATGGACCGTTGCCATCTGGCCAGAGCCTGACCCCCCTGAAGGCTCTCCTGTGACCCTAGTTATCTCTGCGTTCAAGCCCACATACGACAATCCCCCACTCTAGTCGGGTTCCATTTCCTCCAACCCGCCACTACGTAAGTTATACCCGCTGGTCATAACAAGCTGCGAGCCAATAGAGGAACGAGACACCCACCTGTGCACCCGCCCTTCCAGCAGTAGCGGCTACGGCCTCATCAGCTCACGCCCCAGATGTGTCCGTCACCATGGGGTCAGCCCGTGTCTACTCTTCCACCAGGGTGGATGTTGTCCCAGTCTTCTCAGCAGGACACCCTGTCGACTGCGCCAGTGAAGTTCGTGTGTGGGCCCCTTTCTCCGGTGCGAACCAAGAAAGCCGGCTCTCGTATGTCGCTACTGAGAATTAAATTGTGACTGGGACTATGCAGTTGGTTTATTCACCATGCGCACTTGGCGCGCTCCGGAATTTGTCTCACCCCCAACGCTCCCCGCTTGTCTGTTATAAACACTGCGGCACGGGGTCTTTATAAGTTCGTGCACGGTGTTTTCGGGCAAAGGTCACATCCCACGGTTTGGGCACAATGCTCAAATGCCTCTAGTCGTCGAGGTCTGCAACGCCATAGTCGTCAGGCCATTTAGCGTAGCAGAGTCGCAGTCCGTGGCGAGCAGTCGTAAATTGGAGCCCCGAGCTCATGTAGACGCTTGCTGCTGTAGCTGTCAGAGACCCCCGCAATGGCCTGCGCCCACCGCCCTGTCACAGTCTGCTGACAGAGATGTTCCGGCCCACATCACTACGCGTTCTTGAAGGCGCGCTTCCCGGAAAACACCACCGTAGCCTGTCGATGTATGTGCCGAGCACCGGCATTCGCCGGCACCTCGTTTTTGTGTATCCGAGCCGCAAACGCTGCGTCGCCGAACAAAAGCTAAACACAGACTATAAACAAGAGGACAATGCATTCCTGCCAGAAATGCGCTAAATTACATGCATGGTAATCAATACTAAAGGGCCTAATGACACATTAATAGAACGAACGAAAATGATATACTGCAGGTACAAGTAACAAATCCTGCATCACTTACATACACTCAGAATTAAATAACAGACTACTTTGATTGAAGTAAAATCAACTTTCACCCCACACACACACTTAACAGAAACATACAGCTATTAACCATACTTCATTTTCCCAGCCTTAGATATGTCTGCCAAATTCCTAGCAGATGTAGTTGTTTACATTTTCTTGCACTGCGACATGCCCATTAGAATGCAGTGGTGAGAATGACTTCCAGCATTTTGGAGCAGCCATTGGAGCAGTTACCAGTGTGCTTGGAGCACGCACGGTTTCTTCATGACACTTGCAGAGGAAGGAAATTTAGCTGTAATTTAGTTTAAGGTAGCTCAGTAGTAGAGCATCGGACGCACTATTTGTAGGACGCAGGTTCAGATCCTGCCGGTGGCAAGTTATCTTTTCCTCCGTATTTCTTTCTCCAAATTTCCATTACAATTCTATGAACAACCTCTACGCTTTCCCTGGCATTATTCTCTCGAAGAGCTACCACAGACACGTCACCATGTGATGACATCTGTGTGCAGACACACACGTATGAACACACAGACATATTCAAAGCTCATTGCAGTAAAACCTCATTAATACATACATACATGGCAAGAACCTGCCAGGAACGCAGCTAACTATGCACTAAATGTATGCATTAACCAACACGTACATAATAGTGCACAGGTTTCCCCTTCGGGAGGTTGGCGACACGTCATCATGTGATGACATCTGTGTGCAGACACACACGTATGAACACACAGATATTCAAAGCTCATTACAGTAAAACCTCATTAATACATACATACATGGCAAGAACCTGCCGGGAACGTAGCTAACTACGCACTAAATGTATGCATTAACCATCACGTACATAATAGTGCACAGGTTTCCCCTTCAGGAGGTTGGCGAAGGTTCCTCGCAGCATCCCTGTTACTTATCTTATATCAATGTATGGGACTGACTTTACGACCTGCTCCTGCCTCCCCTCCCTATTATGTCACTGTATGGGGCTGGCTTTGTGCACCCCCCCCCCTTGCGCACGCCTATGACTAAGCACTAATGTGCGTTTCTTTACGTACGCCATCACCACCCAAGAAAGAATATAGTGCCACAAGCAAATATTGCCCAAGGTGCCAACCACGAAGCCATTTCTTTCTTTTTGTCAATGTTCAGAAATGATTAGAATTCTTAAAGCCGTTTCACATGCCGCAATTGCAGCGAACAAAATCATTTTATTCGCTCCAATCGCTCTGTTCGCAATCGCCGCTAATGGCGGTTTTGTTTCACATGGACCGCGAACGGTCCGCGATTTTCGCTCTGCGACTGGAGTGGCGCTTGCACCGTTCGTTGTGACAGACAATAAAACGGCGACAAACAGCACTTGTATTTCGTCATTTAAGAACACTTTCCAATCTAACTACACTTTAAAATGCACAACAGAGGCGATTACCAAAACAAACACATCCGACGCAATTTCGACCGCTCGGCCGGCCCGACCCTATTTCGATGAGTCTCAAACGAAAATCGCTCTCGCCGCTGCGATCAGAGCAAAAATTTTCAACATGTTAGTAGCTCGCTGCGGAACGCTGCGGCGGGAGCAAACTGCCTTCTTTTTTTTTTTCGCCGCGAGCAAATTTGCAGACTGAATATCGACACTTATTGTGTCATGTGTTTAAGGCCATTTCACATGACACAAAAAGTAGCGACTTTGAGTGCGCGAATTCGCTCGCAGCGAAAAAAAGGCCAGTTCGCTCACGCCGCAGCGAGATTCCAACATGTTGGAAATATTCGCTCTAGTCGCAACGGAGGGAGCGATTTTCGGTAGGGACCCGTCGAAATAGGGCCAGGCCGGCTAAGTTATTGAAATAGCGTCGACGTGTTTGTTTTAGTAATGACTGATGCAGTGCATTTTAAAATTAAGTTTGATTAAGAAATGTTCTTAAACGTCAAAACACGCGGGCCCTTCATTACCCTTTATAAAAACTTGATGATATGATAACGCACAAATCATTACATTACGTTAAAAAAATTCTGCGGTGCCTGCCAGGAAGAAGGGTGGCAAGAACTCGCCGCTCCAGTCGCAGAGCGAAAATCGCGGACCGTTCGCGGTCCATGTGAAACGAAACCGCCATTAAAGGGCCACTCACCAGGTTTGACAATTTTGAGCTGACAAGCGCAATGCGTAGACGAGGTGTTTATGATCACGTCTGCAAAAATATGCAACGCTATGCACCGCGCAAATGGGTCAAATTTCAAGATCAAAACTGCTCCCCCTACCCTCTGCCGGCGCATGCGTAGAGAATGAGGGCATGACGTGGGTGTAGGAATGGCCCTACGTACACGGCAATGCAGTGACGTTGGTCCTGTACGTAGACATGTCTGCTCTGACGTTGTCAACAGTATACCACGTGACACGGCAAAAATTATTTAACAAAACATGAGTAGTTTATGCATTTGTTGCTTTAAGGTATTAATAAAACTTAATATAAATATTGAGATGCAATAAAAAATTGTGTGCGTTTTTCTTTCATTTTTTTTACCCGTGAAACGCTACAAGATGCGGGGCTAATGTGCCAGCGTTTCGCATGCGTTCGTGTCCCCGCGGTCAGTGCATTGAGCAGACGACCACCGTGGAACGCTCCTACGCGTTCGCGCACTCATTGTTCTCATCTACTCTACTACCGCGTCTTAGCCAGCGCTTTGAAACCATCCCACAGAAACAGGCAGAAGACCACAAAAAAAAAAAACGCTGGTCAACAAAGCAACGCTGCTCGCGTGCTCGGGAGTTGGACTTGTTTGGGCACTTCATCTCATGGTGGGATGCTGGAGAGGGTGGAGAAGAGATTTGGCTTGCGAAGGCTACGCGGAGGAGCGGCAAGGGTTTCGAGCTCGCCTCCTTCCATCCTCCTGTCGCGCTGCTTCAAAAAACCTGTTTTATCCGCTCGTGATAAACCGATTCGAAAAATTTTTGTGGCAAAATGTTCCTCATCGAGGACCCCCAACAAGCTCCACTGTCTAACTAAAATTTGGTATGGGGCCTGGTGAGTGGCCCTTTAAGGCCGTTTCACATGACAATGAATTCGCGGACTGAAAATCGCTACAAAAAGTAGCGATTTTCAGTCCGCGAATTCGCTTGCAACGAAAAAGGCCAGTTCGCTCCCACCACAGCGGTTCGCGGCGAGCTTCCAACATGTTGGAAATTTTCGCTCTGATCGTAGCGGCGGGAGTGATTTTTGGTCGGGACCCTTCGAAATGGGTCCAGGCTGGCCAAGCCGTTGAAATAGCACGACGTGTTTGTTTTAGTAATGGCCGATGCAGTGCCTTTTGAAATTAACTTAGAAATTGGAAAGTGTTCTTAAATGATGAAACACAAGTGCTCTTCGTTACCGTTAATGTAAACTTAATATATTAGCGCACAGATTGGTACATCATATTTGAAAAATTCTACAGTGTCTGCCACAACAAACGGTGGCAAGAAACGTTTCCCGCCACTCCAGTCGCAAAGCGAAAATCGCGGGCCGTTCGCGGTCCATGTGAAACGAAATCGCCATTAGCGGCTGTTGCGAACAGAGCGATTGGAGCGAACGGAACGATTTTTTTCGCTGCAATTGCGGCATGTGAAACAGCCTTTAGCAGCGAGCGAATGAAGCGAACAGAACGATTTTTTTCGCTGCAATCGCGGCATGTGAAACAGCCTTTACACGACCGTCCGACGGCACACGGTGGCGACACCAAAGAGCATTTCGAAACTACTGCGGGGTCCGGGATACGCACCCAACGCAGCGACCGGCGTAACGACGAAACTGACATAATCGCCTGACTGCGATAAATGTGTACCGCTATCTGCTACTTGGCAAAAACGGACACGGTTTCCTAGAGACGCGGTACGGTCGCGGGGAGCCGATCATCTACTCCTTAGTTGAGTGCAGAGCTTCACCGACTTGCGTACACACTGTACCAAGCCGCTTGCACCCACTCCTCTGCAGACCGTGCACAGATGCGGCAAGAAGCCTTTTGCCTTAACCCGGCGATGCGAGCTTTCTGCAAGCAAAGCTCTAGCGGTCCTGGCAGCAAATAGAGGCGAGTTTGAGCTGTCGCCTCATGAAAGCGTGTGCTACGCTTGCCGGCTCAGGGCCCGCGATCCACGCTCAACTCCGAAACGAGCCGTTTTCGCTTCTGCAAAGCGGTGCATTCGGAACACGGTCCGCACAACGAATGAGGCAGCAGCGAGCGGGGCCTCGGTACTCTCAGGTAGTCGCCGGCTATTAAATGCATGCAGTAAGTTTAAAGCGGCGCTACGTCACTCACGTAGGCTTCTTGTCGGCGTTAGTGCCTTTACACGCGCTCGCCGCACAGCTGCAACGCACGTGGAAGTGCTTCGATGAAGGAAGGAAAGAAGACGCTTATTGCCGCCACACCCAAGCGGAGGGCAAAAGAGCATCGCCAATCGGCTTATTTGTCCTTCGCTTGCGTGCGGTAGGGGTCCCGGCACGTGCACGGCGGACGTGCGGGTAACGCGTGGAACGGCCCTTAAGTCATACTGGCGCGCATTTCGGTAGTCGCCACATCGCCTTCGTTATTTGCGAATGGTTATCAGAAAAGGCACTTATGTATGACTTATCTAGCATAAAGAAACACGCCACAGTACATCGACATGTTGATGTTGCTGGGCGCTGCAGATGTGGTTGGAGTTTGGAATTGAAGGCAAGCCGTTTCGGGCGACTACCAGAAGTAAATTTTTTTTGTGTCGATGTATCCCAAGAAAATCAATAGTCTTTAATATCGACCAATTCCGTAAACAGCACAACTTTGCGCAAATACAGCCGACGTTAATAGAATCTGTCAACATTACTTTCAGTCCCAGACCAGGTTGTGGTGCAGCAATGGTGCCAATTGGACAAAAAAAAAACTTTTAGAGCGGTATGGCGCAGTAATTTCCAGTTGGCGCTGGTTTCCCACCACTGGCAATGGGCACAATTTATAATTTCCCACTTCTACACTTAACATACAAATAAAATTTTAACAATAGCAACAGCATCACAAGGCGGATTGACTATAAAAACTCACTGTAAACAAAGGCCAACACTGCATCCAAACACAGAAAAATGAACAGTTCCACATGTACTTACTTCTCACTTCACTAAAATAAACAGAAAAGTACAACATTAGGTGAGAAATTGACAGAATTGCACTATATTTGGGCCAGTTGGTACATGATCAACGAAGCGAAAAAAACAGGACAGTGACAGACTAAGCACTGATGTCCAGGCCCTAATGCCACAATAACAGCGCTTCGTCCGTCTCAATCACTGTCCTGTTCATGCGCTGTTTTTTTTTTCGTCGTTAACAGAATTTGTATCGAAATTGTACAATTAACCTTTTGTAAGCGAAACCGCTTGCTGCTTCTATTCCGCTAGGGTTGCAGGCTCAGAAAAAGTTCAGTGGTAGCGCAAATCATTAAAATACCGGCGTTACGCCGCTGTCACGCGCGCACTTGGAATGGCAATAACACGGCCTAACCGTGTCAGAATGTCTTCATCACTATCAACAAAGGTTGCTGTCACACGGTCCACAGACACCTATCAAGCTTAGCGCAGAAGCCAGTCAAACCACGATACGCTGATCGCGATCGTGCTTATCCTGATCGGCTGGTCTAATCACGATTAAAACTGACATTCTAACAGCAGCACCTGATCCGGATCAAGCCCAATTCAGATCAGCCCTGATCGCGATCCAAAATGCCTGTCTGTCATCAGCATTACACAGGGCACTGCTGATGGCAGATTACGCTTGATCGGAATCAAATCTATCGAGAGCAATTGGCTCCTTTCTGCAGATTGCATAAAGGACCTAATAATGATCAAGAAATACGTTTCGGATCAGGCCTGATAGCAACGAAGAGTGACCGTGACACAGGTACATCATTACGAACTTGAGCTTACCGACAACTGTCTCCGAACACGAAATCACGGTTGCTGATAGACTGATATGTGGGGTTTAACGTCCCAAAACTGGGATATGATTATGAGAGACGCCGTAGTGGAGGGCTCCGGAAATTTAGACCACCTGGGGTTCTTTAACGTGCACCCAAACCTTAGCACACGTGCCTACAGCATTTTCGCCTCCATCAAAAATGCAGCCGCCACAGCCGGGATTCGATCCCGCGATCTGCGGGGAAACCACAGTTGCAGCAATACTAAATCAACACTGCATCCAAGGTCCGTTCGGTCACCAGCATTAGTTATGGTCTCGTAGCAGCGGCTACGACCTGTCATGCAAAACAATGCACACAATATAGGCAAAATAACCTATTCCACCATTCCATAGCAGAAACGGAGGCGCGATTCGACGACGCGCCGACACAAAAAAAAACGCTTTACCCTTGCATATTTTAGTACAATATTCACACTTACCACGTGTAAAGCATGAGCGAACTACAGTGCGATTTCGCCTCCCTTAACGACAAGTTCGCAAGGCAAGCCCACATTTGATTTCTTGCGGAAAGCTCAGCTCGCACTGGCGGGCGCACTTCACCGCGCCTAGGCCTAACATGATGGCAAGTTGAACGAGCCGGTCGCACTAAGTTCACAAAAACTACGAACCGGGCACACTGAACAAAACAAAGTTAACGCTCAGTGTCTTACCACAGCTCAAGCAAAACTGAATGGACAACGAGCAGCGCGCATAAAATAAGAGAAAACTACTAACGTTGCTCAGCTCTCGACACCCGAACACAACAACCAGAAGACAGCCATTACAATGCTGTAGCACAACCTACTGACAGTGCCTCCTGTATAAAGATTTGTGCCGAGCACACCCCCATCAGGGGGCCGTCGAACGCCACTTTTCTCCGCTCCCGCCAGGAGCGCTGGGTAAACATGGTGCCGCTGTTGCCATTTTGTCCGGGTGTTGCGTGCAGCCCGTTCGGTGGTGCGCAACTTCGTTTGTGGGACAGTTTTCGGCAAGTACATGCGTAGAATGCTTTACGATGGCCTACTGCTGTGTTCCGCTGTGCAAATCGGACGAGAAAAAATTGCCCGCAGCTTCCCTCGGGGGAACACTGAGGAGGATGCGGAGCATATAATTGGTTAACGGGGTGTTAAAGTGCGACTTACTTGGGTCGATGGCTAAATTGGTTAACGTGGTTGTGAAATGGGGTGTTAAATTGCGACTTACTTGGGTCGATGGCTAAATTGGTTAACGTGGTTGTAGGAGGGGGTGTTAAATGAGTGAACACGTACACACGTATGCGAAAGGACGGCGCTGGTCGAAGGGACGTCGATCATTGTGTTTGTGGATTCGTTGTAATTCATGTCACCGCGACCTTGGACGTCGACGCGCCGTACAAACCAACCGACGAGCGGCAACTGAGCGAGCGAGCGCCGACCTTGAGTATATATACAGCGCGACGGCGCATGCACTGTCAGCTGTTGAATGTTCTCGAAGGAGAAGCGCGCGCACGGCACAGATGGCGACGGCGCGACGGCGCATGCGCTGTCAGCTGTCGAATGTTCTCGAAGGAGAAGCGCGCGCGGCACAGATGGTGGGCGACGGCGCGACGGCGCATGCGCGTGCGTCAGCTGTCGAATGTTCGAGAAGCGGTGCGGACGGCGCACTACAAGGCGCGAGTATAAGATGCTTCCGCATCTAAAAAGAAACCGGCAGGGCTTTCCTTTCATGAACTACCTGCTGACGCAGACCCTCGAACGCGCTGGCTTGCCGCAATACGACGAGACAAGTGGTCGCCGAACACCACCTCATGCTACACCAAAGTATGCAGTCGCCACTTCAAAGAAGAGGACTTCATCGAAGGCAAGCGGCGACGCCTAAAGAAAGGGGCTGTGCCGTCAGTTTTGTAAGAATACCCGCCCCATCTCCAGCCGAAGTCAACTCCCGCGAGAAATACAGCAAGCATCGACAAACGAGTGAGTGCTACAATGGCGCGCAGCAACTCCGCGAGCGGCAACGTTGCTTCAGCAGTGGCGGATATGTCGGATTGTTGCGTGATGGACACATCGTCGGAGGCCAACTTGCGTGATCAAGGCGTCCAGGTAGACAACGGGTCAACTTCAAGTGTGCTTGTCGCGGAGAAAGCGAAGTGGAGAAGAAAAGAAAAGGAGTTGACGAGCCAGCTGCTTCGACTGCAACACACCGTCGACAAGTACAAAATGGAATTGAAAAGCTGCACGAGACGCCCTGGTTGCGGATGTTTCTTACATCAAGGAAAGGGCGAAAGAAAAGGAACCTGCAGCTTTATTCTTGATTGATCAGATTGAGAACTTCAAGAAGAAGAGGCCGAGCTGGTCTGAGGAGACAACCCGACGTTGTGTAGTTTTAAGGAATTTGTCGACAAGGGCGTACGAACACATTCGCGGTAAAATGCCTTTGAAGCTTCCTTGCAGAAAGACTTTGAGCAACTACTTGGGAACCACCAGTGGAGAAACGGGCTTCAGCAAACTCGCCGAAGCTCGCCTCAGAGTAGAAGCCGAAAGCTTGACTGTACCACAGTCAAGGGTGTGTTCACTCATAGTCGACGAAATGAAGATCGGGGGAAAGCTGCAGTACAACAAACAACAGGGCTGCTTTGTGGGGCACGCCGATGTCTCTTTGGAAAAACATGGTGGGGACCTCACCTTAGCAAACTCTCTTCTCTGCTTCCTAATTACAGGACTCTCGACGTCGTATCGCATTCCAGTGGCCTACTATTTTACCAAGGGGTTAACAGGCCCACAGCTTCACAAGTTGTTGATTTTTGTGCTTGAAAAAGTAGAAGTTGTAGGGTAGTTCACTTAGTGAGTGATAACCACAGAGTGAACGTCAATGCCATGACACTTTTGGGCGGTGGTCTTCTTACGTACCGAATAGAACATCCCTGTGACTGCGACAGGCTCCTCTTTTTAAGTTTTTATGCATGCCACGTTTTAAAAAACGTGCGCTCGCAGTTTCTGGCCCACGACATTGGTCCGAAAGGAGAGGTCTCATCCTGCTACATCAAGAAGCTCTACGATCTACAGAAGGACCTAGTTGTAAAGCCTGTCCGCTACCTCGGCCGAAAACATGTCTATCCGAATAACATAGAAAAAATGAATGTCGCAAGGGCAATTCAGGTCTTCTCGACTGATGTTACTGCAGCCCTGGAGCATCTCAGAAACCAAGCTGGGAATACATCGAGTGTATCATTCGCAGTAGCAGGCCAGACCGTCATTTTCATGCAAAACATCTATCGATGGTTCGTGCTGCATGATACAAGCAATACGACCCAGCACATCCACAAAAAAATGGCCTGACACTCGGCAGTTTGACGATGCTGAAGATGCAAGACTGGAGTGGCTCGAGGTCACGCTGCCCATGTAGTTGGATGAACTGGAAAAAAGCTGTTGAAGTCAAAAGGAATTTTTGACGAAAGAAACGTATGAATCATTCCTCCTGACCAAATATTCCACAGTTGCCTGTATCAAGTACCTACTAACAGAGGAGAAGTTCTTGTTTGTGCTCACGCGTAAGTTCAATAGTGACCCCATCGAGACGCTCTTTAGAACACTGCGGGTGTCCTCTGGCTGCAATGACATGCTGAATGTTCGTTCTGTTTTGCAAGGACTGGAGAAGGTTTTAAAAACTGGACTTGCCACATCCAGCATGGCATCAAACGTTGCCCACAGAGAATGGACCCAAATGTCAATAGGCACACTGAAGCTTTTCCTTCGCTAACACAGCAGCCTCCTCAGCTATAGAGAGCTGCATGTGTTTTGCAACGGCTTAATGCAACAGTCTTGCGTCAGCACTTGCCGTAACTTGAGATTTCTGCAACTGTTTATGTTGGGGGTTATATTGCCCGCGTCATAAACGAGCACATGTGTTGTGGAAGTTGCGCTGCTGTTTGCACAAAGCCAGCAAGCAATCAACCTATCTTGCAGCTCACCCGCAGCCAGGACCGAGGTGGGCTACTTTACCCGTCAGACCAGTTGCTGTTTGCCGTTGAAGTGCTAAGGGCATTTGCGGATCGTGCTCTGAAGGACAATCCGACTCTAAAAAACCCATTGTCTACCCTTGTTAAGTATGCTGTGCCAGCACTGTGTGCTTCAAACCTGCTCAAGTGCAAGGAGATGGATAACACTCACAGAGCTAAGCTCATGGAGCTGATATCTGCTCGGTTTTTGCGGCCCCTGCTGGTGAACTATGCACTCACTGTCAGTGACAAGCATGATGCTTTCAAGTACTTCACGAAAAAGCCCCTGTCAAGAAAATATGCAAAACTGTGAGGCTACCGAAAATAGAGGTACTTGGAAATAAATGTTCCTTCTTTTTTTTCAAAATGTATTCGTATCGCATCAATTGGGTTTGTTTTGCAGAATATAGAGCTCCTACGCATGGCAAGTCAACGTTGGAAATTCATGTATATCATGTCCAAGCATGTAGGTGCGTGCGTACACGGCATGTTTTTGGTATTCATTTAGCGTGGCGTTCTTCGCTTGCGGCTAGTGCGTGAAAGCTGGCAACCAGATCTCTGAAACACTCGGTAACATAATTCAGCGATTACAGCCGCGATATATTGAGGTTTGAGAGCAGAACATTAAGGATTTAATCTGTTTACTTTTGAGCGCGGAGCCAGAACCACGGCGGCAGCGGCACGTAGCGAACTCCGGCACCCTGTTTAGAACCACGGCGGCAGCGGCACGTAGCGAACTCCGGCACCCTGTTTAGGCGGCGGCACTTGGTGTCGAGGCGCCGCACTCGCGCCGACGGAGTAGTCCCATTGTTCTCTTCCGCTTTTACCAGGCACTGAAAGTTATAAAGGAGGCACTGCTACTGCACTCCTGACGAGAGGTATAGTGTTCTAGAATAATGGGTAGTGAGCCCACTCTACGTGGAGAGGGTACGTTGCCGTGGCGCAAAAAAATGTCAACGAGTTTTCGTTTTCTTCAGTGCCCGCATGGCGGCGCTACCATCGTCAGCAATGGGAGTTTTCTTTTCACTCCGCTTCTGTGTTGGCTGTGTGTCGTCGTCGCTGCAGGTTTACGACCGAGCAGTGCTTTGTCAATACGTTCCATTTTTCAGTTCATATAGTTGTGAATAATGTAGATTGGTAGTGACCACCTCGCGGTCATCGACACTTAGAGCGGAATGGCACCACGTCGCCAGAACCATTGTTATGCGCCCGGATGCCAGACGGGCTACGTTCACGTGAAAGGTGCTCCAAAACCGTCACTGTTCGTCGTCCCCAGGGATGAGAGACTCAGAAGACTGTGGTAGAATAATTTACACCGTGCGGACAAGCCACTCGAAGACACAAGTGTGGTTTGTGAACTCCACTTCGAGCCTCGGTACGTGATTCGCGATTATGTACACACCATCGGCGGTAAAGAAGTGCGGATCCCACGCGGGAGGCCTATGTTGAGCAGTGATGCTGTTTCCACTATTTTGCCAAATTTGCCATCGTATCTCACCAAAAAAGCAGTGAAAGAAAGGCCGCCTCGAAAAAGGAAGTCTGAGAGTCATGCTTCGCCAGTGAAGCGCCGGCTGTGCACGAGTGGCAACTCGACGGTGTTGCACAAAAACGCTGTAAATACTCCGGATCCAGACGCTGCAGCATCGAGGCCAGAAGACGAACAACTGGCCATCGATGTAGAAGTTTCTTCTTCAGAAAATCCGCAGGAAGACCGCACGTCTATGTCGTTACTTAGCTGTCTTGAGGTACCATCGCCGCACTGAACTAAGCACATCTTTCCAGATCACAAAGGCATTGTGTACTGCACGTCCGTGTTGAATCCTAAGAATGAAGTACGATCGGAAAAAGTAGTCATGTTTTTTGAGTCACGCATTGCGAGCTACTGCAAAGTGTTCATCAGAGGTACCCTGTTGAAAGAAGGCACCGTGGAAACAGAGGCAGCAGCAGAAGAAGTGCTGAAAACAAGTGATCGTATGTGCATTTGCATTGGAGCAATATCTCACGAAGACTATGAAGAACGATTTTTTACGAAGAAGCTAAATGACCACCTGGTTACATGCAACGAAATGTACTTCAGCATTAAGTGTCTTGGCCAGGTTGATAAAAAAGGTATTTATAATGTGCATTTTTACTAGTATGACAGCTATAACTCTTGTCGCTACGAAAGATTTCTTGCCAGTTATTGCAACCTAATTCACTCCACCTTTCTTTCAGGTGCACAATGTGTGTCTTGCCGCTATTTGAAACGAGCACTGCAAATCCGACGAGCCCGGGTGAAGCGAACAGCAACAAGGAATTGCCAATATGCAGCGCTGAAGTTGCGTGTTGTGGCCAGAAGAAACACTAGATTGTTTTCTCGCTTGAAAAGTGTGAAAAAGAAGCTGGAACAAATGCAAATTAGGAATGCTGCTATAAAAACAGAAACTTTAGAAGCACAGATTGCAAGGCTTCCACCAAGACAGCAGGAAGCTGTACGACAGTGATTTGCAGCTTCAAGAGTTAAACCCAATGGGTTGCGCTATACGAAAAGCTGGGTTTTAGATTGTTTAATCATGAAGATGAAGAGCCCTCGCCTGTATGAACACCTTCGTCACAATAACATCCTAGCCCTTCCATGTAAATCAACCCTGAAGCGCTATGTACATGCATACCGCACTGTGTTTGGCTTTAGTGAGAGAGTTCTAAAGCAGCTAAAGGAAAAGACAGCGGAGCTTGATGTTTGGAAGAAACGCGGTGTATTGGTCATCGACGAACTGAAACTGTCAGAACATTTCTCAGTGAAGAAGTCGGGTGCAATTGAGGGTTTTGTGGATTTAGGTCCATTTACAACTTCCAAGGACAAAGGTGTACCATGCGACCACGGTATGGTTATCCTTTTCATCCCATTTCAAGGCAAATGGAGTCAAGTTATTGGTTACTTTGCTACACATGGAAACATGAAAGGTGACACACTCGCAAAAGTTGTCATTGAAGCAACCATACTAGCTGAAAAGAGTGGGCTCTTTGTGGATTTTATTACTTGCGATGGTGCAAGTTGGAATAGAAATATGTGGAAAGTACTTGGGATCCAAGTGACAGCTGACTCTACTACTTCGAAAATTGAACACTCCAGTGATGCATCACGGCACCTATATTTTATATCTGACTTCCCACATCTCATCAAATGCCTACGGAACTCGCTGCTGAAGTCTGGATTCAACACCCCTGCAGGTCATGTAAGTCTGATGTTTTTTACGCATATCACACATTGGATTTCATATATGCTTACATTATCTCCAAGCTTAACCAGGTGCATTTCAATATGGTCCACTTAATTTCATTGCAGGTTGATATGCAACATGTAAGGGAAGCTCACAAAATAGACTCCTCCAACGTGACCCTTAAAGTGATGCCGGGCATAACACGGTGTCACCTGGATCCTAATTGATTTGAGAAGATAAGGGTCAGCTATGCCTTCCAGCTTTTTGGGACAAAAGCCGTCCAAGCTTTCCACCTATACAAAGACAAGTTGGAAGCAACACTTGGAAGGATGGATGTAACACAAGAGTTCTTCAGGTGAGTCGTCTCTTGTCATATGCTGGTTAAAATTAGGTAGTGAAATGTCTGATATAACCAACTTGTAAATGAAAATTATATCTTAATAGAATGCATCATTAGCACCGACATTTGGGCGAGTTGGTTTTGGTTCATAGTTATGAACGGCGCAAAACACACGAGACACAAAATGACGTCCTTGTGTTTTTCGTCATTTTGTGTCTCGTGTGTTTTGCGCCGTTCATAACTATGAAGAATGCATCATGCAATGTAAACTACAAAATTATTAAAACAGCTGTTTTGCATATTTCAGCAAAATCCACCAGCTCATAAGAGTGATGACGTCGCGGTTCCCTGCTGAAGCCCTCAGACCGTGTTCGTCAGGAACAGCAGTGCTGCAGGATTTTCTGTCCTACCTCAAAGCATGGGAGCAGCATACGAAAGGTGGAGGAGGCTTTCTGAGCAATTCCACTGCTGCTGGCCTACGTGTGACCATTTCGAGTACACTAGAGTTGCTTGACTATCTCACTGAAAATGTTGGCTTTAAATACCTAATGAGTGCAGAAACTAGCCAGGATCCTTTGGACAACCTTTTCGGTATTATCAGGCAATCTTCTGGCAGTAATGATCATCCAACACCAACTCAGTTTTTGATTACAGTAAACTGCATGTCATTCTATGGTTTAGTTAAAGGTGTCAGTCAAGGAAACTGCGAAGAGGGCATGCTAGGTTCCCTTTTGGAAGTTAGTAGCCCACGAGACACATCGCAAAATGCAGCAGGCATGGATTTGGCACCGAGCTCTTCTCCGAATGCGCAGGCGTTGGTTATACCTTCCCAGGACCACAGCCAGCATGTTGCGAGGAGTGACTCGAGAATTATATTTTACATTGCTGGCTACGTGGCACGAAAGTGCATTTTGAAAAACAATTGTAAAGATTGTTTGATACTACTTACCGCGCCTGGCCCAGACGAAAGCTTTCAGCTTGCAAGGTTGACACTATTTCGTGACAACGGTGGACTCCTCTGCCCAAGTGCTTGCCTATTTCGGTTCATAAAGAAGCTTGAAGGCTTGTTCACGGGCTGCTTTTCTTGTGAATAACTCCATGCAGACAGTTTTTTAGATGTGCTGACCATTGTGAAAGCAAGGCTTTGGCAAGAGGTTGGGTGCCCAAGCCATGTCTCAATGCTCTCTCAAAACATAATACAATTCTATATTGTTACACGACTTCAGTTCTACATTAAAGGGCTAAATACAGACAGAGCAGGCAAACGCCAGAAAGCAAAGCACTTAAAGATAAGCCGCTGCTGTTAAATATTTTTTCCTTGCTTTAGAAGATTTTTTTAAAATTTAATGTTGTTCCTGTGTGGATTTTACAAGTGTAGGTTAAACTTGATGTATGCATTCTTTCTGAATATTCTTTTTCTGTTTCACTGACCCAAATACAAGAGAATGTCAGATTTGAAAAACAAGCAAAATAGTACGTTGCCACTCGCCACGCATACTATAGCAATAAACCCTTGACTAAGTGGCAACTCTGCTTAATTCAATTGTGAATGGTGACTTTGGTCCTTGGCGTACCATCAACAGTGCGATTAATATGATCTACGAGAACATCTGTAGATCTCTATAAAAATGCATGTTATTTGAATGGAAATGTGTCTATTATTTGTCATTTTCAGTATTTCTTCTGATTCAGTGTCTTTACTTATTGTGTGAACAATATGTGTTGAGTGTTCATGTGTTTTTGTGAACTTTTTTATGCCAAGTGTGCTATTGAAAATATTTAGCATCTCTTTGTGATTATTTGTAGTTGTGAATATTTTTCTAGCATTTATTGGGCTGTTTTAGGAGACATGCTCTTTGTCGCACACGCTGATAAGTACATAATCGGGCAAGGCCCTCTTCAAGCTATTTCAGCTTGTTCCATCTGCTTTCACTTTGGGAAAAAAAATGAAAGTGATTGATATACATGGCTTTTGTGGAGTACGGTCGTTGTGCTGCCCCACCAAATAAACGTTTAACCTATTTCCGTGAACGATTATTGTCTATATTTTTTTCCACACCTTCATTACAAATTCACTTTTATTTCTTGGGCATGATTAGGATAGGTCTTTCCTTCTGTGCACTACCACACATTTTCTTGCATTTTTCAGGAGAATATATCAGCTGAGAGCACGTAAGGTGCTTAAGTTTGTAGTAATATTGTTTTATTTAGTGAGAGTACGACTTCACTAAAGTTACTATTGAGTACAAACGCTAGCATATTGGTGGAGAAATGTGAGCCGCTTATATGCCACTCTGCGACTTATTAAATTAGTGATCAAGAAAACATTAGTCTCTTTTATCTGAAGGCAATCGATGTCAGTGCACGTTAAAATTTCCGGAGTCCTCCACTACGGTGTGCTTCATAAGCAGAAAGTGGTTTCACAAATCAATTATCTAAAGGCAATAAAACTGCGAGAGCGCAATACAAAACTGGCTGTTTACAGCGTATATTGCATCCCGCTGATGACGCGCTCATGTTTAGCGATACTTCATGCGCCAGAACGACGGCCAAAGCAGAAATATGCTCAGGCAAAAGAAGAAAAGCAACGAAAATGGCTATGAACAGGGGTTGCACAAGAGTAGTTTGTGCTTGAAGCGCTGGCAAACTAACCTTCGCGCTGCGTTGGCCGAGAGCAGCAACACGTCGCTTCCACCAACGTTACTAGAACCTGGTTCTAGTATCGTTGGCTTCCACTGCAGGTGGTGGTAGCGCCATCTACCAGGTGAGACATAAAGTGCGTCAGTGCACGGCCTCCAGTCAGCCCACTACCCCTTTCTAGAACACTTTACTAGAGGTGTGCGCCGAGGCACGGAGGAAGGAAAGGTAAGGGGCGGCCCTGACGTCACTCGTTGTGAAGCCGCGATGAAGCCGGAAGTCGGCCATATTGAGTAGGCAAATTCTCCTCTCTTGTTTACATATGAATGCGAAGCAGAAGGCGCGACTCCCTCTCCGGCTCGGAAAGCACGTGGGCTGCGCAGCGCGTGTGTCGTGACGATCCGAAACTAATAGAACTGGGCTCATCACTATGAACCAGCGGGACACCTTCAGCGAAATCGCTTCATCCGAGTAATAACAGGGAGTAACAGCTCGCCGACAACGAAGCAACTACGAGAGAACGCGCGCTAGATGCACTGACAACGGCGAGTGCTTTCACGTCATTAATTCAGCAACTGTACAGACAACACGATCGGTCGTGCGCCTTCTACGGTTGCATTCCGTCACGCGGCCGACGCAGCGCCCTGCCCCTGTGTCCGTGTTCCGCGTGAAACTCACCGGCGTCAGCATTCTGCGACCGTGGTGACTTTGAGCACGGTGCAAGTGACACTTGAACGCGGTTGCTGTTACGTTAAGATTACATGCAATGCTGGTGGATAGTGTACCAAGCGGAACAGAAAAGGTGTTTTAATACGCACATGCAAGTTGTTACTGTACACACACAACACGAAACTACGTATGTGCACATGGTCCTCACGGCGCGTCTTGCTGGGCTCAACAGCGTCGTCCGTTGCCACAAGCAGGAGCACTGCTCAACCGTCACTGACCTGCAAGGCGTTCGTCGTCATTGAGCTTCGTCATGGTGCCCAACGCAATTTCGCTGAACACTAACTGCTTCATCCGCGTCATCCGCCGCACGACACATGGATATGCACTTGTTCCACGCACTGTTCAAACCCCGTGATGGACAAAGGGATTTGTAAACGTTGCTAAGAGTAATGTAACAGCCAGGAGAACACTGCATAACCAATAACGCGGCGCAGAGCACAGATATTGTCCGCCACGGCTCAGAACGAGACCTGGGGAGGCACACATTCCGCCGCCAGCCGCGGCCGCTCACTGCTATACCAGCTCCACTGCGCAACACGTAACCATAGCAACGCCGCCATTGTGCCTAGTGAATATGGCCGCCATGATGTCATTTCCGCCACATTTTTTACGCCCTGCGCCGGCTGGGCATGCCCTCTCCTTACCTTTTTCCTTCCTCCGTGGCGCCGAGGAGATTTCGACCGGCGGCGGCGTTAAGGTCGGCCAGTGTCGGCGGCGGCGGCGTTGTCGGCGCACGCCGGTTAATTAATCGGCGGCGGTGCCACCGGCGGCGCGCAATTCGAAACTAAAAATTTAAAAGGTTCTTCTGCCAGAGGTTGCTGAATTAGTTGAAATTTAGGGATTTTCATCCAAATAGCACTAATGACACTACAAAGATGTGTTGACATCACGATGAATGCAAAGCGTTTTGTAAAATAGTTTTCATTTCGCTTTCATAATAAAAAACGCGTATTTCAATTTATGTCCATGTTCTACCACGAATGTGCAGCACTTTGCTTGTTTTTTTTAAGATGCGGCCGTTTATTTCTGTTTTTGGCTACGTCATACTTCATGAAACCTTCTTTCATTGAGCAAGCACTGACGCACGTCACTCAGTTCGCTTTTTCCAAATGGGATCTCACTTTTACATTGTACGCTGCACGAAAAAAGAAGCACCTCTGCTACGAGTTTTCTTATTGCGATTGCAGGAAACCGCTGTTTTGAGTATCTGTCATGCCTTGAATGTTACTTCCCTTCAAACGAATCGAAATACCCACTTTTCACAATATGAGAATGTTTTATGTAGCGGTATAAGATGCGGAAGAAAACAAATCTGCGAATTTAGTCAACTAGTCCTCACCGTTGTGTTCAATGAATGAAGTGTAGACATAAGCGTGGTGCAAAAGGGGCACTTGACCCCTTCAAGCTGCACCGGCACTTGCTACCCACTCTAGCGACAGCAACACGACCCCCTCCCTCAGCCATGATACACGTTGAAAGAAGGGTTTCCTTACCCCAAGAAAAAAACCTGTTGATGGCTATATGTGAAGATAAGAGCAAATGCAATAATTTCTCAGATGCACAGTCCATAGTGGTCATGACCTGGACGCCCGTTGACCACGCCTGCAGAGAACGTTGACTCCCCGACCCCTTTGTGCTCGGTCAGGGGAGGGGGACACCCCTTGCAAGTGGGCCCCATAAAAATTTCTCTTAACAACGTCACAAATAAGAATGCTTGATAAGTATGTATAAAACATTCAACTTTTTAATGCTTTTTTGTAATGTGTACACGTGCTCAATACCCATCAGGTGTGTGAGACAATTGAAATCGCAACTGGCACTCTCGACTGGTTCCGCAAAAGACTCAATAGAAGAATGCAATTACGAGTGCTGGGAACCTACGTTCGTTTGTCAATTTGATTTCTAGGCATGATTTTAATTCTTATATAAACAAAAACAAAACCTGCAAAATATTAAAACAAACTAGCTGCTATTGCAAGATGATTGTCCCCCTTTCGTGATTTTTCTAGACTTACGCGTCTGCAAGCCACATCTGGTGTCACAAACTTGCAAGTGTCCCCCCTCCTCCCCAAGACATCTCCCAATACTCCCCCCTTCCCAATAAAAAGGCACCAATGTAGGCCTCCATAGGCCTCCGTGATTGCCTACTGGCGCGCAGCGGGCCATTTCGGTTGCTAGGACCAATAGTACCGATTTCGACATGCTTTATTGAAGGTGCTGAAGGATCAAGAAAAGGCCGATCGTTGTAAATTTCTTTAGAGTTCAATGATAGCTTCTTTGTGAATACCATAGATTATCGAAGCTCACTTTGTGTATAATGCTCCAATGAAAAACAAATGGTTTCACCCTGGGTCACTGCAGAGTCAGAAGCCATCACATGGGCAGGCGTCATTAGGCCTCTATATAACATTGCTAAGGTTCAGCACATTTGTACAAATAATTCTCGTTAATTGAACATTGAGTATAATCCTTGCTTGGGTTAGTATGTGTGAAACATAAATTTGAAATTTAAAAATTGTCATTGTGGGTTTCTGCAGCAAAGACACGTTGATTAAAACTGATGATTCCGGAGCTACGGCAAAGGTAACATTCGTTATGTTTTTTCGGTTACGGTAATGGTAATGCGTTACCTTTCTTATGTATATATAGAACGTGGAGCCGTGAAACGTTCCCCTTTTTTATTAAAGTAACGAGTAACGTATTTAGTTACTTTTTACTGTAACGGATACAACCCTAAATATATAAACTTACAGGAGTGATGTCGGCCCACACCGTCAGTTGCGGTCTATAGGCTGGCTATAAACATTACGTAGATATATTCCTTTCATCCAGCACGTGATAGTGAAGGTTCGCTCGACCATTCATGTTCTCAACCTTTGAGGAATACACAACAGCTTCTTAATACTATGAATATCATCCAACCGAAGCGTGCACTTCGTTTCGCTAAAATTTACGGTCAACGTGAGCGCTGTCATCACGCCGTATGTTTTAGGTAGAAACTTAGCCTACTCGAAATACCCAAAGATGTCGATCCACCTAGCAACACGTGGCTACCCACTGCATGACGGTTTTGTATGAAAATAGCATCTACAGTGGAGCCTGTCGCATCTGCTGAAATTTTATCGCAACATTATTATACTGCCACTTCGCTTGTATTTTTATGTCACTGTCTTGCGCAAAAACACCGCCATTGTGGTTCAGTAGCTAAAGTACTCGGCTGCTGACCCGCAGGTCGCGCGATTGAATCCTGCCTGTGGCGGCGGCATTTTCGATAGAGGCGAAAATGCTGTAGGCCCATGTGTTCAGATTTGGGTGCATGTTAAAGAACCCCAGGTTGTCATAGTTTCTGGAGTCCTCCACTTCAGCATCTCTCATAATCATATGGTGGTTTTGAAACGTTAAACACCTCATATTAATCGATTGCCATGCGCAAAGCACGCTTGGCAGTCTGCGAAAATTCTAGATTATTTTAGAATCTTCTGATAAGCTTGAGACACCTACAATATGGATGATGTTTGATGCCACGGGTATATATGGAGACGTACCTTCACGCACATCATATTACCGACGACCAATGCTCTGATCACCGCTATCTGTGTAAAGCGTGAATTTCTAGTACTTTGTACTTTTCTAGGCACATGTTCACGAAATGAAAAGTATCGTCTTGAGCAACCCAAGTACCATATTGTTTGCCATCACAACCACGTGGCAATAAGGTAAGTAAGATGAGAACGGTGAAATGATGGATACAAAACAGTGAGATGGGGCGTAAGTGCACGGCCAAGTTTTATTTAAGATGTGTATACCACAAGCTATTTTCTTCTATAGAACCAATATAATGTGGATTTGTTAAATTACTGCGAAGTTGAATGTCAAGAAAGGAAGAACACGAACTTGGAAAGAGACAGTGGAGACGAAAAGTGATAGCTATCGACGTAAAGTTTGATCGGTCATTCCACGCCAAACGTCCAAGGCGTTTTGGCGGCTATCTTTGGTGTATTCGAAAAATGTCGGGATGATTTACTCCATTGAAAACAGTCTATTGCGGAAATGTTTTGCAGAGAAAAATATTTTTGGTCACCTATATGTGCCCGAAATACCGGCTATAGGCTGGGCCCTATATCGAGTCCTAAGATAAAAGCACATTTACTGAGCGAGTCTATGTAGGCTCCATTTATTTTGCCGACCCATGGTTCCGAATATTTAAAACCTCCTGCTATGGCGTGCCTTGTTGTATTGACGTTCCGGCTTGTAAAGCCGGAAACTTTATTGTTCAAATGATAAAACTGTTCATATCCTTCCCCCCCCCCCCCCCGGAACTCATTCTAGGTTCTTTGACAAACACCAGTCATATATATTTAAAAATGCCTTGATATCAACTATTCATAACTTTAATTTAAGGATGTGGAAATGAAATCACCGTTACTAAATGACCGATGAGGTGAAATATGAACATTAAAAGCCTAGTAAACGTGACTAAAAAACTGATTCTACGCTAAAACAATGTAACCTGAACTAATGATGTCACCATACATCTAAAACCTCATGCAATGTATATTGCATACCTGGAAGGTGCAGTTATTCAAGCGCTTCTTGCAGTGAAATTCGGCCATAGAGTCAATCCCGTTCATGGTGGTGCTATTTTAAATTTGACATTTGAATATATAACGAAGCATTAGTAAATTCTTTCCGTGAAACCCCTATTTTTTGGCGATGTAATTGAGGATTGTATTCATTGTGCTGGCACGAAGTTTAATGTAGGTGATGTGTTTGTAGAGTACACCGTTCGCTGACTGTGGTGAAATAGAAACAACACTTTATGTTAATTCATCACGTCATCTGCTCCCAAAGAACAGAATACATAACGAAGTGCGTTACTAACGAACGGAGGAATTAAATATTTCTCGGTCTTTTAATGTTGTTTCTGTAATCCAATCTACAAACGTTTGTATTAAACGAGCATGACGGTATGAAGGGATGGAATCGGGTTCTGCGGCTTGTTGTGACACATGTGCCACTCCAGGTCACCTTTATTACGTGACATCGGAATCTACACTGAGCTTGATCTATGATTATGTACCTAATCAACGAAGAAGTGCTAAGCTCCAGATTCATTATTAATGTGGCTTCAAAGACGAGAAAGCAGCACGATTCGTGAGCAATCGAGCACCCGTTCTCTCTCCCTATTGCGTTGAACTGCTTGTGCCCTCAGATGCCACTTCAGTTTTTTCTTGAATAAATGTGGCAATTAGGAAAGTTGTGAGCGCTAAACAAGACGTTAAGAAGAACGAGAGAGACAGGATGGGTGCTTGTGAACGTCGTGAGAAAGCATTAGTTTGCGCTAAAAATTTCCTGATAGCAATGTGCCATCTGGCTGGATTTCAAGTTTTGTTAAAATGTACGGTGACACAGACCATGGGCTTTTGTCATGTCATTTGCTACCAATTAAGCAGCGGCTGCGTAATTTAAGGTACCATGAAAATTCTCGCGGCCATATTTCAAGAAGGAAATAGGAGGCAGAAACGCATCGTTCATGCCGTACGTGATCCTTCATCACGCGCGGAAATAAATTTATTCAAGCTGAAACGTGGTCGAAGAATTCTTCTACCTCTCGGCAATCAGAGAGACTTTTAATTCTCGAGTCTCTTTGTGAAATATTGCTGCCATCTTTTTCCAACAGGCCTGCAGTTCTGTTGTACCGACACAACATAGCAATGCCCATGTTTTTGTATATTTTTTTTCATTCCCATTTAAACATTTTTTCATTCAAAGTCATCTTTGAAGCGCGTAAGAACTTCCTGTCGTCCCTCACCCTTCATTGCGTTTTTCCAGTCCACACTGCAAAAGGCTTGATGGCAAAGTCGTTTTCCACGCTCAAGTTTCTCGTACCCAATCTTTCGCGCTCTTTGTGCTCTTCAAGGAATGCAGAAAGACTACAAATCGCAACGAGCTCTACACCGTGCCTTCGGGACTGGTATGGGGCAAACATGTTGCGAGTGGTGTCGCAGTGTTCTGCCATTGTGCTCCGTTCGCTGTTCCCTGCACTCAAATTGGGTCGACATGGGGCGTCGTTGCAGGGCCATTGGTGTCGTGCTTCCCGCGTCTTTCCTTATACACAGTGTTCTGCGAATAAATGCCTCTGTGTAGCCGCTGGTGCCGAGGTCACGGATTACGTTTTTCCTTCCTTCCGTACCTGTGGTGACAATCGGTGGTTGGATTATCGGTTGTTTATTTATTTTAGTTTTCTCGTTTAGATAGTTTTCTGTAGTATTGCCCAAGAAAGGTGATCTAGGACATTTTTTTCTTGTGGGAATGGCCATAGGTATGTGCGTACGTGGTTGCAGCTCCACATTTCCAAGTCGTACGACTCAGACTGCCCTGCCAACGGCCCCTATTCTCTTTCTGCTCTGGCAGCCATGGCCGTCACGTTCTTCCAAACCTTCTCCTCCTTCCTACTTCTAAACTCTTTTCTCCACTCCCCCTCCCCACCTCCCTTCAAGCCACTGAGCCCTGCTCTCGCAAGGAAAGATAGCGTCTTTTTCCTGTTCTTCCACCACAGATTCATCCATTCAAGGGAAGCTTGCATGCAGTAATTGGTTTGGAAGGCAGGTAAGGTTCGCGGAAACTCACCTCACCCTGAGCTAAAGAGCACAAAACAAAGCTTAGCCGAGAGTCATGAGAAGGCTATAAGAGATTACACAGCAAGATGAAAAGAGAAGATATTTTGCCTAATGAAGTTTAGTGAAAGCCACTGGGGCCATCCTTTCCTTTACCACCATCCCCACTTCTATTCGTACATTGAAGTAATGAGAAAAGTCCAACCAAAACATATTAAAAAAAACAACATTTTGAAGCCAATCTCCCACCCCTGAGGAAGAAGCCGGACCAGCTTCAAAACATCTGGTTTTTTTTACCTAAATATATTTTGATTGGAGTTCTCAATCCTTCAGTTTCTATCCAAAACAGACAGGCTTATGTCGAATGTTCACCTTTGATTCTTGTCGTACATTGTATCCTCGCTGCTCCGATAAACCCCCTCACACCGAAACATTTAGAGAAGCAATGACAAGTGCGCAACCGTAAACAGCCCCTCTTCCTTCTTGGACGCTTATAGCTCTGGTGTGCGTGTGTGGGCGGGGGGTGGGTGGCAAAAAGAGAAGTGCTGAAAGAAAAAAGTGTTGCATTTTGGTTTTTTTATTTGTTGCAGCAGGTAGCTAACGACCTAGTCATTATTTTCCTTTTGAGGAAGCAGCATAAAATACAACACAATCATGCCCACCTAAAAAGACGCAAACACAGGCGCTGTATTGCAAATGATGAGTTATTGTCAAAAGACTCAGCTTATGTAGGATAACACGTACATGTGCACTAACCACAGGTCCTTCCAATGAAGACAAGTTTTTCTTGCAGTGTTTTGCAGGAAGACTTGATGAATAATGAACCATGAATGCATCTTACCTGATACGAAACTCGGGACAGGTAACATATTTTTTAAAGAACGTGACTCTGTCAAGTCATGGTTCTCAGATTTTCTGCTGAAAACATTTTATATTACAGCATTCCGCATAATGACCAAATTACAAGCGTGGGTGAATGTATATACCAGCATAGTATCACCAAATTTCAAAATAGCACAGGTATTTACAGCAGCCAATTCATATGGTAAGTATTGTATTTAGTGCTATCAGCGCGCATGTGCCTATCGCGGAAATTGCATGTAATGTTATGTTTCTCATTATTATTATTATTATTCAGAGGCAGTAGAAATAACTTGTTTTTGTATGTTGAAAGGTAATGTATATATATATATATATATATATATATATATATATATATATATATATATATATATATATAGAGAGAGAGAGAGAGAGAGAGAGAGAGAAATAACTTGTTTTTGTATGTTGAAAGGTAATATATATATATATAGATTGCTTGACAATTGCATTTCTTTCACATGTGTTTTTCAATGGTGCTCCTTCGACGTTTATTGTATGAGCCGGACCAAGTCGAATATCGCACATCTTCAGTCCAAGTGCGTCTGTTTTAGAAACATTTGGCGAGTCTATTCGTCCGAGTGAGTCCGCTGGAGGAACGTTTTGATCAGTCTGAGTATGAGTGAGTATATTTGAGGAAAGTATTAGTGGATCCGGCTGACAAAAACATCGGTGAGTCTGAGTCTGAGTGAGTTTAAATAGAGAGAAATTTCGTTAGTCTCAGTCCGAGTGAGTCCAAAGCAAAATATATTTATGTATGGTTTTGTTACACCAGCCGTACAGACAACAGCATAGAGGCTTTCACTTGCCGTCTTCGCGCTCGCGATGATCAAGAGTTGCAACTTGGAACATCTGTGCACCGGGCCCCATTGCATAAACCGGGTTTTCTGCAGAACACCAAAATATACATGGTGATGGTCTACAAGTGCTTCAATTAGCAGAAGTGGTCTCTTACAATGCGCTTTACTTTTCCAAGTGTGTTAGGCGTATAGTCTTCTATGCAGCCCCCTAGCATAGGTTTAATTGAAGGACTCACTCAAGAAGCGATCCAAAGTAGTTTTCTTTTTGTGCCAGGACCAAATAGCACATCGGCACTACTGCCGCGTGCTCCACACAGCACCACTCAGTTAATATACAAACGCCATGACGAAAAATAGCAATAGGCAAAGTGCATGGTTTAAACCCAACACCCTCAAGACTGGAGGGTTTCGTTACACCGGCCGTACAGACAACAGCATAGAGGCTTTCACTTGCCGTCTTCGCGCTAGCGATGATCAAGAGTTGCAATTTGGAACATATGTGAACCGGTCATAAACCGGGTTTTCAGCAAAAATATGCCGGAGGGAAAATTCCTGGTGATCGAATGCTTGGTATAGTCTGTAGGAAATCCTGTCATTGCGTTGATATTGCTTATCGTACACCATTCTGTAGAAGCAGCAGCGGGTCTTAACACTCATGAACCATGGAAAAGCGCAGACAGGGAATAAGTACTCCCACGTGCGAAGTTACTTTAAAAATATTGGAGCGATTTCCTTTTTTGGAGTATCATTTCCAGAAGTCATGCGTGGCGAATAAATATTTGTAGTACTTTAACCCAAATATATGCGACTAACAACTGCTTCATACTTCAGCTATATAATGAAAACATACTAGAATTCTAAGACTTTCAAAGAAAAGAAGCTATGGCATACACTGCACGTCTTTTTATAGAAGATGCACGTTACGTACGTCTTTGCGACCAATTCCCTCTCGGAGTGAAACTGTGCGTGCTTATGTGCGTGTGTCTGTAGAAGATGTTAAGATCGGCCTTCCTGGCTGGGCACCGCTTGGACGCGGGGGACGATTGCAGCGAAGCCTACCCTGATTTTTTCCGGATCAATCCTCTCGAGGTGCGCCAAAAGCGGCGACAACACGAAAGTCATACTTCGAATTCTTTAGTGCTGTTGGCTCCCCTCGTCAAAAACTCTTTGGACACGCCTGACTGACTGACGGCCTAGGAAGAGCTGTTTGAAATCGAGGCTGCTTGTTTTGTTCGACGTGCCATGAGACGCGCTAAACAATTATCCGAGAACTTGGGATCCCTCGTCAGGTATGTTTCCCACACTCTGTGGTGCTTGCAAGTCTTCCATTCTCACAAGCCCTAGCCTGCCTAGCGCTGCAGACCCTATTCTGCACATGCGATGCAATGTTATTGCACTTAGATGTGTTGTGCGTATTATTGCACTGTGACCTACGTTATGTTTCTCTCTCGCCGTGTGACAAACTGAACGTGCACCTACTCTCTTTCCTGGGTTGAAAAGAAGGCAGTGTTTGACTTTCTCTCTTTTTCTCCCTCTCTCGTTTTTTTAATCCTTATTCGCTGCTCTCTGCGCTCCCTGCTAGGCTGCAGAAATCAGGCATCTTCTTATAACCACTACCCCCCCCCCCCCCATTTGGCGGACGGAGATGAAGACGACAATTTGTTCGGACTGCCCTGAACTGAATTGACATGCGGTCTGTTAGTTTACAGTGATCTGCAAGGCGGCTTTCCTGTAAGGTTTATTTTTCAACCAAAAACTCTCATTCACAGACTGCTTTTATTTCTCATTTTGAGCACGCGAGTACAACAAAATGTCACCTCTCCAAATTCCAGCGAAGGCACACGAGCACAACAAGATCTCAAAAAAAAGGAATAGCAAAAACGAAATGAGCGAGAAAAGCAGCCAGTGAACGTGAGTTCTTGGTTGAAAAACTAACCTTACAGCAAAGCTGCCTAGCAGATTATTGCACACTGTCCACTGTTTTCTCCTGCAGATAATTTTAAGAATACCAGGGCGTAAAGCGTGAGCACCGAGACGCTCTGAACCATCCCTGAGAAACTCCCATCACGCTTCCATGATGCTACCATCAACATATAGCTACCTTTAGTGTGTAAATAGTGTATATAAACGTTCCTCTTATCAGCCCCGGCTACTCTGCTCGAATTCTACCCGAGACTTGGCTAGCTCCTTCGAATACATCACGAGCAAGCAAAAGGGCACGGAGTTGTACAGGCGAACATGTGCGACACCACATCGCTTTCATTACGTGACATATTCGTTCTCCGCTGCATTCGCCCGCTCGTGTCCGCAGATAACGTTCCAGTTTTATAGCGACCACACACCGTTGATTGCAGTCACGTCATTGAATATCAATTAAACAGAGGTTACATTATTTATTTGCAAATTATTTCACCATAAAGTATGGTGAACTAATTTATTACTTAGCCACTTAAGGAGCTTTTTAACTTGACTAACTTTTTTATCAAGACATGAATATAAAGTTAAGATTTATTCGGTTAATTTTGAGCATTACCTTCGCAACAGAAGTACATCACCACTGTCCGCAACAATTATTATTCATCTTTCACAGTGCCAGTTGGTCCGTTCAAGGTACGTGATGAAAACATGTTTGCCGGAGTACGTCATATATGACATGTCGCTCAAGTGTCTGTCTCCGCATTATTGACGAATCCAGCCGTCTTTTGTAAACTTTTTGCTGGCAAGTTTTTTTTTTAAATTCTATTTTGTTTTTTTTAACTGGTGGCCTCAGACAAGCTTATTACGCCTCTGCTCCCCACTTATATAGCGTTGTTACACGCGGCGCCTGGGCCGACGGGGGAGAGTGGCGTTCTTTGTTCGTCAAACAAGTCACCGAAGGGCTGCCAGCCGTGTTTTGTCCATCTTAGCCGGGAAGTGAGGTGGCATTCCGACACCATAAGACGTTCGACGTGACGACCACAGTGGTTTCTTGGTGTCACAGGTGCAGTGCCGTGGCCACGCCCCAATCAAAGACGTTGACGTGAGCGAGTGTGAGCGGCACCGTCAGAAATGGTGTGTGTCCCCCGTGATTCAACAGCGCATTCTAGACCCATTCCCTGATTTAGTCAAAGCGCACACTTTATAATGAGCCACCCAGCTCATTCGCAAGAGATATCTCGCCCTGTCTGTACAGAATGTAATAAATCCTCTGTTAAGTTTGCCATCCTACTCCTGAGTGCACATGCGTTTTCTTTTCTGTATCTCTACAACCCCTTTCTTGCCCCTATTTCTCCACACCCAGTGCTGGGCAGCAAACCGGATGCCAAGATCTGGTTAATCCCCCAGCCTTCCTTTCTCTCTCTTGCCATCTTACTGCCTTGGCATCTTCATCCCGGATATCTGATGCCTGAATTAAATATTTTCAAATATTTTCTGCAGGCATCAAATATTTTCTGCAGCATGTTGGGACACTGCATATAAGTGGTCATCCTCGAAAATTATCAACTTTAACACCACGGACAGGTGATGATATACCCTGAGGAGGTTCGAGCATGTATTATGCCTCGACGCTTCTAATCTCCATTAAACTTCTCCCTTTTGATTTCATCCTTCGGGGCTTTGTGTAGTTCTTCACCTAATGCGCTGCATTTGTGCTGCACTGGTACCATTTCATTTCTTCTGTGTATACGGCTTGTTTCAGGACGATCATAGGCTGCCATCTTGGACTGATTATGATGCCGTTTCGCATTCATATGAATATTCGAATAGTGCTACGGTGAACTCGCATGCATCAACACGCTGGGCCAGTACATTCAACATTGTATGACCAAAATCATTGCTAATTACGACATAGAAAACCAGCAAAAATTGATTTTAAGCCTAAGATGGCAGCGTCGATGCATTACTGTAACTGTTACATTTATTTTTTGTCAATTTGTCCAACATGCCATTTCATGAAGCGGCCGCCGAACTTGTGCCGCTGTTCATAGTGGTACTCTCGGTCTGTGAAGCTGGATGAAGATAACTAAGAAGCCTGTTTTTTACTGGCTACATAAATGTGAAACGAAGCTATAAATCAAGATTAAAAAAGACAAATCTGTGAAAATTTGGTACTGGTGCATAAATGGCGCGCCGATTGCGCCGATAAAAAACGTCGGCGGTGGCGGCGCGCCGATCAGTTCGCGTCGGCGGCGGCGGCGTGGCGAAAACACTCGGCGGCGGCGCGCCGACCAGTCGGCGCACACCTCTATTCCTGTCATGATCTGCCCAGATGGCGGGAGCGCGTGTCCCTGCTACAGTGGCCAGAATACTAAAACCGTGATCCCCACCAAGCGGCTGCAATGAGAGGTAGTGACGCCGCTTTGCGATGTTTCCGCAAGGTAGCGCGCGCTGTCGTATACATGTCAGACTCTCAGGCTGCGCACGTTGTTCAACGCTGCAACTCGCCGGTCAAACGTGATTCTTTTGCCTGTTTAAGCTGTTCTTTCGTGCTGCATTTGCTGTTAGGACAGCCTTCTCGTGTCTACGTTATGTCTTTTGGGGAGTGTGTGCCATGAGCAGACGTCAGAGCCACTGTTTTGTGCCCAGATGCTCAACTGGGTACAAATCGTGCAAGCAGAAGCTTTCATTGTTTGGAGTCCCGAAAGACGACCATTTGTTCCAGCAGTGGCAGCGTAATATACCAAGAGCAAACAAGCCTTTGGAAAAGAACGCTGCGGTTTGCAAGCTCCACTTCGATCAGCAGCTCATCTCGCGCCACTTCGAGCACGTTATTAACGGTGAGGTAGTGCGTTTGGACAGAGCTAGGCCTGTACTATTGCCGCATGCCGTCCCAACGATCTTTCCAAAAGCTCCTTTCTACCTCTCGAAACGTATGGCGCAATAAAGAAACACCAAAGAGAGATCACACCCACCGCTTGTGCGTGGAAAAGACGTCGAAAGGACGACGACCGGGAGCCGCAGGATGAACCGGAGCCACCCGACCTTCCAGCTGCGCCCGTTTATGACTACAAGCACGTTCCACTTCCTTCAAATCGGTGGGGAAGGCACGTATTCAGTGAGGAACCGCTAAATGTCACCTACAGCTTGTGCACGCCTAGCTCGGACATGAGCCTTCTACACGCAAAGAAACTTGTTAAAATTTGTGCTAGTGGAACGCATGAAGTATTTGTGCGTGGTATGAAGATTTCGATGAATTGTCCATATGAACCAGCTTCTCTTCTGGAGACTGTTGATACCATGCCAGTGTGTTCAGGGGCAAGCTTGTTGTGCGAGTTTCCTTTTGCATCATCTGGTAAGAACTTGAAAGTCTGGAATGGGAAGCTCTACCATCACAAGTGTAAAGGTACCTCAAGTCAAGATGAAAAACGCTGCATGAGTTGCAAGTACTTGAGAAAGCTCCTTGTCAATCAGAGATACCGGAAAAAGAAAACAGCAGGCAAACTGACCCATGCAACAAAGCTTAAAGCTAAAGCTCAAACAGTACGCTGCCTTAGAAACAAGGTGAAGACTCTCGACCAGACCATTGCACAGCTAAAGCTAGAGAATGAAGAAAGCGCACTCTTGAGCAAAATATACAAGCTCCCATCCAAACAAACAAAAAAACGCTATAATGCAGTGTTTTGAAGCTGCAAGGCGCAAGTCTTGAAATGGCATGCGCTACAACCCGGAGTGGATGTTGGAGTGTGTCATCGTGCACATAAAGAGCCCACGACTTTATGAGCATGTGCGTAGGGAGAAAATTTTTGTGCTACCCAATCGTACATGCCTTAGGGCATTCATGAAGAAGTACGACACACGCTTTGGTTCTAATAAATGTGTCCTCTCGGGCATTTCTAAGAAGACTGCTAATATGGGAGACTTTGAACGTCATGGTGGACTGATCGTTGACGAAATGAAACTTGCAGAAAACTTTGGTGTTCAGCGGGGAAGTAGAAAAGTTGATGGATTTGTAGACCTTGGTTTTTTTCACTCCCGAGGCTGACAAAAGTGTTCCATGTGATCATGGTCTTGTGATAATGTTTCAACCTTTGTCAGGTTCATGGCACCAAATCTTGGGTGTATTTGCATCTAGAGGCAACGTGAAAGCCCCACTGCTTTCCAAAATCATTTTAGAAGCAGTTATCCTGGCAGAGAATGCTGGCCTCAGGGTAGACTATGTGACATCGGATGGAGCATCTTGGAACCGTGCAAGGTGGCATCGATTTGGCATATCTGGTTCGGCATCAGCTATCGAGCCTTCAGCACCTCATCCAACTGAGGTCAAGAGGCGGCTTTTCTTTCTGTCTGACTTTCCGCATTTAGTAAAGTGCATCAGGAACGGCTTCATCAAAAATGGCTATAAAACACCAGATGGGCACGTTGATGTTAGGCCAATCAGGATAGCTCACGACTCGGACAAGTGTGCTACAACGTTGAAAGCTACGCCGAAGATTACACAAGTGCACTTGAACCCCAACAACTTCGGAAAAATGAAAGTTATTTATGCATTTCATCTCTTCAGCCTTGAGGTTACACGCGGGCTTTTCTTATACAAAGAAGCAATCTCAAAGTCACGTTCGATAGAGAAGCGACAGAACAATTTGTTCGCTTCATGGAAAAGCTAATTGTTGTGATAACATCCAGAGTGCCTTCAACGGCACTAAGAAAAAATTCTGAACAGGAAAGAGTACTGCAGGGTGTTCTAGCATACTTAGACCATTGGGAAGCCTGCACCGGACCTACGAAGGCAGGCTTTTTGTCTGCTAGTACTGCAGAAGGTCTAAGAGTAACTCTGCAAGGCACTTTGGAACTTTTAACATACCTGTCAGAGGAAGTGCAGTACAAATATTCGTTGACTTCACGCCTCAGCCAAGATCCAATCGAAAAGCTATTTGGGATCATTCGTCAGTTATCCGGATGCAACAATCATCCCACATCGACCCAGTTCCTTACTGCCGTGAATTACCTTAGCTTTTACAATTTGATAAAAGCACCAGACACGGGCAACTGTGCAGGTGGCACACTTACGTCATTAGTTGGAACCGATGAAGTGGCCAACCATGTCGACAATTTACTGGACAGTGGAAACCTGGACGAAGCTTCAAGTGTACTACAGACATCGACTGTACTTTCTGACCATGTGTATCCTGTGCAAGTCAGTGACGCGAGACTGGTGTACTATTTGGCTGGCTATGTGGCGCGGAGGAAAGTTATGGCAATGAATTGCCGGGACTGTTTTGAGCAGCTGCTCACATCCCTCGAAAGCGCAGATAAGGACCTTGCGTCATTCACAGCATTCTGTGATGTTGGAGGGCTCTTGTTCCCGTCACCTGAGCTATTTTCATTTGTGGAGGCACTGGAGGTCACATTTACATTGTGGTTCAGTTATAATAAGCTCCAAAGGGACACTATAGTTGAACTTCTTAATTCAATGCAGATTGTACCATCCGTAGGGTGTGACTCACACAAGCAAGATCTGACGAGCAACAAAATCAAGTTTTATGTTCTCACACGGCTTCACTTCTTCAGGAAATCTCTAAACAAACAGAGAAGTTCTGCAACAGGAAGATCAAAGCACTTCAAGCTTCGAAGAACGATGTCATGTGCATCACCCTAGTGTTCTAGCTTTGTTCCCCACGATGCCCCCAACTTCAAATAAAATTTGTAAGAAAAGTAAAACGTTGTCTGATTTTCTGTGCAGTTAATAATCGAAAAATATTTCCACTGTGAATACGCAAGAATAATTAAGTTCTTAAAAACTATCTCATGCAAAATGTTATGTATAACAATATTAAAGAAATTGATATCAATGTCACAGTAGCATATTGTGCTTCTTGAGCTTGCTTTTAACCTTGCAAAATGGCAATCCCCCCAAAATGTTAATCGGTTACTTTTCTTAGCACCAAGGAATGATCGCTAGCCGTGGCAAGCTTAGCTGGCCGCCATGTTTGCGATTGATGTAAAGCTTCACTTATGATGCTATGGGTATGGTCACACAATACGGTGATAATGTTTGATAATATCTGCCGCGAAGTTCATTTATATGTGATGCACTTACGCTCTGCAATATAATAGAGGCACATAAAATTTACGGTACAAAAAAACCATATCAGCCACAAATCAGCCTTGACATGGCAGCAAAGCTGCAGCGAGCCGCCGAGCGAGCGACGTTTAAGCTGGATGGATCTTATGATGCATAAGATCCATCCAGCTTAAGTCACTGCATAAGTCACTAATCAGAATATTTTGGCACTGTTATGCATCTTATGATGCATAACAGTGCCAAAATATTCTGATTAGTGACTCCATCTTCCATACCTAGTGTGTCCAGTATTTCCCACAAGTCCTCTTGAACCGCGCTATCGTACGCTCCCTTGATATCCAAAAATGCTAGCCACAGGGGCCTGTGTTCCTTTTCTGCTATTTCGATGCACTGTGTCAGTGAGAACAGATTGTCTTCCAACCTCCTGTGTTTCCCAAACCCATTCTGCAGTTCCCCCAGCACCCCCCTCGTCCTCTATCCACGCCTGCAATCTTTCCTTTATAATCTGCATCACCAGCCTGTAGACCACTGATGTCACTGTTATAGGACGGTAGTTGTTTATGTCAGCTTTGTCCCCCTTTCCTTTATAGATCATGCTCATCCTGCTAAGTTTCCATCCATCGAGAACTTCACCATCGATTATTATTGTGCTCACTGCCTCTCTCAAAGCCTGCTTAGACTTCGGACCTAATGTCTTTATTAGCCTAATTGGAATGCCATCTGGGCCTGTTGATGTACTACTAGGAACCCTTTTCTCAGCCCTTTCCCACTCTCGTTGTGAAAATGGAGCCATTGCACCACTTGATTCGTCCTTGTCTATTGTGGTGCATAAAATACCTCTTTGTTGAAATTTTTCTGTCACCCTTGTTCTTATATATTCAATAGCTTCGTCCCCTTCTAGCCTAGCACCTTGGGTCGTAGTTATAAAACTTTGCTCTAGGCTCGTCTCATTTCTTAGGGAGTTTAGAAGGTTCCAAAATTTCGCAGCTGCCTTTCTATCTTTTTTATGTACTTCTGCCAGCCACTGAGCTCCCTTCCTTCTAATCTTTTTATTGATCAGAAGGGATGCATCCCTTCTACAGCTTAGAAAGGTTGCCCATTTTCTTTCAACATCATCTGTCGGTTCACCCAGCTGCTTAGCATGTCTGTGTTCCCTAGAGGCTTCCTGACGTTTTGCTATGGCTCTCTTAACTTCCTCATCCCACCAACTTTTGGGTTTGTGTCTTCTTTTCCGGGGTGACTTGTCACGCGTCTTAGCAAGCTCTAGCTCAAACAGTCTAATTAGATTCGTGTATGTCCACACTGTCTTATTATCCTCCGTGATTACTTTCTCAATTTGTTTAGTGGCTATTTCAATTTGCCTTTCTGGATAAAAATTTTCCTATAGTTGCTCTTCTTGTCTCCTTCCCACTTTCACTGCTCTTCCAAAACTTAGTTTGATACGTTTGTGATCGCTACCAAGACTTCTGGAGCCACCTTCATCTATGTGCATTCCCCTGAGCTTATCATACATCCTATGTGACATCAGTGCATAATCTATCGTCGACTGAAGCCTTCCTACCTCCCATGTTATTTGCCCTTCACACTTCTCGGTACTGTTGCAAATGATCAAATCAAGCCTTTCACACATATCCATGATCATTTTGCCTGTCGGGTCGGTATACCCATCTATATCTTCTATGTGCGCATTCATGTCTCCTAGTATAATTATCTCGCACTCTCTTCCTAACTCCTGAATGTCCTTTGATATACACTCTACCATTGTCTGGTTTTCCTCTCTGGTCTTTGCTCCCGTCCACAAGTACACGAAACCAAGGAGTGTCGTTTGACCGGCCACTTTCCCTTTTAGTCATAAATGTTCCTTGCACTCCTGCTTGACCCTTTGCCAGTCTGTACTTTTATGAATGAATGCCCCAATATCACCCCCCTTTCTGCTGCCTTCTGTTCTATTACAATATTCCCACGCGTAGTCCGGATTGTTCGGAGGTTGTTCCGTGTCCCTGAGATGTGTTTCTACAAAACCGTATACCATCGGCCTCTCTTCCCTTAGCTGTTCTTCTATCTCTTCCCACTTCAGCCTGTTCCTACCACCCTGCATGTAATTATACCCTATGTCTGAAGTGGCTCGGCGCTCGTGGCTACGTCCATTTATGCCCCGGACTCTACCTATCTTAGATATTCTTGCCACTTTGGAATCGTATCTGTCCATACCACCTGTCGAAGAGTCTCCCTGGTTGTTTTCTTCGTTACTAGCTATCCTGCACCCCGAAGGGCTCGCTTGCCCCCCAAAAAAGCTACTGCGCGTCCTGCAAGTCGCCAACCCACCTCATGACCTAGCCGCCCATCGAAGTGAAGTCTGTCTCGTTGAAAACCGCCCCACCTATGCACCTCTCTATTTATTTCCACCACCTCAAAGCCTTTCTCTCGACTCATCCGCCATATCTCTTGGTTTGTGTTGACAACAGCTCTTTGCAGGTTGCTATCACGCACCGGTACCTCCGGTATCGTGCATATCAATACCTGCACCTTAGGAGAAGTGGCGCGCATGTCATCGACGCCTTTCGCCAGTGTGGCTGCTAGCCCTGCTGCATCTTCATTTAGGACATCGTTTAAACCACCTGAAATTATCACGAGGTTTCGTCTATCAGCTGTCGTTTTGAGCGTTGCGCTCGCTTGCATAATGACTGCTTTCAGCTTCCGTCCTGGGAACGCCCCTACTGCAACCCTCTTGTCACCTCTTACCCTCTCTTTGATGGCTTCTGTGCATCGATTTAAATTCGAGTCCCTGGCGATTATCACATGCTGTGACTTTTCAGCTGGAGTGTTCTGCACCTGGGGGCTACTTGCACCTGTGACGCCGGCTGCTTTGTTCCCTCCCTGCCCCACCACTACCTCGCTGAAGCTGAGCCTTGCGACAGTTAAACCGGCTAAACCTGTTTTTTCCAAACTTGCTTGCTTTTCCTTCTCCACCGTTCTGGTTGCCGGTTCCCTACTGTTCTCTCGGTAGGTCGCTTCTTTGTTCAGCTTCGTTAGCGCTTCCTCGGCGGACTTCAGTCTTTTTCCCATTGCCCTCGTTTTCTCTTGCTCTGTCGCCAACGCAGTCTTGAGCTCGGCGATTCTCATCAGCAGTTCACTCTGGGCAACCATCATTTTCTCCATTTTTTCCTTGACCTCACATTGCCTACACTTCACGTCAGCCTCTTATCCATCCACTTCTACGCTTGGGTCCACTTTCAAATCCACTCCACATCCTGAACACTTTACAGTCTTTTTAACCATGCCTTTCTGACACCAATTGTCCCTATACTCCATAATTACTAAACTCGAGCCCTGCACTACGAAAAAAAGAGTCTAAGCTCTACTACAAAAGTTTGCGTGTTCAATGTACGCGCACCTCCCCCACGGGGTGGCAAAAGAAGAAAAAACAACAAAACAACAAAAAATTCAAACACACACACCCGCTATAACTAATAAATACCTGGTGACTGGCCCCCGAAAAAGCCGTACCATAAAATCAGTGCTATGAAGATTTCAACCGCTGCCTTATAATTATAAAGACAAGCTCAAAACATGCAAAAACACTTATCTGCGCAGTCGATCCGGAGCGCTCAAAAAACACGTCCATCCACCTTGACAGCTTGAACTGAACCAACGTTTTTAGATACTTCGTAAGATACTTCGTTCGTAAGAGATACTTCGATCTCTTCAATACTTCGATCGATGCTCCGATACTTCGATACTTCGATCTCGAGAGTATAGATACTTCCTTCGTAAGAGACTTCTGCTTCTCGAATAAAAGAGTTAACCGCTGCGGTAGTCTCCTGTCGGCGCCTTTCCCGTTGTAGCAGTAGCAGACCACGCGCCGAGATCGATCCTAACGCTACCGCAGCGCCACCGCCTGGTTTGCGATTGCGGTAAGCCGCCCCACGCCAAGAGAATGCCGCACGCTTTGGCAACTGAAGCTATCTAAAAACGTTGAACTGAACTACAAGTAGAGGTGTGCGCCGACTGGTCGGCGCGCCGCCGCCGATAGTTTTCGCCGCGCCGCCGCCGCCGACGCGAACTGATCGGCGCGCCGCCGCCGCCGCCGCCGACGTTTTTCATCGGCGCAATCGACGCGCCATTTATGCGCCAGTACTGACTTTTCACAGATTTGTCTTCTTTTTCATCGTGATTTATAGTTTCGTTTCACATTTTATGTAGCCAGTAAAAACCAGGCTTCTTAGTTATCTTCATCCAGCTTCATAGACAGAGAGTACCACAATGAACAGCGGAACGAGTTCGGCGGCCGCTGCATGAAATGACATATTGAACAAATTGACAAAAAATAAATGTAACAGTTACAGTAAAGCATAGACACTGCCATCTTAGGCTTAGAAGCAATTTATCTGTTTTTGTGTCGTAATTAGCTATGATTATGGTGATACGACGTTGAATGTAATGGCCCAGCGTTTTGATGCGTGCGAGTTCGCCATAGCACAATTCGAATATTAATACGGATGGAAAACGGCATCATTATCAGTCCAAGATGGCAGCCTATAATTGTGCCCGAAACAGGGCGTACATAAAGAAGAAATGAAGTGGTAGCAGTGCAGCACGAATGCAGCGCGTTAGATGAAGGGAGGAGGAGGAATAAATGAGGAAGGACATGGAGGTTAGGCGTTAGATGAAGAACTACACAAAACCCCGAAGGATGAAATCAAAAGGGAGAAGTTTAATGAAGATTAAAAGCGTCGAGGAATAATACATGCTCGAACCTACTCAGGGTATATCAGCACCTGTCCGCGGTGTTAAAGTTGATAATTTTCGAGGATGACTACTTATACGCAACGTCTGAACATGCTGCAGAAAATATTCACCATCTGTTTTATTTTTTAACTTGTCTGTTTGTACCGGCCTTTTAAGACATTGGATACCCGGGATGAAGATGTCAAGGCAGTAAGATGGCAAGAGAGAGAAAGGAAGGCTGGGGGATTAACCATATCTTGGCATCCGGTTTGCTGCCTAGCACCGAGGGTTGAGAAATAGGGGCAAGAAAGGGCGTGTAGAGAGACAGAAAATAAAACGCATGTGCACTCAGGAGTAAGATGGCAAACTTAACAGAGTATTTATTACATTCTGTACAGACAGGGTGAGAGGTCTCTTGCGAATGAGCTGGGTGGCTCACTATAAAGTGTACGTTTTGACTTAATCAGGGAATGGGTCCAGAATGCGCTGTTGAATCACGAGACACACACACCATTTCTGACGGTGCCGCTCCCACTCGCTCAAGTCAAGGTCTTTGATTGGGGCGTGGCCACCACACTGCACCTGTGACACCAAGAAACCATTGTGGTCGTCTCGTGGAACGTCTTATGGTGTCGGAATGCCACCTCACTTCCCGGCTAAGATGGACAGTACACGGCGGACAGCAGGCTGGCAGCCCTTCGGTGACTTGTTTGATGAACAAAGAACGCGGCCCTCCCCCGTCGGCCCAGGCGCCGCGCGTAACAACGGCTATCCAGTGGTGAGAAGAGGCGTAATAAGCTTGTCTGAGACCACCAGTTTTAAAAAGAACAAAACAAAATTTTAAAAAACTTGCCAGTAGACAATTTACAAAAGACGGCTGGATTCATCAAAAATGCAGAGACCGACATTTGAGCGACATGTCATATATGACATAGTTCAGCAAACTGGCTTTCATCACGTAACTTGAACGGACCTACTGGCACTGGGAAAGGTTAAGAATGATTGTCGCTGACAGATGTACTTCTGTTGCGAAGGTAATGCTCAGAGTCAACCCAGTAAAACTTAACATTATATTCAAGTCTTGATAAAAAATAAGTCAAGTTAGAAAGCTCCTCATGTGGCCAAATAAAAAATTACTTCACCATACTTTATGAAGAAGTAATTTGCAAATAAATAATGCAACCGCTGTTTAAATGACATTCAATGACGTGACCGCAATCAACGGTGTGTCGTCGCTATAAAACGGGAAAGTTATATGTGGACACGATCGGGCGAATGCGGCGGAGAATGAATATGTCACGTAATAAAAGCGATGTGATGTTGCACATTTTCATCTTACAACTCCGTGCCCTTTTGCTTGCTCGTGATGTGTTCGAAGGAGCTAGCCAAGTCTTAGGTAGAAGTCAAGCAGAGTAGCCGGGGCTGATAAGAGCAACGTTTATGTTCACTATTTACACACTAAAGGTAGCATCATGGAAGCTTGATGAGAGCTTCTGAGAGCTGGTTCAGAGCGTCTCGGTGCTCGCATTTTAAGCCGTGGTCTTCCTAAAATTCTCTGCAGGAGAAAACAATGGACAGTTTGCAATAAACTGCAAGGCAGCTTTTCTGTAAGGTTAGTTTTCCAACCATAAACTCTCGTTCACAGACGGCTTTTCTCGCTCATTTTGTTTTTGCCATTTCCCTTTTTGAGATCTTGTTGTGATCGCGTGTCTTCGCGGGAATTCGGAGAGGTGACATTTTGTTGTACTCGCGTGCTCGCGTGCACTCGCTGGAATTCGAAAAGGTAAAGGCACAATGAGGGAGAAAAGCAATCTGTGAACAAGAGTTTTTGGTTAAAAAATAAACCTTTAGGAAAGCCGCCTTGCATATCACTGTAAACGGACAGACTGCATGTCCATTTAGTCAAGGGCAGTCCAAAGAAATTGCCGTCTTCATCTCCGTCCCCCAAATGGTGGGGGTAGTGGTTAGAAGAAGGCGCCTAATTTCTGCAGCCCAGCAGGGAGCACGGCGCAGCGAATAAAGATAAAAAAACGAGAAGGAGAAAGAGAGAGAAAGTCAAACACTGCCTTCTTTTCTACCCAGGAAATAGAAAGGATGCACGTTCAGTTCGTCACACGGCGAGAGAGAAACACAACGTAGGTCATAATGCAATAATACGCACAACACAGCACAGTGCAATAACGTTGCATCGCACGTGCAGAATAGGGCCTGCAGAGCTAGGCAGGCTAGGGCCTGGGGAGCGGAAGACTTGAGAGCAGCACAGAGTGTGGGAAACATACCTGA